>JANAVB010035019.1:6758358-7113358 GCA_029216955.1 Iris pallida
CCACGCATATCTCAATCAAACGATGCCACACATCCACAGCAGTTAGTTCAACTGCTCGTGCAAGTAAACAAGAGGCGTGCAACCTGAAGTGCGCGTAACCCAGAATAACTTCTAAACAGTTATTTCAAGAACTCTATAAAGAGTTTCAAATCAATCTCAAAGTATCATGAATGATCATAATCTCCTGCTAAAGTGTTGTTGCATCCTCCAGAGGCTCGTGTCTTCAATATCACATCATTCAAGGGATAAAGTGATCGTATTCTGATCAGATTCATATAGTTGTATTTTCCCAGAAATCAATTATACTCTTGTACTCTTTTCTCAGTTTATAATAAAACTTTTTGTTTTTTGCAAACAATAGTGAGGACACTAACCTGCGCCATGCAACCTTCGAACCATTGTGAAGAGGGATGGGTAGTGGGAGCACCCACCGTGCCTTGTACTGCATCAAGATTTTTCATGCTTCTACAACCATGGCCAACTATAATGGATTTAGCTATAGCTTTGCTCACAACCCTGGCGGTCCCATTCCCATTGTTGATGATCCCTTGGTAATCGGTTATCGTATTGATGATCCGGAGGCTCATCGCCACTTTGACCCTGCTGCTCATTACGATCCACATCGACTTCTGAGTCCAGAAACCCTTCTCGGGCAGCTAATGTTAATGATGATGCATATGATGTTTAGAGGATGATGTCTAGTGATACAGTGTCACTACTATGTTCTAGTTGCTTTTTCTTTTCAGGTATTAGTGGTAGATGCTTCTTCAAAGCATTTTGCACATTTAGTATTTTATGGCAGTTTCGTATTATTTCAGCACTCTATGTATGACATTTCTAATTATGTATTTTCACAGCCTTACTAGTTTACACATTTTGTGTTTTCATCTCTGCTGAGTACTTAGAATTTTATATCATTTTTCTATATGACAAATGTGAGAGAATTCTATGATTATACTTAAACAAATTTATGTTTCCAGAAATTTGGTTTGAGATTTTTTGCTAGATTTTAAATGTTCTGATGACTTGGTCATTTATTGCTAATGTACCAATGCTACTATACCAAGCTACTTTCGTACCAACTAAACAATTTATTTAGAATCAATTGCAGTTTTGTCAAATAATCAAAATGGAGAAGATTGTTGGCCCTTGTAGTCATGATCAACCCGATTTCGATAATTGACTTAAAACTTCGACTCTGATACGTAAAGAAAGAATATCAAAAGACCGCAGCTATTCGTCAAGCAAGATTTTTGTAATTTGATTTTGTAATTTTTTCTTTTCTTGAGTTTAGGCTATTATGTGAGTCAGATATCACTGGCATTTAGATGAACTTGCTCACACAAATAAAACCTACTCTTATCAAACCAAATCTATATCCAAAAGCCATTATGAACCTAAAAGAACCCTGAAAGACTACTAGCTGAACTCGGTCAGAGTTCTGCCTGAACTCGGACCGAACTCGGTCACCTAGAATCACTCATGGTCAGAATTAATACCTAGCCTTTTGGATCTAAAATGTTTAAAAAATTTAAATGTTGCCCTGGCCGAGTTCTGCTCGAACTCTGGTTAAAAAATACCTATAAATAGAGAAGAGTTTTTTTATTTTACTCACTCATCTCATTCTTCTACTTTTTTATTCATTTTAAGCCTTCCTATTACAAAGAGCTTTTCAATCTTCATATTTTCAAGACAACTCCCATTCTTCTAAATTTCGATGTGTTCTGATTAGAAGTAATCGAGTTGTACAAGCTTGGCATATAAAAGCTTTTCAGATAGTGTTGAAGTTTGTTTGTGGGCTTCGGATAAAAATACGACGTTGTAAGAAGTTGGCATGTCCTTTGGAATAAAGTACGCGGTGTTACCTCTATTTCAAATAGTGGATTTAACATCGAACAAGAGTACTTGAGCCTAGACTAGTTCTCTTAGAGGAAAATCAGGATAAAATCTCGGTGTCAGTGTATTGCTTCTATCTTACTATTTAATTACTTCTTTATATTATTGCATTTAATTATCTGTCTTTATTTGCCTTCACCTGTATTAATTTTTATTGGGGATATTAGTTCCACTACACTCTATTCACACCCCTTTAGAGGTGCCATCGATCCCACATCTCTTATGCGCTGATTTCTTAGGCGGTCTTCAGTGAGAGATATCAAACATGTACTTTAACATAGTGTTGTACTATGACTTATAGCAGAGGTTTAACAATCTCAGGTAGATGGGCAGAACTTTTAACGGATATATGACATAGTTTAGTCGACTAAACCGGTTTTCCCCTTCCTTGGTGGCACCCGAGTTGGGTCGGTCTAGGAGGTTCCAACAGGGACTTCATATGGAAATTATTCTGGCAGTCGAGTAGCATGAGTTCCAGACTTTTAATGTCGTGATGAAAGCGACAAAGGATTGTAGATAGAGTTGGAGGCCAAAAAAGGCCTCATATTTAGACTGGATCTTCTTTTCCGTCATCAGCACCAGCTCCAGCAGTTCCAGTTTTGAAGATTGGATCTTTGAGGGGAGCAGCTCTAGTAGCTTTATTTCAATAGTCTTCCCAGACATGCCATCAACATTAGAGGTAGTCTTCTATAATGGGTTGTTCCCATTGTGGGAAGATATGGTACATTTTATCTAAGTGTTGTAGGGCACATGGCTTATTTTTAGCATGTGGAGCATCAAACCATATGGTAGGGACTTTTCCTTGGAGCAGTTCAGTTGGATTATCATCATTCCAGCCAACAGTTCCTCAAATTTTGGCACCAGCGCCAGTTCAGCAACAGTAGGCCCGGAGGCCTTTATCGATGTTGTCCCAGACGTTCTAGCAACAGATGCCGCAATAGTATGTTCAGGCCCAGCCTCAGAGGTAGCGAGACCAACAGCAGAGGGGACCAACACCCAGATGGTAGGGTCAGGCTTTTATGCTTTCTTTGGGGAGGCGGTAGTAGCTGAAGAGGTGGTCGTAGGTACCATTCTTGTTCATTCCCATCCAACTTCAGCTTTATTTGATTTTGGTACTTGGTATTCGTTTATATTTGCACAATTTACGACATGAGTTAGTTTGGAGTCCGAATAACTATCTATATGATTGAATATACTTACTCGTAATGGTCTCGTGGGAGTAGATCGAGAGTTTATGCATTGTGTCATGTCATAGTGTGCATGAGAGAGTTCTCCACGAGGCTAACATAGTTTCCTATGAACGATTATGATGTCGTCCTAGGTATAGATTGGTTGATTGCTCGACAGGCTACGATAGATTGGCATGCTGGCAAAGTTATCTTTCGTGTTCCTGATCAGGAGTTCTCATTCTCTAGAGGAGAGGTAGAGTCTTTGCCAGTTGTCTTGCGGATGGCAGTAGCCGAGGAGTTATAGTTCACAGGGTAGTTTATCAGTTTACCGATGTATTTCTCGAGGAGCTTTTGGTTATGCCTCCAGTTCGGAAGATTGAGTATTATATTGACTTAATTTCGAGAACAGAGCCACTATCAGTGAGAGTCTATAGGATGCTTAGATCTTCTTCAGAGTTGGTGGTATTGTCCCAGTCCATCGAGGACCTTAGGACCAAGGGATTCATTCATCCTAGTAGATCACCTTGGGGAGCTTGGACCCTTCTTATAAAGAAGAATAATGGCCCGTCGTATTGACTATTGTCAACTTAAAGCGATGACCGTGAAGAACAAGTATCCTTTTGCCCAGGATAGATTACTGGTTTGATCAGCTCAGTGGAGTAGCTGTGTTTTCAAAGATCGATTTACGATCTAGGTACCAATAGATCAGAGTCAGTGAGCAAGATATACCCAAGACATTGTTCAGATCTAGATATGGCCATTCAAAGTTTTTAGTTATGCCATTTGGAATGACAATTGTGCTAGCTATATTCATGGATCTTATAAATCACATCTTCATTTCCCACTTAGACTAGTTTGTGATAGTATTTATTGATGATATCTTGGTTTACAATCGGACAGAGCCCGAACATGAGCATCACCTTCGCGTGGTTCTTCGGATTCTCCAGAAGCATCAGTTATATGTGAAGTTCAGCAAGTACAATTTTTAGCTTTATTGTATATCCCTTTTGGGGCATATCATTACGGGCGGGGGAGTAGTGGTAGGCCCCAAGAAAGTAGAGGCTATCGAGAGTTGGCCGGTACATATAGCTTCAGATGTACACAATTTTCTGGGATTAGAAGGCTACTACAAACGGTTTATGGTAGACTTTGCTAGGATCTCCGCACCCTTAAAACGGCTGATGTATAAGGATGTGTGCTTTGAGTGATCAGATGCTTGTCAGGCTTCCATCGAGATGCTCAAGCAGAGTTTGATTTTGGCTCCTATTTTGACACTTTCCGTTGGACCATGTGGGTTCACGGTATATTATAACGTGTCGGGCAAAGGACTTGGATTTGTTCTTATACAGCACAACAGAGTTATAGTTTATGCGTCTCTGCAACTTTGAGATCATGAGAGGAACTACCCGACATATGATGTTGAGATAGCCGCAATTGTGTTTGCACTTAAGCTCTGGTGGTATTATTTGTATGGGAATCGAGTGGAGATTTTCACTCATTATAAGAGCATGAGGTTTGTGTTCACCCACAGGGACCTAAACATGTGACAAATAAGATGGCTAGAGTTATTGAAGAATTATGAAATTTATAGAACCCTAGAAGGGGTTGAATAGGGTAATAAAATAATTACCAACAATAATAAGCAATTTTAAAGACAATGTTAAAGAAGAGCGAATCAAAATCTTGATGTATCCTGGTATCCTCCAAAGGGGCACTGCAGTCCCCGAACTATCTCCGGCTTTAATCCACTATTTGAGTAAATAGTTACAACACGAGCCTTGATCCGAAGACTCGTCAACTTCTTACCTACATATTTTCCTTCGAAGGCTCGTCAACTTCAAACACACGAGTTTTCTTCCGAAGGCTCGTCAACTGCAAACTTGCGAAAAAAGTTTTGATCTTCTTGAACACTTGGAAGATCTAAGTTACAACTCTTGAATACTCTAACACTTTAATGGATGACAATTTAAAGCTTTGTAGAGTAATGGTAGAGCACTTTGGTAGACGAGAAATTTAAGGCTCAAATGGATAAGTCTTTATGAAGAAAGATGAAGTCTTTTTATACAAATCCAAAGTAATAAAGGGCATTCTACAACCGATCGAATTATCCGAAGGAAATATACGAAAATCCTTTGGATTATCCGATCAAATAATAATGGCTAGAAATAAAGCCATTGGATGCATTAATTGCTCTGACAGATGGCTATTGGATTTGAATTCGAATTATTGAGAGCAAGGCATTCGGATTATCCGATGGATTATCCGAAGATCCGCCAGATGATCTGAAAGAGATAACAAAATAGTTGTTGTCTCCTTTCGGATTATCCGACGGATTACCGCGGAGATCCGTCAGATGATCCGAAAGAGACAACAAAGTAGTTGCTGTCTACGTCCGTATTATCCGACAGATTTCTGCAGAGAACCGCCAGATGATCCAAAAGAGCCAAGAAATACTTGTTGTTTTAGTTTGGATTATCCGACGGAGATCCGCAAAAATTCGTCAGATAATCCGAAAAGGCCAATAAATAGTTGTTGTCCTAATTCGGTTTATCCGACGGAAAAATCTGAAAGACTAGCGGATTTTCTTGTTCTTTATAAAAACTAATTTTGAATGTTATAGCTTTTTAGTTTGTCATCCATGCTAAAGTGTATACAAGATTTTCTAGACACTTAGAGAGACATAGGAGCTTCTGATCTTGTATTCTTTTTGCTTGTCATGTCTTCTTTGAGTGCGATGAAGGTTTTCTTTTGTAAGTGTTAGATTCATCTTTTCTTCCTCACTCTGAATGACTTGTTTCTTTCTATAGAGATTGGAGTCATCATTCCTTTGATCTTTGAATGACTTGTTTGCTCCTGTAGAATAATAAAGCTAAAATAGTATGGAGGTTAATTATAGTCAAAATATCAAAATCAGTGTGCCAATAATCTCCCTCATTTTGATAATTGATAAACGTACGGGTTTAGGAGATAGTTCTCCCATAGTGTGCTATCTCCCCCTCAATATAATTTCTCCCCTTTTGGCATTTATACAAAAAGAAAGCAAGAGACAAGTATAGAAGCATATAGTATAGAAAGACAGAAAAAGTATCGCATTTGATAATAATAAGTTGTTTGAAACATGGTTAAGCATGAAACAAAACTATATCAAACCCAGTCCTCGAAGGACTACACAAGACAGACTACGTAAAAACTTAAAACTAGTCCCAGAAGGACTGCATGGGACAACAACTATTAAAAGTCCATGAAGTATTGCACAAAAAGAAACAAAAAACATTTGAGACACCAGACCACTAAGTGCCAAGATCCATCAACTATCAGGACGAACCGGAGGGTCTACATTAGCCGCGTGATCCTCATCATCACTCGAGGCTGGGGTAAAAGCACCATATAGGTCTATGCCTCCAAGATACATGAAGCCATAGATATTGAGATCGGTAAAGTGTGGCCCGGGGTAGTCAAGATAGGGAGCATTTGGATTAACATACAAGTTGCGCTCCTCAAGCATGCACTGGAAGTAATAGGCCTGATCCGTAAAGCCGTGATGAATAATGGTTCCAAGGCCTCGGGTTGCCGCCTAAATACGCTCCGTGGTGGAGACGGAGGGAGATTCAAACTTGCGATCGATGTAGCGTCGAACCTCGAGAGTGAGAATCGTAGAGGGTTGAGCAGATGTGTCAACAACGGCCCTTTGAATGGCTCGGCCACGGGTCTTGGATTTTACAAGTAGGGTAGGACATTCTTTTATAGAGAAGTTAGTTAGGTTGACCCCATTGGCTTCTAGGATCAAGGTTATGAATATTCCAAAGAGGAGAGGACGATGAGAGGATTTCTGAATTTGAATCATGGTGAAGATGATGTTTTTAGCTAGTGAGAAGGGTTGCTTGGAGACAATGTAATACATTACAATTAACTCCTCCACGGTGAGACTGTCCATGTTCCTAAGCTTTAGAGTGATGGTGTGGTAGAGGATGCGATGGAAGTCATGGAAGAATGGATTAAGGTCCTTATCGTCCAACTTCAGAACAGCAGGCCGACCACAGATGTTGAAGAGAAACTCTTCGTAGGAAAGATCACTAGAAATTGACATGTCTTCAAGCATCATTGGGAGAGAGCGGTAGGATTTTTGTTCATTCAGGCCAAGGATGATGGCCAGAGAGATAGTGGTGATGGCAATTTTTACCCCACCGACTTTGGTTTTAAACTCCGGCCCTTCCTTGGTAGGAACCATATTGCAGTAAAATATTCAGATGGCAGGAGGGTAGTTGTCGATTTGCCTCTCCAAGAGGTCTGTAATCCCCTCAAACTCTAGATATTCTCGATGTTTGGGGAAGATGAATTAGAAAATAGGCTTCCTTGGGCAGATCGGGGCTTTGTGGTAGTAGGAGAACCATTCGCGGGAATGGTTAGCAGACTTGAAGATGGTGGGGTTGTAGCCTTGGATGAGTGAAGGAGAGAATAAGGCGGCGAAAGGCAAAGTGGCAGAGGAGGAGAAGCCATCATGGATAGTTCTTTTATGGGAAGCCATGGGGAGTAGGAGAGAGGAGTTTGAAGAGATTTGTGAATGAGTGGGAGGAGAGACAGAGAGAAGAAAAGGGATTTATATAGAAGGGAATGGATATGGAGGGGGGGGGGTAAATGAAGAGTTTAAAAATGGTTGGTAGAGAGGAATAAATATGGGAGCAGATTTTGGGAATGAGGAAAGGTTGCAACCGTTCGGATTCTATGCCCAGAGCATGCGATCGAAAAATTCGACGAATTTGTGCGGAATGTTGCCGGAATCTTTGAATCAAGGTAGTAATGTATTTTTGAGGGTAGGTGAAAAGTAAATTTTATGGAAAGTGAGCAGTTAACTCTTGGCAATATGTGTCGAGTAATAAATAATGAAAAATTCGACAATTTTCAAGGAAATCCGGTAGATGATCCATTTTAACGAATGAAAAACTTGTTGTGAGAGTTCGAATTATCCAACAAATGACTGGGGAAATCCTTCGGATAATTCGAAGGGTTTAAAAACATATTTTTAAAAATATTTGCCTAATTTTGTAACAAATGAAGGAGAACCGATCTTCAGCGAGAGGTTTGGTGAAAATATCAGCAAGTTAATGTTCAGTGTCAATAAATTCAAGAAGTATGTCTCCTTTTAATTGAGGATCACACAAAAAGTGGTATCGATTCTCAATGTGTTTCGTGCGTGAGTGACAAATGAAAATTTAATTGAGATATATGGATCTAGTATTGTCACATTTGATGGATATGCCTTGTGAAGAAATACCATAGTCTTCAAATGTTTGTGTCATCTAAAGGATTTGTTTATAGCAACATCCAGCTATGATGTATTCAGCCTCAGTTGTGGAAAGTGCATCCGAGTTTTGTTTCTTACTAAACCATGAAACCAAGGATTTCTCGAGGAATTGACATGTGCTGCTAGTGCTTTTTTGGTTCATCTTGCATCCGGCAAAATCTGCATCCGAATAGCCGATAAGCTCAAAGGATAAGATTTTGGATACCAAAGTCACATGTTATGGTCCTTTGAGATGCCAAAAAATGTGCTTAACGGCACATAAGTGAGATTCTTTGGGGTTTGCTTGGTATCGTGCACATAAGCAAACACTAAACATGATGTCTGGACGACTGACAGTTACATAAAGTAAGCTACCGATCATACCTCGATACTTATGAATGTCAACCGATATGCCACTTTCATCTTGATCAAGCTTAGTTGTTGTGGCTATAGGATTTCTCATTGAGATGAGTCTAGTTCAAAGTGCTTAAGAAGATTCTTGGTGTATTTGGCTTGATTGATGAACGTGTCTTGAGGTCCTTATTTGATTTGTAATCGAAGAAAGAATAATAATTCTCCCATCATACTCATGTCAAACTCATCATGTATAACTTTGGCGAACTCTACACAGTGTTTTGTTAGTAGGACCAAAAATGATATCATCAAAAAAATTTGAACTAAAAGGAGTGTGCCATTATGAGTTTTAATAAACAATATAGTGTCAACTTTGTCCTTAGAGAAGTTATAAAAAATGAGAAAGGAGCTAAGACACTTATACCAAGCACGAGGAGCTTGCTTGAGCATAAAGGGCTTCGTGTAGTTTGAAAACATGATCAGGAAATTGAATATCTTCAAAGCTAGGAGGTTGCTTGACATACACCTCTTGTTTAATAACACCATTCAAAAAGGCACTTTTGACATCCACTAAAAAAGTTTAGAATTATTAAAACAAGCAAAAGCACAAAGCATTCAGATGGATTAAAGACGACCAACCGGTGTATAGGTTTCCTCATAATCAATGCCTTCCTCTTGGTTATAGCCTTGAGCAACCAATCGAACTTTGTTACGAGTAACAACCGCATCCTCATTAAGCTTATTTCGAAACACACACTTTGTCCCAGTAATAGGATAGTTGTGGGGCTTCGGAACTAGTTCTTAAATGTTGTTTTCTTAAATTGATTAAGCTCTTCTTGTATTGTAATCATCCAGAATTTATCATTAAAAGCATCATTAATATTTTTAGGCTCTATTTGAGAAATAAAAGCCACATTAGCACAGTGATCACGTGTAGAGGATCTAGTGCTTACTCATGAGGAGGGGTCACCAATGAAAAGTTCCTTGGGATGATGGAGAACAAATCTCCATTCTTGGGGAGACCCTCTTAAGGATTCTCTATAGTTGAAGAATTTTTAGGTGGAGGAATCTCAACTTCATTACTGGATATTGAGGAAGCAATTGTATCTCCAAGGGAGGAATTATCCAAAACAAAGGATATTTCATCAACATCGTTCATTGAACTAAATGTGGAAGTGTTAAAGTCGTCAAAATAGCCATTGATTGACTCTTTTGACTACAAGACTTCTTTTGTTAAAGACACGAAATCTCTTACTATGCCTTGAATAACCAAGGAAAATACCTTCGTAGGCTTTTTCTTTAAATTGCCTAGGTTATCTTTGGTGTTCAGAATAAAACATTTGCAACCAAAAACTTTAAAATATTAAATAGAAGGAATTTTATCAAACCAAAGATCATAAGGAGCTTTCTTAGAAATAGGTCTAATCAAGACTTTATTTATAACATAGCATGTCGTGTTAACGACTTCCGCCCAAAAGTATTGAGGGAGCTTGTATTGGTTTAACATGACCTTGGGCATGTTATCGAGGGTTCTGTTCTTTCTTTTCACTACACCATTTTGTTGCGGAGTTCTAGGACAAGCAAAATCATGACCAAAACCATTTTTAATACAGAAAATTTTGAAATCGGCTTTGTCAAATTCTCCTTCTTGATCACTTCTAATTTTGTTGATCATAATATCTTTATCATTTTGAATATGATTAACAAAAGCAACAAGTTCATAGAAAATATCACTTTTATTTGCAAGAAAAATAACCCAAGTAATTCTTCAAAAATTTTCTACTAAAACGAAAGTATAGAGTTTACCACCAAGACGAGCTACTCTACTAGGACCGAATAAATCCATATAAATGAGTTGGAGAGGTCTAGTAGTACTTACCGAGTTGATAGATTTGAAGGAAGATTTTGTTAACTTACTCTTCTCGCATTCCTCACACATCATGTCTTTTTTGACAGGAATGTTTAAGAGTCCTCTTCTAGCTTCTTGGTGGCTAGTCGGAAGATAGTGTCCATGTTCGCGTGTCCAAGTCTCATGTGCCAAAGCCAACTCTCGTCATTCTTTACTACTAGGCACCTATCATTGTTAGTACTTTCAAAGCGATAAAACAAATAAATATTATCTTCTCTAATGCCTTCATATACATTGGAGCCATTTGTGCTATCATAAATGAAACATTTGTGTTTAATAAAGTTAACTCCATATCCATTATCCGTGAGATAACTAATGCTAGTGAGATTGTGCTTCAGATTTATAACAAAATTTTTTTTAATACAAGGTTAAGGAGGGAACCGATATTACCATGTCCGATGATGTAACCCCTTAAGTTATTGCCGAATGATGCATGTCTTTCCTTCTTCATCGATAGTATTGCAAAAAGTGAAGCATCCCCGGTCATATGTCGTGAGCAACCACTATCGAGGATCCACTTGCTTCTAGCATGTGATGGAGGGTTCACCTACAACACAAGTTAAAGATGAAGACTTTGGTACCCAAAAATATTTGGATCCTTGACTATTAGTTTTAGGAACAAATTTTAGCATTCTCATGTCAACATGCTTTCTCATTTGACAGTAATGAGATGTGTGTCCAAGTAAACCACAATAGTAGCACATAATGGGTATTATAGGTCTAGAAGAAGAAGAGTGAGTGTTTTGTGTATGATGAGTTCTAGCATGACGATGAGATCTAGCATGATTGTTATGGTGATGATAGTAGAAAGAATGATGTGACGTGTTCATGTTTTTCTTTACAAAGATTACTCTTTGTGTGTGCATTTGTTGGGGATAGGGCCTATTGGTTGTGTTCATGTGAGAGTGACTCTTGTAGCTAGTGTTGTGATGTGTGTGGGTGTGTCTTTGATTATGGCATCGTACATTTTTGTAGGCCATACCTCTATTAACTTGTTTCTTGCTTTCTTGCAAGAAGATCATTGTATTTGATAGAAGTTGGCAATTCCCTTTGGTTAGCAACAAATGTCTTGTTCTTAGCAATGTCATATCCTTCTTTGAGAGATTGATATTCATCGTCCTTTTTCTTTATGACATCTAGAGCTTCTTGGAGGTTTAGTCGAAGAGACTCAATCTCGTCAGCGTCAGAAGCAGGCGACTTCCCTTTTATATCAAAAATGGTATTGTAAATTCTTTCTATTTCTTGCTTGAGAGTAACAATGTCTTTGAGAGATTTTTTGTGCTTACTTATTACAACTTTGTGTTCATCGTGTAGTTCAAGAATGACATTTTCTAATTCAGTATAAGAGAGAGCGTTCATAGAGACGTCATCAAGTACCTGATTTATCTCTGTTGCCATAAGACAAACATTTGTATTGTGTTTGCATTCTTTGTCGTTGTTCGAGTAACTAACATAACTTTAAGCACACACCACAAAACCCTAACTCCAATTCCATCTCTAATTCTAAATCTCATAATTTCTTCTTATATCTCCTTTTTTCTAAGCTTTCGTGAGCAGAGGAAACAATAAACATGTGCAATTTTTTATTGCATTCAGTTCTTTTTTACTTGGTTTTGTTTTAGGAATGTGATAGTTGGTAGGCTGAGATAGACCAGGGGCTACGCAACAAAGAAAATCAGACTCGGATAGAGTAGGAGCAGGAGTTACACATTGATGCTAAAGGGGTTTGAAGAGCTCGCGGATGCCGTTAATGTCACTATAGAGAAATATCAAGAGGAGTAGTAGTAGAGAAGAAATAAAGATGGGTTCCTGGTGAATATGGGTATTCTATATGTCCTTTTTCTTACTCTTATTTATTGCAGGTGATGGTTTGTTTCCCTTTTTTGCAAGGAGCAGACAATCTAGCCTATTTCAGATATAGTATTGCTTCCTATGTTGCCTGGACACGAATATAAAATACGGACACCACCACATATGCACAACTTGAATTTTGGTCTGACCTACTGTATTTGGACTAGCTATTTTGTGTCTGCCACGTGTTGGACGCAAACTCAACACCATTTTTGGAGGTTCAATCTTGCTAGATTTCCCCTACTATAAATGTTTGATCAGTCTAAATGAAAATTTAGTCTGCTTCCCTCATTATGTTTGAGAAATTATAACTTCTAGTACATTGGTTGTTGTTGGTTTGATGGACACACAATTTTTAAGTTTAAAACACTTATTTTATGTTAAAGTGGATAATCAATATTTTTATTTACCTTTTTATTCTTTACTTTTTTTTTGGGGGGGGGCGGGGGTCACAGGTTGATCCTCTTACTCACCAACTCGAGCTTAACGAACCATTTATAGTATGAGAATTTTTTGTTGAGTACAGAAAAGAAAATTTCTTTACAAGTGATTCATGTTGATTTGAACAAGCAAGAGGGGAGAAGATACTCAAGAAAGCATCAAGTATAGAAGATGAGTTACTCAAATCTAAACTCTACCTTAAAGTGATCCCATCTCTTATTTGATATAGTTATATATTACGCTCTTTTTGGTGTTTTATTGCTTTTCTAGGTTATTTGGTTGCAGTTCACAACTGTCGTCAATATCGTGTGTTATGGATATTCACTAATGAAGTCTTTGACATGCAGATCTTCACAATGATTTTTATGATCAGTTTTTGGTTGTTTTACCTTCAATTATTAGGTTATCAATGGCTTCTTTTGGGAAAGAAATCCAGTTCTTACTAATGACCAGGGCTTTGATCATTCAACTACACTCGGAGTGAGTAATTATATATAGTGTTTTGTAATCATTTAATTTAGTCTAATTAGAAAAACCAGCGACACTAGGCCTCAATAAGAAAGGTTGATTACCAGAGTCATGACGGACTCTTGAAAGTAAACTCAAACTACCAGTGAAGGTTGTCCCTTAAACCTCTGAAGCTAGTGCTAGGTCCATTAAATCATAAAAGGCCAACTGTAAACTTGCATTCAAAGTTTCAAACTAAGAATTGAAGTTGGTGTTATTGTTTATAATTTGTCCAGTGTTAGGTTATTCTGGTTTTGTTTAGTACCCATCTATTCAATTGCACTCCGTAAAGGTCTCTAGTTATTCTAGTTTATATTGTTTCTAACTTTTTGTCGTGGTTTTGGATTGTAACTAACTTTTTGTTGTGGCTTTGGATTGTTATGCAAAAAAAAAAACTTTATGGCTTATATATGTTGGTACTCCCCAAACTTTAACCTAGTTAGTTAAGTGTTCAGTTAACATTTGTGTTCTTAGTATTTGTTATTTGTTGTTGGTAGCTATATTGTTATCTTAGTTCAAAATTGCCATAGTAAGGAGTGGAGTTTGGATGCATTAATTCTTGGGAGTGGAGTTGATGTCTAATGCTCTAGAATGACTCAATATGTATCCTTGTATATTATGTTGTCAGCTCATAGACATTTCTATGAACCAGTCTCAATTCTATATTTTATTGGCCATGATTTTCAATTCGAAAAAAATAATGTACATGTTTATCCTGTATTTTATCCTGATGGTGCTCTTCTTCCTTAGCTGATTAATATGCAGGTCAGTTGCTTAATCCTCTTAGAAATATTTCTCAATTTCATTTCCATCATGTGTCTGACACGACGTGGCCCACATGTTTGGGGTGTCCGTGCTTCCTAGATGACGGTTAATAAATACTAGCTTTTAATTATTGGTCTTTATATATACTTACGTACTAACAATTGGACCAGTTCATACAATCTTCAGAGAAGAACCTATTTTATCGATTGCGATGTTGTAACAAATAGCTTAGGAGTTCTTATGTTGTGAGGTCAGGTTCTTGAATTGATCAAATTTCTTAGTTTTATCAAATGTTTATCGGCTGCTATGTTCCAATATTTCATTGTAATTTTCTTTCACTTGTTTGCAACTACCTTACCCGAACTAACCAATGCAGGCCAATACTGAAAAAGAGCTCTCAGAGTTCCTTATTGGGACATGTCTCTTGAACCATTTTGATGCCTCCAAAGCTGTGTTGATATGGTAACACACTAAAACTAGTGAGCTAAGTAAACAATTATATCCTCAGATATCCTCGAATTCTTTTTTTCTAATAATCCAAACTATTTTACTTTATTATTGTGAAATTAATCAACCGAGCATATCTTATATTGTTAAGTAGATTATTTAGTAGTTTACTTCTCATTTTTTATGTTAGTAGTAGTGTAGCAATCTATTAGTGTTCCCATACATGGTAATTTGTGAATGCATTTCTAGGTTGCATAGACACTTCTTGATATTGACTCAAAGCGAATTCAAAATATGCCATTTCTAGTTTTTTCGAGTTTTTTTGGTACGGGCACTGCTGATACTATTAGATATGTGCATAAATCATAACCGTGCATATATTTTACCCATTAGATTTTTATAATATCTTTATTTAAGCATGTTTTGCGTAGTAATTGCTTTTGAAAAAGTTCTAGAATGATTCACTATAAAGGAATGAAACTTTCTCATCTCAATTAATCATACCTATATCCGCGTATGTATTACACGTTGAACGAATACTAAAAAAAGAGATTTTTTTGGTTTGTTTTGGTATGTAGAGTGCAAAGGTGGGATCTTGAGGACTTTTGTGTCGAAAGGAGTAGCCATCTCTATTTTTTTGTTTTTTGATGAGTGTTGCCCCAGCTAGAGGTATTTCTCCCATTTTTGTGACTAATTTCATGATAAAATACTTATGGTTTCTGTCATTTTTGTGAAAATTTGTGAACTTGGTTATGGTGGATGTGCTTTGCATGTGGTTTTCATTTATTAATTTATTTGGTTATATTAAGCAAGAATTTCAAGTAGAAAGTAGATTCAGTGAGGGGTTGTTTGGTTGCTTGAAACTGGCTATCCACCGCCCCTGCCAGAAGATTGGAGGACCACTATTATTCAGTGTTTGGCGCACACGGGAAACTATGTATGCCCGTAACAGTAAAAATAACCATATCTTGTCACATGTTATTTCCAATAGCCTATTCTCATCAATCATCCATATATTCCAGGACTTGGGTAAAATATGCAATTTCTTATTCATGGATACATTGGAAGAGTAATTATTAACATGCATCAAACTCATATTGGACATCTAAGGAAACAAAAAGTATTTGGACCAAGGGTAATGCCCTTATTCTTAGCACCAGAAGAAATACCTCCGACATTTTGATTAGGGAAAGACTAAAGAAGAAGGGAAAAGAAAAGGGGATCAGACATGAAGGTTCGTAGTCTGGAATTTTAGCCCATTCATAGCAACTTAAAATCTCCAACTTTTAATATAGGTCCTTCCATGTCAACAACTCTATTCTTAGCACCATGAGAAAAACCTAAGGGATTGTGATTAGGGAAAGAAACAAGGAAAACAAATTTAAGAAGGAAAAGAACTATGGTAGGAGATTCATAATCCGAGGTTATAGTCCAGTCCCTAGGAATTCTAGTATTCGACACGACTCATTTCAGACACAGTGACATGGATTTAGCCCTATTTTGGTGTGTGCTTACGACACGACATGGGAAGGTAATGAAGGAGTGTCCATGCTTCTTAGGTGTAGGTAGTTTGTCTACTGATTCAAATAGCTTTACCAGGAGTAGGTCTAATCATCAACTCCGATGTAAACATTAATTCCTCAGATTAGATGTGTGTTGAAATTTTTTTGTTACCGAGTTCAAATTCAGATTATGCTTAAGACCTATAAACTAATAGGTATTACCCTTATATCAATTCTGCTTGAGAAAATGATTTTGGATGCAATAGATTTTTTTTTCTAATCTAAAACATCATGCAGGTGGAGGCTATTCAGGTTCATGCTAATGAGGGTGGTGCCACACAAACCCGCGGTGGCATCTACTGGGTGATTTTGCCTGCTGGATGTATTTTTGTTTCTTTTCCTACACAAACCCGCGGTGGCATCTATTGGGTGGCATCACTGATTGCTCCTTTGTGTTCATGCAGTGGTTACTTCGTGGTCTTTGCATTGGTAAGTTAGATACTTGCTTCCATGTCATATGGTATCAATATCCTTTTCATATGGAGTTCATTAATTGACTTCACTGATGAGTGCTAGTTAATAAAGATATCGTAACACTACAGGCTTCATTTTATTTCTTGCCATCATTTGGGTTCTGCAAGAATATACAAAGGCCCGCAATCTGTGGTATGCCATCTTATTTATAGGTGAGCCCTATCTACATCCACTTGGTCATTCAATCACTAATATGTCACAGTTTTTGTGCTTAGAAAGTAACTTTATTTGCTATCATGTGAAGTGCAGGTACAATGAACAGCCTATTTTCAATTTATGGTACTGTTTTTTATCTGGGATATATATTATCAGTTTAATTTGACTTCTGGTTTCAGCTAGCAGTTACTTCTGAACTGAAATTGTAACTCAGATGTTGCAACCTTCCACCATGTACTAAGCATTTTCTTGTACAGATGTCTACGATGATTTGATATCTCGAAGAGTCAATTCAAGTGATGATGATTTGACATCATATTGCATGCTCATCATAAAAACTTGAGAATAGTTAGTGTATCTATGATAGAGGAATGTTTCTTTCCCTTATGTTTGTGTTGAAAAGAGAATGGTTCTCCTTTGTACTGATATTGAGGTTTAGATCTTGTAATGTCATATGTTGTATTCAATTATTGCAATATGAATTTGAATTTATGTGCATATTGATAAGAGTTCATCTTCGATTACATATTGCTTTGAAGCCTTTTGAATATAGATTAATGGAAAATATATTGAATATATTTTTTTCAAAAAAAGGATATTAGTAATGGTTATAACCGTTACAAAAGTGAAAAATAAGTGACATAATAGCCAATTTTTGTAATGGTAATAACTGTTACGAAGATAAAATTAGTCACGGTAATAACCGTAACAAAAAGCGTTACAAAAATTTATTATCGTAAAAGTAATAACCGTGACAAAAAGCGTTACAAAAATTAGTCACGGCTAATTCGTCACGGTAATTACCGTGACAAAAATTATTTGTCACGGTAATAACCGTTGGCAATACCCTGCTAAACTAGGTAATTACCTTGCTAAACTAGGTCAATCTTTGTCATACCTAGAGTTTTGGGTCCATATCTTGCCATACCAAGGTATTCTGGTCTATACTAGGTCAATACCCTATGTATCTACATATCTGGTATACCTATAGGCTCTAGGGTGTAATATCTTAAACTATTATACAAATATTTTATGCATCTTAACTATACTTTAATACATGAGTAAAACCAATTTCCTTATACTCAACACCCTATACCCTATCACGTTACCTATTACCTATATCCCTAGATAATTCCCATTACCTATATGCCCAAACTAGCTTAACATTCACCTATACATGTTTCTAATATTACTCTATCATTACCTACATTGTCATTTGCCTGGACAATTTCCTATACAAACTTGCTTACATGTTACTTACATCTGTTATCCTATTCTCTAGGATACTATGCACACTCAATACACAACATTCAAACCTATACATCCCATGCTAACTCACACTTACACAAGTCTCTACACACACAAACCCCCTACTCGTAACCTATTGACTGCTGCTATATGCTGTCAGTTGCCCAAGCAACTTCTGGACACACATGCCAAACCCGAGCCTCTGTCTTTCGAATTCTGCTATACATAGACAAAACCCTCTTCTTATTGTTGCTATAGTTGCTACAACAAAACTTCCTGCTTGCCTAGCTGCTGCTAAATCTCTTCTTTCCTTCCCTCTGCACACTCTATTAAAATAACATTTCTGCCTGTAGCTATTGCTACTGCTTCTTGCTAAACGTAGGCAAGGTTGTTGCTATTACAAACTCAATAGAGATATGTTGTACATGTTGCCTCTACATCTACTATTGTCCCTTGTTGTTGAAATAGCAACAAACAACATAATTTGCTGCTACACTGCTGTACCAAGGCAGTAACACCCCCCACCTTTTCACTGCTGCATCTAATTCTTCTCCTACTGTTATGAACTACTTAACACTTAAACCCCCCTCCCTCTCTACTAATACTGCTACTGAACTTCTTTTTTCTAGCTAGCTATCTATATAAATATCAAACTATCTAAACCATTTAGTTGGATACACACAAATATATACAACCACGCACTACAATACACGCACGCACGCACACACACACACACACACACACACACACACTACATATATATATATATATATATATATATATATATATATATATATATATATATATATATATATATATATATATATATAAACATATGAAATTAATATATGCATAGACATATATGATACACATGACTCTCCTATAAATGCTTAAAACCAAACAGTTGGTGTGTATTACCCCCGTATCGTACTAGTCTACGATACGCTTGTGATACGGATAAGACACATATACCAAACCTTGTCCGAATCCTACCAAATTACATGAGCAAGTCTAATATATATATAAGAACATGATTAGAGCAAATCGAAGCTAGTGTCATGTGTAATTGGACATGTATTCCACAAGAGTTGGAGAAAAAACCCCAAAAATGACCCCGTGTCCTATCATATCATGATACGGCTACTCATATCTAATTGTCGACATGAAGCTAGACACACACAACTAATTCTAATCCAAATAGATCTAATAAACCAAATGGCAAACACTTGGTGCATACTAGGAATTCCTCCAAAATTGGCACAAAACCCAATATAACTTTCACTTAGAGAGTCATTAGGATCGCAAAATTCTTCCTATGGGTAGTACTAGTCCATGGGTGAATTCCTAAGGGTCAGATAGCATAATTAGAGAGAAAAATGAGATGTATACCTATTCATGTATATCAATTGGAAGATGGATTCCTAATGAAAAGCCAAATGGACACGATCCAGACATGTAGCTCCTAGCAAATGGACTCCTCTGCTTGTTATCCTAGTCTCCAAGCTCCTAAGCTCCTTCTAGTGGAGAGACTGAGAGGGATGGATGAGAAATTGAGTGGAAATTGAGAGAAAATGGTGGGAAAATGGCTCAAATTGGAAAAGAACACCAAAATGAGAAGAATTGGAACAATGGAATGAAATGAGGGAGAATGAAACTTCTCTCCATTTTGCCGGCCATATTAGGGCTAGGTTTTGCAAATCCAAAATGTCTAACATACACCTAAAAGCTTGTCATGTGGCTAATTAATAATGGACGGCTCTAAACCTATTTCGGTAAATAGTCTAATCCTAATTCAATTAATTGGTTATGACTTATGGGTCTAATTGGACCTAGTCTAATGAGTTGGTCCATGAATCATGTCATGCTAATTATTGGGATCAAGTCACATTTCTAGACTAATCGGTTCATTAATACAAATCTAACAAATAGGCTAGCCAGTAACTAATATAACTAACAAAATAAATAATATTCACAATATTAAATTGTAACGCCCAGAACCAGAATACTGGAGAGCGGAGGCATACATAGCTAGCTACGTATATTGAAGTGCAACCCACCTCTCTATATGGTTACGACTGTCTAGATACATGAGGGTTTAATTACAAGCCATCAGTCTCCTACGGTCATGAACAAGCCTATAGTCTCAATCTCAAGCAAGCAATAATAGTTACAAGATGTCAGAGCACCAAATATATAACAGTAAGGCGTCCCATACATTACATATTCGGATGATCATGAAGCTAGTCGTACAAAATGTCAAGACTAGCAAGAGTTTTAGTCATACATGATCAACCCTAGGATTTGTCAATCATGTTATAGCCCGTAGGCAGACAATAATTAAAGGTGTAATCGAGCTAAACACGTACTCGTCGGCTAAACGCCTAAAAAGAATATTTGTAAAATAAAGTAGGAGGACTAAAAGAAATCGACTCGTTGCCAGGGTTACACCTGGTGGTCACCATCTGGCTGGAAGGTAGGTAGATCCTCTGGAGCTGCTCCGATATTTGGCCATACAAAAGCAGCTTGGTCAGACCCCAAAATGAGCAAGTGCCACAAAGGAGGTTTTACTTAGGAACTAAAACTAACATATAACAATTGAATATTAAAGATAATTATAAACGAAACTGATAATAACAGAGGCAACAATAATAAATTGAGTACGAGGAAACCATTCAAGTAGCCAGATTGGAATCCTTAAACAAAACAAGGACCGAGGTTGCAACCCTTCACCTGAATAGGAACCCGCCTCAAATACTATTGATAAGGTAATAAGACAATAAACGAAGAGAGGACACAGAACTGCTCCGGGAGCCAGGTTACAACCCTTAAACCAAACAAGGACCGGGGTTGTAACCCTTCGCCTGAACAGAACTGGACCCCTGATCTTTATTGTTAAGGCCAGTATAAATAATCATGCTATTGAAGTAAGGTAAAACATGACGAGCTTAACATGGGGTGCAATAAGACAATAAACGAAGAGAGGACACAGAACTGCTCCGGGAGCCAGGTTACAACCCTTAAACCAAATAAGGACCGGGGTTGTAACCCTTCTCCTGAACAGAACTGGACCCTGATCGTTATTGTTAAAGCAAGCATAAGTAATCATGTCATGTCACAATCTTGTACAGGATCAGGGTTAGACTCCATCCAATCAATCACGGCCAAGCAATGAGTACGGGTTGATACTTTAACTAACTAGGGTTGTCACAGGCCTAGTTACCAGCAAGATGCAATGAGATTATTCCAACAGCCACAAGCCCTGCAGACCATTCAAGTTATCCAGACGCAATTAGGGGATTGAATTCATGTGGGTACATTGTCCAGGAAACGCATGTACCCTTAAGTAGTTTGGTGGTTGCAACACATGTCAGTGTGCTGGAAATGTGTCCTACTCGACGGTAGGCTACAAATCCCATGATGGGGTGCCCAGATAACGGGATTGCCTGTAGCTGGGAAATCTCTTCATGACTACTGGATTTTTTAGTTATTAGCCTTAGTAAATTTCAGTAGTGTAGGAGCGTAAAAAGTGCTTCATAAGAATGAGTGAAAGATAAGGATCATTCCATTTAAATCGATCTACTTTACGCCAAAGAGCGGCTAATCACTTTACGCCCGAAGCAGGCTAATCATTTTACGCCCGGGTCAAAGCTAATGATTTTACGCCCAAGACAGGCTAGCCACTTTTACGCTGGACAAAGCTGTCAAGTCTTGTATTTAATGCAAAGTCTGACATGAAGATTTAATGATGGCATATATCACAGAAATCAAAGGGATTTGTTTTACACAGAGGCCCATTTGTCGTTTAGTATGTGGACTGAGCCACTTTACGCTCATAATATGGCTTCTTTTACGCATGAAGACTATACGAGTTTTTACGCTCAACGGTTGACGTGTGCGTAAGGTTTATTTGGGCTACTTTTACGCTCAAGGTTATTTAACAACCACTTTACGTGGGAAGTCTACATCAGGGCTATCGTACGCCTGGTCTACTACTTTACGCTCGGGGTATATTTGGGTTGTTTTACGCCCTATTCCAATTCAAAACGTGGTTTGCCTACATGGCTTTTATGCCACACATCTCGAAGAACGTGTATACGTGCATCCTATTCTTATTGAAATGATGGGACACGTGTCAATGTATGCTGAGGATGACTTTGGTCATGGGTGGCAGTTGTCAGCGTAAAGACGGAACTTTTGCTGAGTTTTTACGCACAAGAAACCAAGTCTATAACTAGACTAATTTTTCTCATATGGAGAGACAGAAAGAAAGGAGAGAATACATAGAGATCAGATCCCAGAGACTTTGATTTTTCGGAGTATTCTTCTTCAACTTTTCTTCCAGAACAGAGTGAAGCAAAGCAGAAAAGCATTCGGCCTCGCCATCAGTGCCCAAGTTCGTCGATACCTTTCTGGTGACTTAGTTCTTCCAATTGTTCATCTTCTACCAGTGATCTTCATCATCATCGTATGGTCTAAGGAACAAAGTGATCATTTACAGATCAGACTTCCATAGCAGTACTTCCCAGAATCAAATTTGTACTTCTTATACTTTTTTTTGTTTTATTTTCAAAATCCGATTTCTAGGCATTTTGTTAAGTGAAACAAAAATAGCGACTCTGCTGGGGAAGACCTTCTCCTCTGACGAGGAGACAATTGCTCAATACGATGATGTGTCGATTAGATCGACAAAGAAGACTCTGGTTGTACACTTCGACCAGACTACTTATAATGAAATGCTCCGAACTGGGGGTGGTTCTCGCTGCTCCAATGTTCAAAAATCTCGCAAAGCATGAAAAGTTTGTATTCCTAAATCCAAAATAGCTTCTGATCTCTCTGTTGCTTCTGAGGGCAAGGGAATTCTTCCCACTCCTGTCGTAGGGACTCCCGTTCGTAACGAGGCAGTCCTTACTTCAGCGTTGCACCCTAAGTGTGGCAAGTTATCTCCCGTCTGTGACGGTGAAGATAATCAGGTTTTACGCCCAGTGGGTAAAAACCAAATTTTACGCTCAGTGCATAAGAACGAGTCTCCCATTTGTAATGAGGCAGACTCTAATGCTTGTGCTTCGAAGTGTAAAAATAAGTCTTCCGTCTATGACGTGGTAGACACACAAAAATTATGCTCTTTACGTAAAGGAAAATCTTTCGTCTGTGACGAGGTAGATAATCAATTTTTACGCTCTACGCATAAAGGTAAGTCTCCTGTCTGTGACAGTGTAGATAAAATTTGCAACGATGTTTTTACATCTAATGTGAATGTACCTAAATGCATACAGCATAAAAATGTTGTTGGTAAAGCTTCAGTTCTATACCAGTAGCCTTTTTATACTGCTCTATGCAAAGTACCAAACCTACAAATCACACGCAATGAAAATGGAGTCATTCGTGCTCACAAATCTCAAGATTTGCGTACACAACTCCAAACGCGTAAAAATGTACAGTTTGGTTCTGCGAATGCAGCCAGTAATCTTCTTTATACATAAGGGACTAAACGTTTTGCTACCCCAAATGTAATAAAGAAGACTACTCCTTCTACTCCTTCTGATTTACGTGAATTGCTAATGCAAAAGCGTAAAAATAGACAATCTCCCGTGACGCTCCCCCAAGAAAATCATCATTGTGAGTGTCGCCAGATTGTGATCAAATGTTGTTGCTCGACTTCCAGACGGTCAATTTTTGATCGATTGAATTTTAATGCACCCCAACAACAAGCTGATGAGTTGTCATATGCATCAGTCAACATGGCATCTCATACCAACAGAGGACGACGTCCTAGACGGAACACATCCCAAACCCCAGGTAAACAACAATTTAACAGACTTCTTGATTCCTTTGAAAGAGTATATCAGAATACTCGATCAAGAAGACAAAGACAATTGTAGACTTCTGATTCTGAAGCTGGGGGTACTCAATCTCTTGAGTCCGAAACTGATAGTATTGATTCATACTTCTATACTAATCCTTCTGTATCTTCAAGAGAGGTTGAATCCTACGCTATTGGAGATGAACCAGAGACGTCATCAGTTAATACAGAACAACGTCTCACTGCTGTTGAGCAATCATTGAAAGACATGCTTAATATGATGCAAAGCATGCATCAGATAATAATAGCTCAGCAAACTGCTCAACCAGCAATTGTAACACCGGTTCAGGCAGCAGCACCAACTCAAGATAGCTAAGGGGTTGATATACCTTTGAATATCTAAGAGCCTGTTGTTAACCAAAATTCTGCATCTCCAGATCTCATCATTCCAGAAGATGTACCATCTCCGGTGGGGATTACGGTACAACCAACAACTTTTCAATCAAATGTGCTTCCATAAACCAGTAAAGCCATTCAAGCAGTGCGTGAGCTCAAAGCGCAGTTTGAAGTTTTGAAGCAAAAGGATCAACTCCAGAGGTTAGGGATTAAGCAACCTTATCCTCCTCATTGGAATGATGTACCTTTTCTACCAAAATTTAAGCCACAGTCCATGGTATTGTTTGATGGAAAGGCTTCTCCTAGTCAGTATATCAATTACTTTAATATTATGACTGTACATTTGCAGAAAAATGATGCTCTTCTTACTAGAGTATTCATTGGATGCTTGATGGGTTCAGCTTACGACTGGTATCGTAGTTTACCCGACAATTATATTTTGTCTTTTGACGAATTTAAGGTAATATTTCTTCCCGTTTTTATGAAGGAGGTATGGACATGAACATGTCCTCCTTAATAGAAATCAAGCAAAAGGAGAAAGAAGATACTCGGACGTTCATTGAACGTTTTCGACAGGCAACTTTAAAGATGCCCCCTGGTATGCCAGATTCAGTACTGATTGATACATGTAAGATGAATCTGCGACCATCTATCGCTGTCTTTACGGGTTTCTAATTCACAGATTTGGCTTCGTTTATCATAGCAGCAGTTTTCGCCGAGACCAATGGTAGGGTGGCTCGTGGACGTGGGATGATTTTCGCCTCTGAGGATAAAGGAAAGAAAAGTAATCCTGGTAATAATTTCGGCAATCATAATATGAAAAGAAAAGACACTCTTATGGTCAATCTTTCCAAGAATAAAACAACGCCGAATAATAAGGAATCTTCCAGGCCAAAAGAAGAATACTCTTTTGACGAAAGTGATATCCCAGGAATATTCTAATGTTTGGTGAAAAGTGGCAAACTTCAGATTCCAGAGCCAAAGAGGCCCAATGAGGTGAATCTGACTGACAATCCCAAATATTGTATCTATCATAGATAAATTAATCATCCTACCAGTGCTTGCTATATTTTGAAGAAGAAAATCCAAGAGCTGATAAATGGTGGTGCCATTGCTTTAACCAATGATGACCATACGGTTACAACCAATATGGTTTCTCTTCAATTTGGTGATTTTCCTCCACAACAAGTACCAGATGGAATTATCCCAATTTCGAAGGCGAAGATGAAGATTTTGAATATCCCGCTTGCCAGGGAGGAAAATGAAGGATTGTTGCCTCTTACATTAAAGAATGGTGAGATTATGTGGGTACATCCTGACTTAATACCTGAAATGGAAGATGAAGGTAAAACTTCAAAATCCAAGAAATGTAAGAAAGTCAAAACCTGCAACATGATTTCTCATGTTATTCCAGATCCTGATGATTTGGATCATCTATGGGATGGTACTCCTTTGGAAGATAGACTAAGAGGATTGAACATATGTCCTCCAAGTCTAGCTCCTCCTACCAAGCTCAAGCTTACTCATCAGCAGTGGCTAGCCATGAATAGTATTCCCTTATACAGGGCACAACAAGTCTTCGTTGCTTATGAAAAGGCTCCTACATGAATTTTTCCTCGTATCCCGAATCTTTTTCCTTCCGTAGCTGCAGAGACGGTTATTCCTCATTCTCCTGTAGTTACAGGGATTTCTTCTTCTTTCTCTATGGAACCACCTGTTGAAAGTCCACTGCCTACTCACTTGTACAGTCAACAATCTATCCTTCTTATGAAGAAGATGGGTTATGATTTTCAAAAGGCAGAAGGTTTGAATTATGATAAAGGGATATGACTTCCTTTACAAATTCAAAGTCAAAAATCCACTGTTAGATTGGGTTCTGAGGTTCCTCATAACAATCCTCAGAAGAAGAAGGCCAAGGAAAGGACGATTAAATCCTGCAATATGGTACTTCCTTCTTCTGGGTCTGAAGAAAAAACTTTTGCTGGTACAAGATCTGGAAAAGAGTACCACAAAGATTATGAGGGATCCTCCAAGGAAGCTGAGAATGTTGAAACACCATCAACTCAACCGTCTCTTGCTCCTACTGTGGTTGAAAAGGGAAAGCAGAAAACGGTACGCTTCGATGTCCCGTTGAAGTCTACTTCCAGTCAGGGGGTGGTGATGAAACCCAATAAATTTGATATTTTAGCCCAGTTAGCTAATACTCCGGCTAGATTATCTATTTTCGAGTTGCTTCGCCTTTCTAGAGAAAGCCGTAAAACTTTGAGTGAAGCTTTGCTACAAGCTGATTCCTGCTTAGCTCAACTCAAGACTCCTGACAATATACCAGTATCATGCCCGTAATGTCATAGTGTGATGGAAGCAATTCCCAATATCACCTTCACACAAGAAGATATGTTGTTGAAGCATAACAAGCATGATAGGCCTTTGTGTTACACTGGGTATATCGAATCCATTGAAGTTGACAGAATTTACATTGATCCTGGGTCTTCTATTAGCATAATTCTTCAAAGTATGCTAAGACCATTGAGGATTTCTACTAGTGATCTGACTTACACTAGTACCACAATAGTTGGTTTCAACTCTAGAAAGAGCAAACCACTGGGGAAGATTCGTCTAAAGATTCAGATTGGTGATCTTTGAACTATTGCAACATTTTATGTTATTAACTCAGACGTATCCTACAATATTCTTCTTGGAAGACCATGGTTATATGAGCATAACATCGTGCCTTCGACTCTCCACCAATGCTTCAAGTATGTGGATCCCCAAGGGGTTGTGAAGACTGAGTTTGCTGATATCAATCCTTTCAAAGGTGTTGAAGCCTATTTTTCCGACTCAAGGCTTTACAAACAAGAGCATGTGAAAGAGATATCAGAGATGGCTGAAGATCAATCATCTGCCGAAGATCAGTCTATTAACGAAGATCCGCCAGAAGAGCAACCTTTGAATATCAAAGTCAAAGGGCGAATCCAACCCCAATCTGTCAACAATCAACCTTTGATGATCAAGGTTAAAGGAAGAACTCAAGCTTCATATGAGGAATCAGTAAATGTTCCTGTTAAAAGCCAAGTTCAACCTCTTGTGATCAAAGTCAAAGGGCGTACAGTTCGTACGAATGATTCAGAACCTCCTCTGATTGTCAATCTTGGCAAATCTACGCAGAAGACGTATGATAATCCACTAGTGATTAATCCAAAGTGTAGCAGTCAAATTATAAATGATGTAAATATTGATCATTATGTACTTTTTGATATCAATGAAGATTTCCTTTTCGAGTATATGGCTGTCAAGTTTATTGAAAGAATGACTTTATCTTCTGATAATCAAAGTCATCAATATAAAGATGACATAGACACAGAGAAAACCTTATACATTGACAATAAGGAAAATTCTTTCCTTTTTCATATCGATGTCGGACCTTATGCTCAAAGGTTTCTAACATCTTCTCCCTATCTTCTTCCTGTAGCCGCTTCATCGCAAGCTTGTGTAACTTATAGACGTCACAAAGAATCTTATTTCGTGATCCCATCTGATAAGAAAAACAAGTGCCAAATTGTGTTTGGCCTGGCCAGAAATATCCCTGTTGCTCAGACAGATGATTTGAGAGATAAAGATAAAGGAAGAATCCGAATTGACATATAGTCAACAATCTCTCAAAATATCCAGAATATGGGATATGATTTAAAGATTATGCAAGGTCTCAATCAAGGCAAAGGTAGACGACTACCATTATGTGGTAATCCGTTTTACCAGAAAACTCGTCATGGATTGGGATATGATCCGTCCTATATGTTTAATGACGATATACAAGAAGAATTCTCTTCTAGCTTTTCACAATCATCAGATTCAGAAGAAGTCTAATTCATTGAATTCGATATTTCTCACTCCTTGTGTGTTAAAGGAGACTATTATGATGAATCTGAGCAAATATTTTCAGCTTACATGGTTCAAATTGATGGTGAATCCGAGCCATTTGAGAATGATCCTTGGGCTCAGCAGAAGGACCCTCAATGGGAACTTCGTTTTGAACAACGACAACCACCTACAGAGGACGAGATTTTCTAGATTGACGTTGGAGATGGAACTACGTCCAAACCAATATTCATCAGTAAGAATCTTTCTGAAGATGAAAAGGAAGAATTGATAAAACTGATCAAAGAATATATTAATATTTTTGCATGGAGTTATGAGGATATGCCAGGTTTAGATCCCAAGGTTGCTACTCATAAACTCAATATTCTTCCTAATGCTAAGCCTATAAAACAACAACAACGGCGCTTTCGACCAGATATGATGGATGCAATTGAAGCAGAAGTCAAAAAGCTGATCATATGTGGTTTTGTTCGTGAAGAACGATACCCCGATTGGGTTGCCAACATTGTTCCTTTTATAAAGAAGAAC
Organism: Iris pallida; assembly: GCA_029216955.1. NCBI lineage: Eukaryota > Viridiplantae > Streptophyta > Magnoliopsida > Asparagales > Iridaceae > Iris > Iris pallida. The sequence continues at coordinate 6,787,019 of JANAVB010035019.1, forward strand.
GAAAAAGTCCGAGTTTGCATAGATTTTCGAGATCCTAATGCAGCTTGTCCAAAAGATGAATTTCTACTTCCAATTACTGATGTCATGATAGACAATACATGTGGTTTTGAACGCATGTCTTTCATGGACGGATTCTCAGGATATAATCAAATTAAGATGCATCCAGAAGATGAGAAAAATACCGCTTTTCGTACACCCCTTGGGGTTTACTGCTATACGATGATGTCATTTGGTCATAAAAATGCCGGTGCCACATATCAACGGGCCATGAGCAACATCTTTCAAGAACATCTACGGAAGACAGTAGAATGTTATGTAGATGACATTGCTGTTAAGAGTCGGTCAAAAGATGATCACATTCAAGACTTGAAGACAGTATTTGAATTGATGCGCTATTATCAATTGAAAATGAACCCTACTAAGTCTTTCTTAGGGGTTTCCAGTGGCAAGTTTTTAGGATTTGTCATTACTTCTCAGGGTATCCATGTTGATCCTGATAAGGTTAAAGCAATTCTTGAAATACGTCCTCCACGCAATTTAAAAGAACTTCGTGGCTTCCAAGGTCGCATTGCATATATCAGGAGATTCATATCCAATCTCTCTGGAAGATGCCAGCCTTTCACCCGTCTATTAAAGAAGGGTGTATCATTTGTTTGGGATGAGGCATGTCAGAAAGCCTTCAATGACATCAAGCAATATCTTACAAATCCACCTATTTTGGTACCTCTAGTGATAGGAAGACCATTTTTGCTATATGTTCGAGCTTTGGATCATTCACTTGGTGCTCTTCTTGCACAAAAAAGTGATATAGGGCATGAACAAGCGATTTATTATCTTAGCCGAATGATGGTCGGAGCAGAACACAGGTATACTCCTGTAGAAAAGGAATGTCTGGCCTTGGTTTTCGCTGTCCAAAAGACAAGACATTATGTGACAGGACAGACTATCCATGTCATCTCCAGAATAAACCCCATTCGGGTATTGATGAGAAAACCAAGCATTCTTAACTCTAGGTTAGCTACCTGGGTGATGCTGCTCATCCCTTATGACATGGTTTATATACCTCAAAAATCAGTGAAGGGTCCAGCATTAGCTGATTTCTTAGCTACTCATCCTATACCGGAAATATCAAAGTTATATGAGGACATTCCAGATGAAGTTCTAGATTGCAATATGACTTTCAAAAATGACATTTGGTAATTATATTTTGGCGGAGCATCACGGGTTGGACCTAAAGGTAATATTGTCTCTGGGATAAGAATCGTCTTGGTCTCTCCTGACAAAATGGTCATATACCGTGCCTATTCTCTCAATGAACCATGCTCCATTAATGTAGCAGAATATAATACTCTATTAATTGGTCTCCAAGTCGCAAAACAATTAGATATTGAATTCCTAGAAGCCTATGGAGACTCTCAGCTGATTGTTAATCAAGTTAGAGGGACCTATGAAGTCAGAAACCTTGATCTCATCCCTTTTCATCAAGTAGTAGTCGAATTGGTCCTTTCATTCAAAGGATTCTTTATTGAATTTGTACCACGTCCTCAGAATGTGGAGGCTGATGCTCTTGCTAGCCTAGCTGCAAATTTGGCTGTTCCAATCCGAAGATAAAGTATAATTACTTTGTTGGACCGAGATTTATTCTGTGTCAAGAATAATTTGTGTATTGAACAGAGTTATACTACAGAATCAAGCTCTCAGCAAAGGGATTGGAGAACTCCATTTATTGATTACGCGGTTCATGGGATTTTACCTGAAGATCCAAAAGAAGCTGTATCAATTAAAAGACGATCATTTCGATTCTATTATGATTCATCTTTACATATGTTATATCGTCGCTCATATGATGGACTCTTGCTGCGCTGTCTCTCAGAAAGTGAAGCTAAACAGACACTCCATGAGGCTCATGATGGTGTCTGTGGTGCTCATCAATCGGGTCAGAAATTACAGGATCGTATTCGAAGAATGAGGTATTATTGGACTTCTATGATAGCAGATGCTGTGGATTACGCCAGAAGATGTAAAGCATGTCAGATTCATGCCGATTTTATTTACCAACCTTCTGAATTTCTACATCCGACAGCAGCTTCTTGGCCCTTCGAAGCTTGGGGTATGGATGTCATTGGTCCTATTAACCCTCCTTCTGTTAAAGGACATCGGTTCATATTAGCTATAATCGATTACTTTTCTAAGTGGCAGAAGCAGTTCCTTTTGCTGAAGTGAAAATATCTAATGTGATCAGCTTTATCAAACATCATGTCATTTATCGCTTCGGGATTCCTCGACGAATAATTCATGATAATGGTCCACAATTTGCCAGTCAGGCATTTTATCGGTTCTGTGATAAGAATCAAATTCAAAATCTGGCTTCTACGGCTTATAATCCAGCTGCTAATGGTTTAGCCGAAGCCTTCAATAAGACGATCATTAAACTTCTCAAAAAGTTTGTCTTTTCTAATAAACGTGATTGGAATGAGAAACTTGGAGAATGTTTATGGGCTTATCGAACAACAGTCCGGAATCCTACTGGTTTTACACCATTTTTATTGGTTTATGGATGTGAGGCTGTTCTTCCCTTGGAAATCCAGATTCCATCTCTTCGAATAGCTATTGTTAATGAGCTAACTATAGAGAACAATGATCGCTTATGACTCCAAGAACTTGAAGGATTGGACGAGAAGCGTCTTCAAGCACAACAGCATATTGAACTATATCAAGCCCGTATATCTCGAACTTTCAATCGTAAAGTTAAGGAGAGGGTATTCAAGATTGGCGAGTTAGTATAGCCGTACGAAGACCGATGATTATGACTCACAAAAGCAAAGGGAAATTCCAATCGAAATGGAAAGGTCCTTATGTAATTGAGACCGTGTTTTCTAATGGTGCTTATCGGTTATCAAAGCCTAATGGAGATCTACTCATGATGCCAATCAATGGCAAATTTCTTAAGAAGTACTATGTATAAAGAAAAATGATGATGAAAATAAAGTTTCTTTTATTATTATTTTTGTTCAAGACAAAAGATTAAGAATGAGGGCCACTGCCTTCGCCTTCCTTATTGAATACATAGTCAGCCAATGCATAGAAAGCATCATTGCCAGAGCTCATGAAAAATTTGCAGACAGCCATCCTCAGTGCTTCTTCTTCAGGAGTTTTCCTTGGCTCCACTAAGAAAGCAAGGATATCTTGTGGTGGCTTGGGCGTAGAAGAGTTCTCGCTTACTTCGGTTGGGCCTGACACAATTGGCTCGACGGGGTTTGTCTTGATGACGTCCTCAACCTTTATGGAGACTTCATTCTTTTGCTGCATATCCTTGGAAGACATTTCCAATAGAGGAGTAGAAATAAGAGTGAAACGTTACAAAGAGTTTTCGCTTATTTATAAGAGAGATCTGTTGATGAACTGGTCTTTGAAAATAACCTTTCATTCCCGAAAAGGTCTGTCCGTTCATTTTATCAGGTTCATCCACTTAATTATGGAATTGAATCAATATTTTCTTTTCCCGAAAGTTATGTTGGTTCATTCATCCATTAATATGGACATATATGCTCATGACGTCTGTCTCCTTATTCCCCAGCTACCAAGGTTTAGTTAAGCTGATTTCTTGTTTCCTTGGAGAGGGATTTTAAATCTTCTATTTTATCTATTGATCAAAAAAGAAGAAGTGGGATTCGTTATTTATCATGTTTTCATGGCCTCTGGATAAATATTAAATCCACTTACTTTTCTTATCTATCATCTTCATTTGACCTCTGCATAGATATTAATCTACTTTTTCTTTGAGTTCTTACATGCTGTCATGTCCATAATACCTCTGATAGTATTGTATACTCTAAACAGAAAATAAGACTTTATTATCTATCATGTCCATACTACTTTTTGATAGATATAAATCATTGAGTGTAGAAGACTTGTCATTTCCATTCTTATTTCATCATAAAAGTCTATTACATTTCTTAGACTTTCTTACAAATCATAATGGAAATCTATTACAATCTTGGATTTTTATTCTATACAACAACGATGACCTAATCGAGATCTATTTCTTCTTTGGATCTTCTTCATCGGATTCGTTGTTGGTGTCAATTCCTTACTGTCTGAGCCTCAATGGCGACTAGAACATAAGGAATCAAACTCTGGTCTTCTCTCTCAGACGAGAGGAGAATCCCAGAGTATGGCAGCCCGAAGATGTGTTGCTGCCAATACAACTGGTGGAGGAGTGGCGGCCTCTCAAAGGAGATAGGAATGTATCCAGCATTGGGATACGATTCCTAGTTCTGCCGTGAAAGGAACTCTACTACCCAATTTCTTGGGTTAGAGTTGACTCCACCATCCAACTATCCGTGTATAAAGGCTCTTCCTACCAACAGAGGAAGACCCTTCTATCCCACGAAGAGTTCTGAGTTGTCTGATTTGCACGTCAAAAGCACATGAGCTCTCTGATGTTGATGTCAGAAGAACGCTCTTCACAGCGTCAAAGTCGCCAATACCGGTTCTGGAAAAGCTCTTCAGCCAAATTTCTGCAGAAAACAACAAAGAAGAAGTGTTTTAGACAGAAGTATCATCAGACGCGTATTAATTAATTAAAACTGAAAACAGATGCTTACGCATCTTGTTTTATCTTCAACAGGCAACAAGACTTTACGCTTGATGTTTTTACGCCCATGATTCATGAGCATTCAATCAACAGGGCTCTCTATGCCAGTGTCTCATGTGCACCCTATTCAACAAGGCTTTTTACGCCAACATTTTAGGAGTGTATTATTCAAAAAAGCTTTTTACGCCCGTGCATCTTTCCTATGAGATTCTACATCTATTAAGGGTTTACGGTCGTGTGTATCTGTTTTTCAACAAAAAGATCAAAGACAAATAATGGTTTATGACCAAACTTGCCATAAAGGCCAAATGGTTCGGCTCTGGTTGAATCAATATCTAGTGACCGAGCGTACAGAAGAACGACATCAGAAAGGATCGTCATTTGTTGAAGCGTGAATTCTTGCAATTAGGAAGAAAGCTATCTCCAGAAAAATGACAATGAGAATGAGGATGTATAAAACATTCTCTAAACTCAGCTATTTATAAGGGTTGAGGAAACGGTTGGCATGAGTCTATTTCGGAAAAGATCCTATTAGATAGGCGCTCGTGACCACAAAGTAGATGCCACGTATTGTTTTGTTTCTCTTGAGAATAAACAACCATAAATGCAGTTAAAGAAGTGTTGAACAATTCTATGTACCAACAGATGAGATTAACATCAAGATTTTATTTATAAAAAGGGGGGAGTGGACCCCTACACATAAAAGAGTCGTAATACGTAGAATATTATTTTTTCTCTCCTTCGTTGGGCTGACGAAGGGAGGCACCTAAGTCGTGCATGTTGCGAATCCCGGAGCGACGCATTAAATTAAGAAACGCTTCTGCATCTCCTGATCCCTCATACGCAGTTGGAGGACCACCATCGATACGACTGAAGACTGCTGGAGTCAGTCCAAAGCACCCTACAAAATTGCGTGCTCGCTCAAAATCAAGCTTGGAGCTAGAAGCCTCTTTATTGTTAATCTCTTTCTTTGGCGCCATGTCACTATAAAGATGAATGGCAAGAATAAAGAATTCCTCTTTATTTATACAATCAAATCAACTTTTCATGTTCCTTATGGGAAACTGCTTATTATTAATGCAAACTAGGGGAGGTGAAAAGTCATTCGAAAGTTTCGAGAAGAAAATTCATTATGACAGTTAAGTGTTGACTGACACTATTTCTTGATTTTACGTCGACTGTTGGATATCCCCACTTTTACGCGGATGACTGTTGAGTGTCCCGAATTTTACGCTGACTGGTCAAATCTTAACTTTTACGCTTCTGTTCAAAGTGTTTCAAATTTTGAAGATATTTGAAAACTTTGAAGGGGGTCTTGTAGGAGCGTAAAAAGTGCTTCATAAGAATAAGTCAAAGATAAGGATCATTCCATTCAAATCGATCCACTTTACGCCAAAGAGCGGCTAATCACTTTACGCCCGAAGCAGGCTAATCATTTTACGCCCGGGTCAAAGCTAATAATTTTACGCCCAAGACAGGCTAGCCACTTTTACGTTGGACAAAGCTGTCAAGTCTTGTATTTAATGCAAAGTCTGACATGAAGATTTAATAATGGCATATATCACAGAAATCAAAGGGATTTGTTTTACACAGAGGCCATTTGTCGTTTAGTATGTGGACTGAGCCACTTTACGCTCATAATATGGCTTCTTTTACGCACGGAGACTATACGAGTTTTTACGCTCAACGGTTGACGTGTGCGTAAGGTTTATTTGGGCTACTTTTACGCTCAAGGTTATTTAACAACTACTTTACGCGGGAAGTCTACATCAGGGCTATTGTACACCTAGTCTACTACTTTACGCTCAGGGTATATTTGGGTTGTTTTACGCCCTATTCCAATTTAGAACGTGGTTTGCCTACATGGCTTTCATGCCACACATCTCGAAGAACGTGTGTACGTGCATCCTATTCTTATTGAAATGATGGGACACGTGTCAACATATGCTGAGGATGACTTTGGTCATGGGTTGCAGTTATCAGCGTAAAGACGAAACTTTTGCTGAGTTTTTACGCACAAGAAACCAAGTCTATAAATAGACAGATTTTTCTCATATGGAGAGACAGATAGAAAGGAGAGAATACATAGAGATCAGAGCCCAGAGACTTTGATTTTTCGGAGCATTCTTCTTCAACTTTTCTTTCAGAACAGAGTGAAACAAAGCAGGAAAGCATTCGGCCTCGCCATTAGTGGCCAAGTGCGTCGATACCTTTATGGTGACTTAGTTGTTCCAGTTGTTCATCTTCTAGCAGTGATCTTCATCATCATCGTATGGTCCAAGGAACAAAGCGATCATTTACAGATCAGACTTCCATAGCAATACTTCCCAGAATCAAATTTGTACTTCTTGTACTTTTTCTCGTTTTATTTTTAAAATCTAATTTCCAGGCATTTTGTTAAGTGAAACAAGTAGGTACCACTGACCGTAGTATTCAGGGTTCCCTGTTCAAGACATGATGCAAGACAATACTGGTTTATTTGTACAAACATAATCGTCCACGGTGTCCAGTTCATTCATACTTGTCATACCAGGCTAGCTGTCATAACAGTATATCGGGTATATCATGTCAGGTTTACTTGTCAAGAGTGCGCCATGGCGGGCCACTATTGTGTTTCGGAAACATGTGCAAAATCTATATGGTTCAAGCATAAATGTGACATTTCAAAATAATAATAATAATAATAATAATAATAATAATAATAATATATTAATAATAAAAGAGGACAAGACTGTGGAAGGAGCCATGCGGCTAAGAGAAATAAGCCCATGCGGCAGCGGGGAGGCAGTGCCATACGGCTCGGGAAGGAAGAGGGCGCATGCGACTGCAAGGGAAATAACTTCATACGGCTGCAAGGGAATGGGTGCATGCGGCTTAGGACAATCGAGTATATGCGATAGTGGATTTTGGGGCTCATGCGGCCGGGAAGGGGACGGTTCATACGGTAAGAAGGGATGAGCATATGCGACTAGAAAAGGAGCAGTGCCATGCGGCTGGAAAGAAATGTGGGCCTATGCGGCTAAGAACACAGGGCGCATGCGGCTGTATCAATAAGGCCACACGGCTAAGAGTTGCCACGGCCTTATGCGGCTGAGAAGGGACGGGTCCTATGCGACAGCGGAAGAAACAATTTATGCGGCTGGGTCATGCCACGGCCTTATGCGGCTGTGGAGTGCGGGTCTCATGCGACAAGAGAATATGGCGCTCATGCGGCTGCAGGGGGGAGACAGGTCATATGCGACAGCGAATGATTGAGTTCATGCGGCTGGATTTGCCATGCGGTCATTATTGCCACGCGGCCAGGGGTTGAATTCATGCTGCTGAAGGGCAGAAGTTCATGCGGCTAAGGCAAGGAGCCCATGGCCTATGCAGCAAAGACTGTCATACGGCTAAGGTGTAGCTTCCCTTCCCGGAGAATTTTTTTAAAAAAATTATTTTATTTATTTATTGATTTAAATAGTAATTTTAGATTTTTTTTAAATAATTAATTAGTTAACTTTTACGGTAGATAATTTGTAATCATGATTAAATTTGGAGTACAAGGTGACTAGAAATTGTGGCACTAATAGTGCAGTGGCGTGCCTAGACTAGTGTATTAGCCATGCCAAGGGAGACCGAGCCATAGTGATGTCCGAACTAGGAAAACCAAGCCAAGTTGCGACTTAAACCTTACCGAAGATTTTTATTTATTAATTATATTATTGTGTTTTAGAGAAACCGGTTATACCATTTTAACCAGATTGGACCTGAACCAAGCTCAAGCCCGTGTAGGCAGGAAGTGTGACCAAGATGTTAGTGTCGATATATTTTGTGTGTACGTATTTTCTTAAATGCTCTATTATACATATTTTGTAAGTAATTATTATTAATATTATTACGGTTATTATATTTATAAGTATTTGATATTCATAAGATATCTAAAAGTATTTTAAATGATTTTCTTATTTATCCTGGTGTATTTTGGAATATTTAGGCTACAACCCATATTTGTATACGTACCTATTTTTGGATTCCATGGTTTGTTATAATTGTTACTATTATTAATATTGTTAATTATAATAATATCGTTTGGAAGTTTGGATTAAATATAAAAATAAATATATGTATGTATATATTATCTATAAATGTATATGTGTATACATAGGTGTATGTATGCATATATATATATAAACGTGTATAATGTATATTAAATATATGTGTGTATGAATATATAGATATATATTAAATATATGTGTACGTCGATATAAATATAAATATAAATATACGTATATAAGTGGATATTATAATAAATAATGTATATGTATATATATATATATATATATATATATATATATATATATATATATATATATATATATATATATATATATATATTTAAATGTGTATGTGTTTATATATAAAAATATATAAATGTGTACGTGTATATATATATTAATATAAGTGTATATGTATTTATATTACATATAAGTTATAATAAAATAGATTATATAAGAAATAAATAATAAAAGAAGAATGCTAGCAGCTAACCCAAGCCCAGCCCGGGCTCAGCCGAGGCCCACCTGGACTAAGCCCAGCCCGATTCCAGTGAACCCACAGCCGTTCAGGCCTTGACCCCGACCCATCCTCTGCATACGCACGTATGCAAATATATAAGGGGAACGGGAACGAGAGGATGATAAGTCGAAACCCTAAACCCTCAACCACGTCGTGCGCCACCCCATCCCCGTGCGCGCGGCAGACCAGGAAGCGACAGCAGCAACAGCGGTCAAAGAGTCTGACTTCGTGGCTATGCTTCTCGACGATCACTCGATCGTCTTGCGATCTTCTTTCTCTGGTATGAAGTTCACATATACGTCTTTAATTTTCTTTGAACGCTTTGCGTCAAGACGCACCATGCTGTCCTAGAATTCGACGCAAAGTCGAAGAAAAACCACGTGTAGACAGAACACTATTTCAGTTCAACCATCCACGTTCGGAGATCGATTCTGATCGATCCTGTAACCGTTTAGAAATTCTATTTGAACACATGTTTAGACGACCTATAGGCCTTCACAAAAGTTTTTACAGAAGCCAAAACCATCGACTACATGTCGAGAAATCGAATCCCAAACTTTGACAAAAACCTGTTTTAAAAACATGAAAATTCATCCACACGACGTGTGTCCCGCCAAACCAGGAGACGTAGTCGCGAACCGAAGGCATTGAAAGGTGCATAACGGCTTCGTGGTCGTGTGGGCTTTCGTGGAATTCAAATTGGTCGCGTGTGCGCGACGAATTTGATGTGTATCCGTCGAAATTCCCCGTATCGGCCTCTGTACAAATTTTCAATTACTTTGTGCATGCTCGTCAGATCGAGACGGAACTTGCGCCAACAGGACCGTATCATTTTTCTGGTCCTGTATGCCAAGTTTGGTCCGATTCTGAGACAGTAGAATCGGAACGCCATGTTGCAGGCCCCACGGTCCGACTCAACGGGCGATTTTGTGCACGGCCCGCCGGAATCCAACTTTGGACATACGGTTGGGTTCGTATTGGAAAACCGGATCCGTAGACATGTAGTTTGACGACTTTAGAGACAATTGACTCTGGCACGCTTTTTGGTGCAAAGCGGGTCCAACGGCGGACACCATTTTTGTCCGAAATTATTGTTTTGCCCCCATGTCCAGAATTGGACTTAAGGACAGGCAATCCTAGCTAATTTGACTATTCTGAGAACGTTAGTAATATTTATTTCAGCATCTGGAGACTTCTGCATGTGTTGACTGATTGTGGCTCATTGAGTGGTATAGTATTATTGGTTTCTCCAGCTAAGGACCTCAGGCAAGTGCACTTTCTGATTGCTTTCGATTTATAGTAGTCTTTTCACTTCATGTCTATACATATATCTTATTGCTTGTTGACACGCTCGTCACACGGAGTAGTCGGGAGGGGAAATATCTTAGTAAGACATGTGAACTATCCAGAACTATCCCATGAGTCTATTCTTGAATAATAGCCGCTGCACACGACACGTGCAGTATGGCAGATTTACCCCCTAGTCGTTCACATGTTGAAAAGGATATTTCAAACCACCTAGATAGATGTCTTTTATTAGTTATTTCTTGTTTTCTTCTCTACCGTGCCATGTCATCAGTTTTTTTCCAGTTTTTATATCTTATATGTTATTTTCATATCTTGTTAATTCTATTGTGTTTTTGCATTATCGTCGGTTTGTGTACTTGTTCCATTCCTGACTGGAAACCAATATTTTTCAGGTTTAGCCGCGATCACTCTTAGCACTGGGAAGGCTTGGGTATGCCGAAGTCAACCTAGAAATAGAAAGCAATTGTATCAATTTCATTAATTGTAAAATCTTGTATTTTCTTAAAATTGTAAATGTTGTAACAAATTTAGAAATGTGAATGAGCAGCACATGTTGTATTTTGAGCATTTATTTCTTGCGGGCTTGACAGCGTTCTACCGCCGACTCTGCGGCGTAGGCTGGCTTGGACACGTCTCGTATCCGAAAAGCGGGTGTGGGTCGTGACATAAGGAAAACTTTCCGAATGAAAATCCATGCGGTCAAGTACTGGGCTTCTTCACCACTTGTCCGAGGAGAAGAGCCATGAAATCCATGGCTTCAAAGCTTCCTAAATCCTTCATTCGAGGTCAGAATCCCGACTTCCATATGTCAAAATGGGGCAGAATCAAATTCTCTACAACATGGAACAATCAAAACTAGATAATAACAAGGTTAAATAGATCAAAATCCAAGAAATCTGAAAATATAATAAACTTAAATCTACACAAATTGAACCATGGAAATTAGAAATGCTAAGTATTAAAGCGTGTTAGAATTTCGTGAGGAAGAGAATGGAACAATAAAAACTGAATTCCTCCATGAAGCAAGCTGCACTTGCCTAGGCACTCTCTCTCTGGTAGGCGAAGAGAGTAATGGTGAAGAAGAAGTAAATAAAGAAGAAGCAAATGAAGAGAGAGAAGGAGTGGGCAGCTATAAAGGAGAAGAGTGGGGGTAGGTGGGGGTTTGGTCCACATGAAGAAAACCAATCCAAACCGAACCAAGCCGAACCAAGCAAGAAAAATACCAAGATAAACCATGCCAGGAAACATGCAATATATGTATACGTATACCAAAATACGTAATACGAACCACGATCGTTACAACTCTGCCCATCTTAAAAGAATTCCGTCCTTGTAATTTAATTAAGATGCTAGAGAAGCAAGGACAAGCTATACTAATCACAGGCAAGCTATAACAAGGCAATCAATCAAGCAATCATTCAATCACACAAGTAATTGAGAGCATAAGGCATAAGGAAGACATTATACCTTACGAGTCAAACAGGTCGGGATATCACGATCGGATATCATCCTCGTGCTCCTATGTTGACTCACCCAAAGTGTGATGACCCCAAGCATCACGGACTAACTTAATAGTCTTGTTCTTGAGTATCTTCTCCCTTCAGTTCAATATAGACACGGGCCTCTCCTCATGCGAAAGGTTGGTGCCAACAACCAATTCCGAATGATCCAGGATGTGGCTCGTGTCTGGGATATACCGTCGTAGTTGGGATACATGGAACACATCATGCACCTCACGTAATGACAACGGAAGAGTGAGACGATAGGATACATCGCCTACTCACTCCAGAATATCGAACGGTCCAATATACCTAGGACTAAGCTTTTCCCGTATGCCGAAATAAATGATGCCACGGTTAGGCAAAATCCTCAGGAATATGTGGTCGCCGATCGAGAATTCAAGGGGACGTCGATAGGAATCGGCCCAATGACGCTGACGATCTTGGGTAACTCGAAGATGATCTCTGACTCTCTTGACCACCTTAACTGTCTGAGCAATCATTTCCGGACTGAGCATCTGTCTCTCTCCAACATTATCCCATGCCAGTGGGGATATACACTTTCTACTATATAGTGCCTCGAACGGTGCCATCTGGATACTGGCCTGGAAACTATTGTTGTACGAGAACTCTACCAGGTACAGGTGATCTTCACACGAACCACCGAAGTCGAGCGTACAAGATCTCAATATATCCTCCAAGGTTTGTATGGTACGCTCTGACTGACCATCTGTTTGTTGGTGATAAGCTGAGCTGAACTGGAGGTGAGTTTCCAAACTCTCCTGCAGACTACACCAAAAGTATGATATAACTCTGAATCTCTGTCCGAAGTGATACTGACTGGTACACCGTGATGTCTGACGATCTGCCTGAGGTACATCTCTGCTAGCTGAGCTGTCGACTGACCAACTATGAACGGGAGAAAGTGAGCCACCTTCGTGAGCATGTCTATAGTAACCCAAATAGCATCTCTACCGGCCGGGGACCTAGGTAATCCAGTCACAAAATTTATGGTTATGCTCCCGCTTCCATTCTGGAATCGACAAGGGCTGAAGAAGTCCAGCTGGCCTCTGATGTTCAGCTTTAACATGTTGGCAAACCAAACATCGAGAGACAAACCGGGCTATCACCCTCTTCATGCCATTCCACCAAAAGTGCTGACGAATATCACGGTACATCTTCGTACCGCCCGGATGAACTGAATACTGAGAACTATGGGCCTCTGCCATGATCTCATGTCTGATATCTCCATTGGGTACACAAAAATGCCTTCCATGCCTAAGTGTACCGTCTTCATGAATACATAATTTTGGTCTTCGTCCTGTTTCACACTCTGCTCTGACCCGCTGAAGCTTAGAATCTGCTGACTGTGCCATCTGGATCATCTCGACTATACTGGACTAAACTTGCATACTGGCCATCAATGCCACACTGGTAGGAAAGACAACTTCTATACCCATCTTCTGAAGATCTGCTAACAGCTCTGGTTGTGCTGTTAGGAAATAAACTTCGGCTCTCCTGCTCAATGCATCTGCTACTACATTGGCCTTCCCAGGATGATACTACAAGTTGACATCATAATCCACAAGTAGCTCAAGCCACATTCTCTGACGCATGTTATGATCCTTTTGGTTGAAAGCATACTTCAGGCTCTTGTGGTCGGTGAAAATCTCTACCCTATCTCCGTACAAGTAGTACCTCCACAACTTAAGTGCAAACACTACTGTTGCCACCTCCAAGTCATGGGTTGGGTAATTCCACTCATGATCACAAAGTTGACGTGAAGCATAAGCTATTACCTTCCCATGCTGCAACAAAACACATCCCAAACCTCTGCCTGAAGCATCACAATACACTGAAAATCTCCCGGTTCCATCTAAAAGTGTGAGAATAGGTGTCGTCATCAAGCCTTGCTTCAACTTATCAAAAGAATCCTGACACTCGGCTGTCCAAGCAAACTGCACATCCTTGTGGGTCAACTGGGTCAATAGCGCTGAAATCTGAGCAAAGTCTGAAACAAATCGTCGGTAGTAGCCGACCAAGCCAAGAAAACCGCAAACTTCTGCAACTGTGCTGGGTACTGGCCATGTCTCAATAGCCACGATCTTCTGGGGGTCCACTTCTACTCCTCTTCTGGTGATGATATGACCCAAGTATGAAATACGATCGAGCCAGAACTCGTATTTACTAAACTTGGCATACAACTGGTGCTCCCTGAGTGTCTGAAGAACCACACGAAGATGCTGCTCATGCTTTGCCTCACTCTTGCTGTAGACCAGGATGTCGTTTATGAACACAATCACGAACTGATCCAAATAAGGCATGAAGATACGATTCATGAGGTCCATGAATACAGTCGACGTATTGGTTGCTCCAAATGGCATAACAAGGAACTCCCAATGCCCATATCGGGATCTGAAAGCTATCTTCGGGATGTTCTACTTTCTGACTCTGATCTGATGATATTCTGACCGCAAGTCAATCTTCGAGAATACTGCTGCCCCCTTAAGTTGATCAAACAAGTCATCTATCCTCGGGAGAGGGTATCTGTTCTTGATTGTCACTGAGTTCAAGGTACGATAATCTACACATAATCTGGACGTACCATCCTCCTTTTTCACAAGAAGCATCGGGGCTCCCCAAGGCTATCCACTAGTACGAATGAATCCCTTGGTTCTGAGTTCTTCAATCATCTTGTACAATATCTCTAACTCAGACGGTTCCATCCTGTAGACTCTCTCCGATACTGGGGCTATCCCTGGGATCAAGTCTATGGTGAACTCGATCTCTTGCTCTGGCGGTATCCCTGGAAGCTCTTCTGGGAAAACATCTGGAAATTCCTCGACAACTCGGGGTAACCGCACTGCTGCTACTGCCATCCGCAATACTGGAGGAGAAGGTTCAACTTCGCTTCGGGAAAATAAAAACTCTGGCTCGCTTGGAATGCTAAAAACAACCCTGCCAATGTGGCAGTCTATCCTAGCATACTGGTCTCTTAAATAATCCATCCCTAAGACCACATCATCGTCGGCCATCGGGAACTCTATCAAACTAGCGAGAAATTCTCTACCGCTAACTACGATCCGACACGAGAAAAACACCCTATCTACTCCCACAAGTCCGTTACCAGTAAGTATATTAAGTCTTACTGATAAGGACTCGGACTCCAGTCATATCCGTGTTACGAATCGTGCAGACATAAATGAATGCGAGGCAGCAGAGTCAAATAATACTGAAGCTGGAAAGGTGTTGACGAGAATAGTACCTGCCACCACCTCACCTGGTACTAATCCTTCTTCTCCTATGGTCAAAGCTAACACTTGACCATGTCCTCTGGGTGTGGGTCCCCTCTGCTGAAAACTTCTCTGTTTGCTCTGGATCAGGGCTTGGGCTTGGGCATACTGCTGCGGTCTCTGCTGCTGGAATGCCTGGGCCTGCGTCGGTAATGGCCTCGGGAACGGGTACTGCTGCTGCTGCTGGTCTGGTGCTGGTCCTCTAACTGAAGGACTAGAGAAGGCTGATAAAGATGAACTCCCCATGTTCGGGCAGTTTCCAACCCCGTGGTCTGGGGCACCATAAACCAAGCACAAACCCTGTGCTCTGTGACACTCGGATACCATATGTCCTGGCTTCCCACAGTGTGAACATCCCACTACAGAAGAGTGCTTCTGCTTCTGCTACTGAGGGTGCATTGGGGTTGGATGTTGAACCGACGTCACTGAGGCCGCCCGTCTCGGAGCTCCAATGGTCAAGGCTCTGGCTGCCGAGCTGGTGCTGAAGACTGATTCATCTAGCTGTAGGATCGCTTCCGACCCCAGTCCTATCTATGATCCTTTGGAAGGTATACTCGTGCCTCCTGGCTTCTCTCAATACTGCATCAAAAGTCTGATGTTCAAATTGCTCCACGGCCAATAAAATCTCGAGATGGAGCCCCTTCTGGAACCACTGGGCTCTATCGAACTCGGTCGCTACCAAGGTGGGAGCAAACCGACTAAGTCTCAAAAACTCGACCGTATATCCGTCGACCGTCCTGTCCATCTGCTTTAGATTGGTGAACCTCGTCTGTAGATCGTATCGAGCTACAGCATCGAAATACTTGGTCTGGAATTCTCTGAATACTGCCCAAGCAATAGGTGACATTAATTCAACTGCCTGCGTCGTCCACCAGCGGTAGGCAAGATCCAATAATTGTAAGCGCACCATGGCCACCTTCTCGTCTTCTGGAGTCCTGGCTACTTCTAAAATTGCTTCTGTATCCTGAAGCCAAGTATCAGCGGCAATAGCATCTTCACTGCCGTCGAAGAAGTGAGGGTTCAAGCGCTTGAAGTTGTTGGCCGCGCTGTTCCCATGGTGACCTCCTCTGGTCAGAGCATCTATCACTGCCTGGTGCAAGGCATCTTCTCGACAATCCTGAGAAGCTAACAAGGTCATGATGAGACCCACAAAAGTGCCATCATCAGGCTCTGTAGGCTGGACGGGCTGAACTGGTGACTCTTGACCCCCAATAGGCACGACTCTGGAGGCTACTTCTGAATGCTGGACTTGATCTCTAGGTTGCTGCCAGTCCACGGGAGGTGCTCTGCCTTGCTGATCGGTAGGACCAGGAACAATACCGCTGAAGAAGATGACATAGGAAACAATAAGGAAGGACCAGGACAGATCAACGATACAAGCATGTGATCAGGTCAAGATTTCAGGGATTAAGAAGATACGAACAGCGATCAAGGATGAGTACTGATTAAGACATCTATTCAGTAAACTCTTACATATCTTGATTTACAAGACCTGTATGGGCCACCACTTAAACCATGTAACGCCCAGAACCAGAATACTAGAGAGCGGGGATGTACATAGCCAGCTACGTATATTGAAGTGCAATCCTCCTCTCTATACGGTCACGGCTGTCTAGATACGTGAGGGTTTAACTACAAGCCATCAGTCTCCTACGATCATGAACAATCCTATAGTCTCAATCTCAAGCAAGCAATAATAGTTACAAGATGTCAGAGCACCAAATATACAATAGTAAGGCGTCCCATACATTACATATTCTGATGATCATGAAGCTAGTCGTACAAAATGTCAAGACTAGCAAGAGTTTTAGTCATACATGATCAACCCTAGGATTTGTCAATCACGTTATAGCCCGTAGGCAGACAATAATTAAAGGTACAATCGAGCTAAACACGTACTCGTCGGCTAAACGCCTCAAAAGAATATTTTTACAATAAAGTGGGAGGACAAAAAGAAATCCACTCGTTGCCAGGGTTACGCCTGGTGGTCACCATCTGGCTGGAAGGTAGGTAGATCCTCTGGAGCTGCTCCGATATCTGGCCATACAAAACCAGCTGGGTCAGACCCCAAAATGAGCAAGTGCCACAAAGGAGGCTTCACTTAGGAACTAAAACCAGCATATAACATTTGAATATTAAAGATAATTATAAATGAAACTGATAATAACAGGGACAATAATAATAAATAGAGTACGAGGAAACCATTCAAGTAGCCAGATTGTAACCCTTAAACCAAACAAGGACCGGGGTTGCAACCCTTCACCTGAATAGGAACCCGTATCAAATACTATTGATAAGGTAATAAGACAATAAACGAAGAGAGGACACGGAACTGCTCCGGGAGTCAGGTTACAACCCTTAAACCAAACAAGGACCGGGGTTGTAACCCTTCGCCTGAACAGAACTGGACCCCTGATCTTTATTGTTAAGGCCAGTATAAATAATTATGCTATTGAAGTAAGGTAAAACATGACGAGCATAACATGGGGTGCAATAAGACAATAAACGAAGAGAGGACACAGAACTGCTCTGGGAGCCAGGTTACAACCCTTAAACCAAACAAGGACAGGGGTTGTAATCCTTCGTCTGAATAGAACTGGACCCTGATCGTTATTGTTAAAGCAAGCATAAGTAATCATGTCATGTCACAATATTATACAGGATCAGGGTTAGACTCCATCCAATCAATCATGGCCAAGCAACGAGTACGGCTTGATACTTTAACTAACTAGGATTATCACAGGCCTAGTTACTAGCAAGATGCAATAAGATTATTCGAACAGCCACAAGCCCTGCAGACCATCCAGGTTATCCAGACACAATTAGGGGATTGAATTCATGTGGATATATTATCCAGGAAATGCATGTACCCTTAAGTAGTTTGGTGGTTGCAACACATGTCAGTGTACTGGAAATGTTCCCTACTCGACGGTAGGCTACAAATTCCATGATGGGGCATCCAGATAACGGGATTGCCTATAGCTGGGAAATCTTTTCATGACTACTGGATTTTTTAGTTATTAGCCTTAGTAAATTTCAGTAGGTACCCCTAACCATGGTATTCAGGGTTCCCTGTCCTAGACATGATGCAAGACAATACTGGTTTATTTGTACAAATACAATCGTCCACGGTGTCCAGATCATACATACTTGTCATGCCAGGCTAGTTGTCATAATAGTATATCGGGTATATCATGTCAGGTTTACTTGTCAAGAGTACGCCACGGCGGGCCACTATTGTGTTCCGAGAACATGTGCAAAATCTACATAGTTCAAGCATAAATGTGACATTTTAATATAATAATAATAATAATAATAATAATATATTAATAATAAAAAAGGACAAGACTGTGGAAGGAGTCATGCTGCTAGGAGAAATAAGCTCATGCGGCAGCGGGGAGGCAGTGCCATGCGGCTCGGAAAGGAAGGGGGCGCATGCGGTTGTAAGGGAAATAACTTCATGCAGCTGCAAGGGAATGGGTGCATGCGGCTCAGGACAATCGAGCATATGCGACAGTGGATTTGCGGGCTAATGCGGCCGGGAAGGGGACGGTTCATGCGGCAAGAAGGGATGAGCATATGCGGCTAGAAAAGGAGCAGTACCATACGGCTGGAAAGAAATGTGGGCCAATGCTGTCACGACCCGCACCCACTATAAGCGTACGAGAATGTAACAACGCCCAGCCTACGCCGCAGTGTCGGTGGTATAATGTTGTCCTATGTTAATCATCTAACAGTATAAAGGTACCTGTACAGTATATACACTCCGAATGGAGGTGACATAGCAATATACAGTCTCAATCACATCTAAGGCAGAATGATAAGATAGAAAGATAGATAGATAAATACTGAAATGAAAGGATCCACATAAATACAACCAGAGAGTCTAAGTGTCTAAGATAACAACTTAAGAAACATCCAGCTCAATACAAGTCTCTAAATATATACAACATCTCAGAACAACAACTGAAAGTCGAATAAACAATGCTAAAAAAGATAAAGCCTAGCTATCTAGCCTAGACTATGGGAGTAGCATCCTGTACTGCAGTTGGATCCTCCAGAGGAACCAGGTCGCAGGTGTCGTCTAAGCCTGCTCCGTAATAGGTGGTACATGGGGCCTCATCCTCATCATCTGTAATATTTTTAATAGGCCCAGTCAGGACAGGAGCGAGCACAATACATCTCACACAGTTCATATCAAGTTTGGAGAAATAAAGCATGCAATAGAGTAAGATACATAAAACGCTGAAAAGAGAAATATATGAAGTAAAGGAGATAACTGTAAGAAAATATCTACTATAAATAGAGAACTAGCAGTGACTAGTGAGTCAGAGTAAAATATAGACATGCGAATGGCATAGGAAGATTCATGACTACAGCTAAGAGTGATTCATGACTACAGCTACTTGGATATTATTCATATGTTATTTCTACTCCCCCATCCCCAATCAATACACAAGGATCTGTTCAAGTTATGTTAAGATTCATGAAACTTCACATGGCTCATAAAATGAGTGATACGTGAAGGTGATTCATGATGGCTCTGTGAACATGAGAGTATATGTGTCACAAGCGATTCGTGAATCAATAAAAGCATAGAGATGCATGATAATTCATGAAACGCACAAAACATACAGTATCTGATGCTCCCGAGGGGGATAACATCTCATGAAAAGATCCATATAGTACCAATCCGTGCTACCAACGTGTCAGCATCAAGTAAAGTAATCTAGAGCAAGAATATGAATCCCGACAAGTATAAAACGGTCAGAGAATGTACTCGCCTGATAACTGAATGTCGAAAGAGGGTGTACTGCCTAAGGAGTGGTGTCTGTCTCCTATAGAACAGTACAAGTCACTATATGTCCAAAATAATAAAATAGACTACTACAATGCATCTACATGATGTTTGGGGTCAATCTAGGCTAAAGTCAACCTTTGGTCAACTCTAGTCAACCCTAACAGTCAAACTAGGTCAACTCTAGTCTAATTAGGTCAAACAAGGTTAAACTGGGTCAAACTAGGTCAGACCTAGGCTTAATAAGTCAATCTAGGTCAACTAACCAAATACCATACAAGTCACCCTAGCCTAGTGATACACAAGTGTATCCACCCCATACCATAGGCCATTCTACCTAGGCCATGGGCCAAACACAATAGTCCAATGAAATCCCCACTTCATAACCCACTACACACTATCTATATAGGCAAATATCTATATATTACACTCACATACCATTATCCATATACACCATTTAAAGGGCAATGCAATATTGGCATTATACTACACATTTCACATACACACTAGTATAACTATTTACCCACATAATATATATACATGTAAATACACATACATATAGGTTAGGTAATATATATATATATATATATATATATATATATATATATATAAAAATATATATATATATATATATATATATATATATATATATATATATATATATATATATATATATATATATATATAAAATATATATATATATATATATATATATATATATATATATATACATATAAAGGGATACACAAAGCAAGCTAAATGTGTGTGTGTCATGTGTATGTGTGTGTATATGATTTGTGTGTGTGTGTGTGATTCATAGGACTCTGTGTGACAGGAATTAGAGTGATAGGAAAAATGTGTGGGGGTTAACTAATGTGTGTGTGTGTATGTCAAAATCATATGGGTGTGTGTTAGGTGATTTGTCTGTGTGTGTGATACATAGCAATATGAGAATGAATGGGTATGTGGGAGGGATCTAATGTGTGTGACAGGTTAAGGAGAATGTGTGTGTGTATGTGAAGGAAAATAGTGTGTGTAAAGTGAGGAAGTCTGTGTAAACAGTCTCAGTTATTTATAGTATATAAACCCAGAATTCAGTCCAAGTTGACAGGTGAATGTGTCAAGACATTATGAGTAAGGTTCTAAGATTTGTGAACAAGCTGACAGTTATTCAGTAATGTGTTCTCAGAATTAAGTGATAGTCCAATGTAGTTCTCAGGATTTTAGTCTACATAGGTGAGAGTGTAAATGTGTGTGTGGGTATCTAGAACAGTATGTTAATAAAATCAGAAAATAGTGCTTGTGTCTTTAAGACTAAAATCAGTGGTGTGATACAACCTAAACAGGGAGCTATGTGACATTAACAAGTAGGTTCTCAAGAATTGGGAAAAATGACAGTTCATATACAGTCCAACACCAAATTGAAAACCATTCACTAATTTGAACCCAATTTCTCAATGCAATTCTAACCAGCAGTAGCTACAATGTAAGTAGAATAATTTAGACATGGTAATAGTCTTCAAATCAGTTTTTTTTTAAAAAGAAACCAATCTCAGGTTTTAAGTTTTCAGGTAGGAATCCAGGACAGTTCAACTGAGTAATAGTTAAACAAATTCTTTAATGCAACCCTACCCTATCATGAAAATCTAACCTAGCAGCAGCTAACACATTTGCACATGAACCTAACATGTAATTGAACATCAAACTCAGTTTAAAAGAAGAGGAAATCAATTCAGAAATTCATTTAGGGACTGGTATTCAGTCCACCGCCCAATCCAATGTTCAAAATCCTATTCTTAGTGTAAAACCCAAATCCAATACGTAAAATCAAACTAACAGTAGCTATTACATGTGTACATGTATCTAACATGAAAATCTAATCATCAAAATTCAGTTAAAACAAAATTTAAAAGTCCAAAAATGAAGAACAGTAAATAGCATCAGTCAACAGGGGAAATTCCTCATTTGAATTCGCAAACATGCTAATATATCAAAATTAAAGGTTGGTAAATCATGTCACATATGTGTAGGTGTCCCTCGAGTCCTCTCGTGTCACCGAGGGCCGAATACGGCGTGTCCACACATCAAGAACCACTCTCGTGCACACACAGACACGCTGTCTCGTGCACACATGCACTCGTGTCTAGGACACGACACACGACACGACACACGACACGACACGACATAACATGACTCTCGTATACACACAACAAGACATAATACGCTATCTCTTGCTGGGTGGAACACCCAGTGATGGAGTCCCGCTTCCTCTTGACAGCCGTCTATGACAGCTGCTCCAAAGTAGAGCGAAGACAGCTTTAGGAGAACCTGCTATACACCCAAACTGCAACCCATCTCCTTGGTTGTGCATTGGAGATTTCAACGCCATCTCCCACAGCGCATAGAAGCTTGGTGGTCACCCACCCCCTACCTCGTCGATCAACGACTTCTCCAACTTCATCTTCGAAGATAACCTATCATCTTTTCCGTTTAGTGGCAGCAAATTCACCTGGTACAATATGTAAGAAGTGGGCCCATGATAATACTACCATCTCGACAGAGCTCTTATTAATGAGCTTTGTGCAGTTTCTCTCCTCAAAATTATACTGACCCATCTGAACTCGACTTAGTCAGACCATTCTCTACTGTTAGTTAAGATTTCTAAGAGGTATAGCGCGACTTCAAAACACTTATGATTCTTCGATCTCTAGATACATCATCCGCAGTTCCAGTCTATTATTTTGGATGCGTGGCATTAACAAACGGAGGTAGACCCAACTGTGTGAGTGGCAGCGAAACTCAAAGCCACTAGGAGAGCACTTTTTAGTTGGAGTACAGCCACCTATGGCGACATCTTTTAAGCCGTAAGGATAGCGAAAGATGATGTGTGTCGAGCTGAGGTTATCTTCACTCGTGACGCCTCCTTCGTGGCTTGTTCTTCCTTATTCCTCACCAAAGCTCTGTTGAAGTACCGTATCAAAGTCGAAAAGGAATTCTGGAAACAAAAAGCGAGGGTGGCTAGGGATATCGAGGGAGACAAAAACACGAGGTACTTCCATTCTTGTGTCAAAGGGAGAAGAAATAAGTTAATTATTCACCATATCATCGACGACAACGTCAACTTACAGAGAGAAGAAAGGGACATCCAGGACACGACTACTACTTACTTGTCTTCCCTCTTCTCCAGGGACAATATCACTAAGGACGACGCTTTCTTGGTGTGTATCCCTCATCTGATTGGAGAGGAGAATAACGAATAGCTGCTGGTTGTTCCTGAAGCTGATGAAACCAAAGAGGCGGTCTGGGCCTTGAACTTGAATATTGCCCCCGACCCTGACGGGCATGGGGGTGTTCGACAGGACCTGCAGGGACATTATCCATGATGACATCCTCGAGGCAGCGACAACATTCTTCCAAGGTTCCCGCTATCCTAAGGCGGTATCCAATACAAATCTTGTCTTGATCTCGAAGAAGAACAACCCGACCACATTCGCCGACTTCCGTCCTCTGAGTTTGTGCAACTTCATCAACAAAATTATTTCTAATCGTATGGCAGATCAGCTTTTCAAGATCATTTTTATCGAACAGAGGGATTTGTTCGGGGATGCAATCACCGACAACATCCTAACGGCCCAAGAGATGATCACTTGTATGAAGTTCTCGGCCAGAGGTGGTAATGTAGCGATTAAAATATGGAGAAGGCTTACGACAGGCTCAATTGGCAGTTTATGTTCTGGGTCTTGTGCACTTTCGGGTTCGTCGAGCATTGGATCAATATATTATGGAGATCGATGAGTAACTCATGGTTTTCCATGGTGATTAATGGTCAATTGACAAGTTACTTCAAATCGACCCACGGTGTGCGACAAAGAAACCCTCTTTCTTCGACCATCTTCATCATCGTCGTCGAAGCTCTGAGTAGGAACCTTAATAAGATGGTACAGTCCCCTATCTTCTATCACTACCACACCTCCAGCGGATGCCCGATTATTACTCATCTGGCATACGCTGATGACGTGGTTATCTTCTCCTCCGGAGATCAGGGATCGATCGAAGTAGTCTCCAACACTCTGCGGAGGTACTCCCTGTGTTTAGGCCAGCGCATCAACCCCAGGAAGAGCATAGTCTACGCGTACCTCTCCACGGGAGAGGACAAGAAAGCTCTACTATCCAGTATCATGTCCTACCTAGTGAAGGGCCCCCTCTTCATTATTTAGGATGCCCTTTGATCTACGGCCGTGCTAATACTGCCGTATTCGACGATCTCCTTCACAAGGTCAGGAAGAAACTTGCTGGCTGGCACAATGCTACTCTTTCTTCTGGAGGTAAGTCCATGCTCATACAGCATGTTCTGTGCTCCATCTCGGTTTACACTCTCGCGGTTTGCTCTCCTTCCATTCTCATTTTATCTACCATCGAGAAGCTCTTTGCAAAATTGTTTAGGGTCACAACGACGGAAAAGACAAGTATCATTGGGTGAGTTGGCAAACGATGGCTAGGCCTCACGGTGTGGGGCATCTCGATTTTTATCGATTGTCAAACTTGGTCGACACGATCTCGATGAAGCTCTGGTGGAAGCCTAGAACACAGCCTTCCCTTTGGACCAGATTATGTACGCCAGGTACTTCAAACACTCTCACCCTATTGTTTCCTCGACTAACAATAGAACTTTGGCCTCTTGGAGATGTATCATCGTCGGAAAGCAGCTTACAGAAACTCAAATTAGCCTGAAGATGGGGAACGACGAGTCCTCCATTCTGTTCGAGCGATGGACAGGGTCCGGGCGGCTTCGTCCGTTGACTGACCTGACGGCCTAATGCACCATCAAGGACCTGAGTCTTGCTGACGGCAATTGGAACTAGGTGCTAGGTAGGAAGTGGTTCAGGAAGGCAGGTGAGGACAGTATAGCTGGCACTGGGGTGACTATCGGCGACAAACTCGACTCTTTTTACTCCTCTCTCGAGAGTAGCAGAGTCTTCTTCCTCGCTTTCGCCAAAACAGTAGCCCATGTGCCAGGTCCCCTCCAACCCACTCTTGCTCACTTTTGGCTATCTTGTATCCCTACAAAATAGGCCATCGTCATCTGGCGTACGATTTTTAATAAGCTTCCCACGAATAATGTCATGTCATCTCTTCGTTTTAGCTTGGCGTCTACCTATCACTGCTATCAATCATGCAAGCAAGAACCCATCGACCACATACACCTATAGGGCGAGTTAGTGGCTGCGGTTTAGGATTAGTTTGGTAGTAGGTACTCCATACGCCATGCGGGTGGCAGCGTCGCTGATTGCCTTGCCTCCTGGGGCAGCGCCTCCCACAATAACCAGGTAGTTTGGAAGAATAGAAACAAACACTGATATGAAGGAAAATTCTATAACAGCCTTCAGTTCATTAAGGAAGTTCATCGACAAGTGAGAAAGGCAACGAGTAGATGCAAACGCATGCCCACGGAGTTTTGGAGCCTGCAGGTTCCATAGGTTCTTACCTCTTTTTTGGGACACTTTGAGTCTCTCATTTTTGGTTATTATGTTCTCCAAGATGGAAGGATTACTGTATAGGCAACCACATTTTGGGCCTATTTTAGAAAAATGATTTTTGGTTTATATATATATATATATATATATATATATATATATATATATATATATATATATATATATGCCAATGGCACGCAGTCTAGCGGTAAGACAGTTGGCATGTTGGGGGGAAGTCTCAGGATCGAGCCCCAACGGGGGTGACAGGGTAGCATTTGTCTATGGTCCCTGGGCCAAAGCCAGCTAGGTGGCTTTAGTCCATGGGCTTTGGTTTATATATATATATATATATATATATATATATATATATATATATATATATATCAGAGAGGGATGCGGAAGAGAGTGGGAGCTCCTCTGCTCGCCACACCGACATCCCCTGTGATCGGTTGGCTCGGGTGGCCAGTCGGCCTCCTTGGCCCGGGCGCGCCTCTCGGCATTTTTTTCCTCCTCGGTGGCCCCCTCGCCTTTCCATCCCCCGGCCTCCCCGTTTGGCCGTGCTCCACCTGACTTCCCGCTGGCTTCTCGACGATCGGGATTTCCCCTTCCCTCCTCCCTCCCTACCCCCCTCGACGGCGTCACCCTCGCAAGCGGCATCGGCGCCTCTGGGCCAGGTCCGGCCCACTTTCGTCGGAGTTTGCTCCGCCTGCCCCCCCCGCCCCGGCGTCCCCTCCTCCCGATGCCACTCTCCCTGTACCGTCCCCGGCGCCCATGGCTGCCTCCTTGCGGTGGCCGCCCACTCCCTCGGCAGGACTCGGCCCACGCCTCCCAGACCCCGCGGCGGCCACTTTCTTCTCCCTGTTGTGGCCCCCATCCTCGGCCGCGTCCTCCCTGACCCCAGCATTTGCCTTGGGTCCGCCGGGGGCTCCTCGATCCCCCTTCAGCCCCGGTCTTCCCTTCCGGCGTGCCCTGGTGTCCTCTCCATCGCTAGCACTCTCCCTCCTCCCGCGAGCGCCGAGCCTCCTTCGTGGGCTTTCGTGGCCGCGCGGCGTCCGGTGTGCTCGGCCTCCCCGACGTCGATCGATCGTCCTACGCCAGCGGTGACGTCGTCCCCTGCCCACGATGCTCCACCGCCTTCCTCAAGCCTCTGGCGCTCCCTCCGGCTCATGCTGGAGGCCCCTCCCTCTCGTCGATGACAGGCTCTGAGCTGCGTCGGTCGGCCTCCCCCTCTCGTCGGTCGAGAATCTACCCTTCTCGCGTGACCGCACCCTGACTCACCCTTTCCTCCTCCCCCTCCCCTTAGCTGGCCCCCGTCGGGTTTCCTCTTCCTCCCCCCGGAGTCGACCTCCCACCCCCTTCCTCGGCGGCGGTCTCCTCCTCTCCCGGAGTCATCCTCCCTCCAGTCGGCGGCTCCTGGAGCTGCACGCAGGCGGGGGGGGGGCGAGGCTCCTCGAGCCGTACACTCCCCTTCGGGCAGAGCGCCCCCTGGGCTGCGTGTCTGTCTAGGGCTGCGTGCCCACACTTTCGAATTTGTCATTTTTTCTAACTTTCGAATTTCTAAATTTTGAACTGCTCTGTCACGGTTGTATTTCAGAATTTCGGGTCCCCGAAAATTTGAAATTTAGTATTTCTACATTCTGCTTTTACTACTTTGCTATATATATATATATATATATATATATATATATATATATATATATAATATATATATATATTTTTGTTCCTATTATGTGTTTGTGTATAAATATATAGGTAGTTGTGCCTATATATAGGTAGTTGTGTATATGTGTCTAGAGGGGAGTGTTATATATATATATATATATATATATATATATATATATATATATATATATAAATATATATAAGTAGTTGTGCCTATTATGTGTTTTTGTATACGTGTCTAGAGGGGAGTGTTATATATATATATATATTTTTTTACGTGTCTAGAGGTAGTTGTGTATACGTGTCTAGAGGGGAGTGTTATATATATGTGTATATATATGTATATATATATATATATATATATATAAAATATATATATATATATATATATATATATATATATATATATATGTATATATAAAAAATATATATATATATGTCAAGAGGGGAGTGTCAATTTGTGTTCCTATGCAATGGTGCATACTCATGTGTATCCCATATAGGCGTTCATATATATGAAGGACATCATGTTAAGTGGGTAATCTGTATATTTGTGCCATTGCAATTATGTGTATGTGTATCACAATGGTATGTGTTGTTGGGTCAATTTGGTGTGCACAATTGAGAAGTATCAAGGTGAAAACTGTACAATACTTGTGTGTTTTCCTTAGGATAGGCCTGTGTGCAGGAATGGAAAGTAGTATCCAGTAGTGGTAGGTGTAGGAATTGGTGTGTAGGAGTGTCCTTTATGTAGAACCTATGGTTAGGAAGTGAGTCAGTGTCCATGTTTGCATGGCACATGATAATGCAGTTGGTGCTAATGCAGAATAGGATTGGAAATGCAAGCAACATCTAGAAGCACTGGAGTAAGGAGAGAGTTCCTAAATGTTGGTGTACATCAGTCTAGGATATCGTTTGCCATGTGTGCAGGACTGAGTGTGTCTCAATTAAGAAATATAGTATCAGTCCTAACAGTTAATTGCAGGATATGCCAGTAAAAAGGGGGAATGCTAGTGTAAAATCAAGTTAAGTGTATCAAGAGGAAGGGGATGGATAGCCAGTGAACTGTAGTGGAATCATTTGCAGCTGTGCATAGGGGGTGTGTTTGGATTCCAGTGTGTTTAGGAAGAAATAGATACCAACTGCAGCAGTTGAGCCATTTATGTACCTGTGTGCATCATCATATGCATATCAGTTCAAAATAGTTATAAACTGAAAGCAGGGTAGGAGTACATATATTATGATATAAGAGAGTGGGTTGATAGCTAGATTGGGGGCTTAACTGCAAGGCAGCAGTATTAGCAGTACAATATAGTCTACAGTAGGGAGGCTGCCTTTTGTGTGGTTTTGTGTGCAAGTAGGAGTGTGTGCAAGAGTGGGGGTGAGTTTGCATGTGAGTGTGTAGGTAGTAGGCCGTAGCAAAAAGTGATAATTTAGAATATGCATAGATATGGTAATGCATTGAAGTGCAACATTGTGTTCATGTGGCAAGCATATGTATGCTATTGTCTGTCAATATGCAGGGCTATGTGTAACACCCACTTTTCCAAAATAAAGGTAATTTTGAACTTTTGTATTTTAAATCATTAAAATATTTGATTTTAGTCATGATATGATTTTTGGTGATTTTTAGTTATTTTAAAACTATTTAATTGAGTGAAATGTGAAATTTGTGTTTTGCTAGTGTAACCTTAGTCATACATGACCTAGAAGACTAATCATGACCAATGAGACCTAATCATGTGTTTAGGATTTCAAATTTCTATTTTTAAGCCTAGGGGTATTTTGGTCATTTTGACACTTTTGTGAAATTATAAATTATATGAATTAAATATGGGTTAGTTAAATTATTTGAGACTTGACCTAGAAGTTAGCCTAATCTAGATGTTAACCATGACCGTAGAAACTAAGTTAGAGGATTTCAATTAAGTAATCATATTAGTGTAATATCTAGATATTTGTTTAAGGAGATATTTTAGGCTAAAGGTTAAAGGATGTTACTTTAATTGTGAGCACTTAGATTGGCTAGAAATTATTGGAGAAGCCTTGACCACTCATCCTAAACCCTAACCCTAACTTAATGGCAGCCATCACACATCCCCACCATCTATAAATACATCCCATTAATCATTTGCATCATTTTTAATTCATTTTAATTGCCTCCTTTAGTGTTCTTCCCCAATTCCTCCCCAAATATCCAAATCAACTCCAAATTGAGCCTAGTTTCTTGCATTGGGATCCGCTACCATTGAGGGTGCTAAGGGGAGCTAGCTAACAAGGTTGCACAAGCTTTTAGGCATCACCAAGTGAAGAGGACACCCCCTATTCTAGGTTTTTTATTGAGTTTTCACTCAATAGGTAAATGCCCTCATACATAGTTAAATTTCTGTTTTCTCTTCATGAATGCATGCATCTAGGTACCAGGGACCTATAGGCTAAGTTTGGTAGAAATTAGATTGGGTTTGGTGTCCGTATCGGACACGTATCTAGGTTTTAATATAACTGTTTGATGAATTGCCTCTACCAATTAAATGTTAATATTTTTGTAAACTAATTGAACAAATTTTTAGCCCTATAGGTGTAGATCACAGAACCCTAACACTGAGCTAGGATTCATATCGTGTCCGTGTCCAAAACGGACACGAACTCACTGTACGACACCCGATTTACTTCCCCTGCTACTCGACCCTAATTCCGGACACGACACGTCTTGAGGACACGTGAAAATTAACACAGAGGAGGGGGTCATCACTGACAGACCCCTCCTCGAGTTTCACGACACGTCGTGTCGTGTCGGACGCAAAATCACGATCGTACCGAGTTTACACTGAACTGTGCACACGGGAAAATCCGTGCTGATACGCTGTGATTTCTCTCGACACGACTCACTTGGACACGTTTCAGGCACTTGAGTGTGTAGCCCTACTCTGGGCGAACACAAGGATACGTGCACGAGGGCACTGGTGTCGTGTGTCGTGTCCTGGGTCGACCGACATCCGTACATGAGGATTGCTGTGTAGTTTACTAATATTTATACTTCTTCTATTTCTGACACTTCGTGTCCTAATTTCAGGACACGTGGACACCCTCCACATGTGCACACACATGTTGGACACCTCAGTACACGACTGATTTATGGTTTTGAATTGTTGTGGTGTTCGAATGTGGATTGGGTTTTTAACTTCCATCTTTTCTGATACTCAAACTGAAATATTAGTTGAAGCTTCATTCATGAGTTGATTTTTGTTTGAAACCTGAGAGGTTTGGGTCTGATGTTAAGTGAGAACTTGACCTTGGGTTTATTTTGGTGCATTCAATTAGTTGTTTTGGAATTCGAGTAAACTGTTACAAGTTTACTGAATTCCTGTGAAACCTGAAATTCAAATGGAGAAAACCTGATTAACTTCAGAGTTTAGATATGTTTTAAATCATTAATTAATGGTAATTGAGATGTATTAACATGTATACATGTCTGGGACATGTATTGAATCAAGTTTTGTTCACAAATGGTAATGGTTTATACATAAAACTGATTTGTTCTTTTCATATTCACTATATACCGTATCCTTCTTGAAAGAAATGTTCGGTAAGCCTCGTACCAGCTTCTTTGTGGATAGTCTTGAAATTGTGTCCATGTTTGCATAACCGAGTCTTATGTGCCATAGTTGACTCACATTACTTCTGGCCATTAAGCATCTACCTGCTTTGTTAGCATCTTTTAACAGATAGAAAACATATATATTGTCTTCCCTGATACCTTCAAAGATAGTACTACCAGTAAAGCTATCAACTATAGTACATTTGTCTTTGACAAAGTTAATGCCATAACCATGATCAGCTAAATGGCTTATGCTGAGCAGATTATGTTTTAACTCGGTAACTAGACATACATCTTTAATCAATAGATATGTAGCCTTACCAATATTACCAATACCAATTATGTACCCTTTCAAATTTATTACCGAAGGAGACGTATCGTTCTTTATTCTTCGATAGTGTTGCAAATAATGAAGCATCACCGGTTATATGCCGTGAGCAACCGTTGTCGAGGATCCATTTGCTTCTAGCGTGTGAAGGGCGTTTCACCTACAAAAGAATTTACAGATAAAAACTTTGGTACCCATTTCTTGTAGGGTCCTGGAATGTTAGTTTTTGGTATCCATACACATGTTCTCAAATCAACAAGCTTCCTAACTCTACATGAAGAAGAAATATGACCAATGGTGCCACAATAGTGACATCTAGCATGCTGAGTGTTGAAAGCAGAGTGCTGTGCATTATTGGTAGGTATAAGTTTTCTAGTGTAAAAGAATGCATGTCTATTTGTCTTCTTGGGCAATGGTTTGGTTTGATTAGGTCTGACAGTATTGGGTTTGACTGTGTTCCGATGATTCGATAAGTGACACGTGTTAGGGTAGGAAGCAACAACTTCAGGCTGTTTTCCTATCCTAATTTCCAACTTTTTGGAGGTATCATATAACAAGCTATATTTAGCAGTGAGTGCATCATTTCTAATAGTAGCTTGCTAGAGACTTTTCTTCTCTTTGAAAAGTCTTCCTCTAATTAGGAATGGTCTTGTCCTTCTCTTCGGATAGTCTTTGGGTCTCGTGTAATAACTGTTTAATAGAAGAAAGCTCACCTTCCTCACTAGAACAATTACTACTTCTAACCTCAGCTAGTAGGTCGGTAAGTCTTCCTATTTCACCTTTGTACTCTTTGAGTAACTTTTTAGAGGGCTGATATTTACTATGCAGTCTTCTGTAATCCCCTAAGAGATCAGTAAAGGCTTCTCCTAGTTGCTCAAAGGTAAAATCATCATAAGTATCAAACATAGGGTTAGTGGTTGCCTGATCGTACGCCATCAAACATACATTTTTAGCATCATCTGATTGCTCGTATTCTGAGTCGCTAGCTTCACTTTTATGCCATATGCTTGTATTGGCATATCTTCGGGACGTAGACTTCTTTAGGTAGCCCTTGTCATATTTGTTGTTCTTTCTGGTTGATGATGATGTTGTTGGACAGTCCTTCTTCATATGTCCTTTCTTCTTACAGATGTAACAAATAGGATCTTCATCATTGTTGTTGCTGTTGTTGTTCGTTGTTTTTCTGTTGAATCTCATAAACTTCTTAAATTTTTTCACCGTAAGAGCTTTATCTTCAGTGTCAGAGTCGCTGTCATCGAAATCATCTTCTACAGTTCTTCTATGTTGAGTGGTCATTCCCTTCAATAATTATTGTAGCATTCAATAATTATTGTAGCCTTTGGACGACATATAGTAGTATATCGACGACATACCGTTTCTAGACCATTTTGTCAGAAAGAGTTTCCATGGTCCTATTTTCAAAATATCATCGATATACTGGTCTGCACCAACGGTATACCGGTATTGCACATGTTTACAATAGAGAAATTGTTGTGGTCTCAAACCAGCATACCGTCGATACTGGAGTATATACCGTCGTTATACCAGGACACCCAAGTTCTATATTCCTGATTTTATTTCAGTTTCCTGGTTTTTTCCTTGCTTATTGCTTTTCTGTATATGCTATGATATGTTTTATAAGATGTATTACCTGCCTGTGTAAATTTATTACATTATTTTTTACATGACTTGCCTTGATTTGCTTGAGCACGTAGATGGTATCCTGATTAATCCTGTACATGCTTTTGTTTTGCCTGCTTAATAGTCCATCGTGGTGTACTCATTATTCTCGTACTGTCTTACCTGCTTAATAGTCCATATATATATAGACTATTAATAGTCCATAGCTGTGACAGCGTTTACGTATTCGAGTCGGGCTGGAGTCCGCTTGATGCGTAGCTGGCTTGCTCACGAGCTCGCGTCCGAAAAGCAGGTGCGGGTCATGACAATCATCATCATCATCTGCAGTGCCAGCATGTCCACCATGTTCGGATGGACAAGCTCCAGAAGTGCCTGCTCTAGAGGTGTGTGGAGTAGAACCTGAACCACGGTACCAATCATAAGCGTTACTAGGCTAGAAGAGAGTGTGTACCACCTCATCCTCATAGCGGTAATCGGAGACAGCTGGATCTCGAGGAAAAGAACTGGCAGAATGTCTAGTCTGAGCAAATTGGAGATCAACGAAGGAGTTGGCTAGTGCATGAAACCGAGTCGCATCACGGAACTCGCGTTCCCTGGATGTGTCAGTGATGAATGTCCTAAGATCAGAAATGTGCTGATGGATACCCTCAAAAGACATAAGATACGCTTGAGGAGGTAGAGCAGGTATAGTAGGAGGTGCAAGACGTGCGGCAGTGCTGCGACGGGACAACTCGAGATACTTGGGCTCAGGGTCTAAAGCACAAGTAGACAGATCGATGTCAAATCGCTGAAAGATGCGTGGAATGAACATCGCATAAGACAGATTTCGATCTATTATGCGACATCATTCCATCATCTGGATAATAGTCTTGGGAACCAAAAATGGAATTCCCTTGATGATGTGGTAGAGGGCAAATTGTTCAATATTTGTAACATTATCTTTTGAAGTGGAGTTTGGAAGAATAGTGGAATCGATGATGTGATATAATTCATAGTTAAACAAGTTCAAGTTTGCAGCCTTGAACTTTCCAGAACGAACACGTGCAGGTGCACAAAGATCGTTCTTGAAGCTGAGAAGAGTCGTGCATCGAGAAAATCGAAATCAGTGATATCATTGAGCTTGGCACCTTCGTTAGGAACACCAAGGATTTCCGCTAACAAGACATCATTGAACCCGATGTTAATTCCTCTGACACGAGTCTTAACATCAAAAGTGTCAAACACAAAGTTGCAGTAAAACAATCTAATGGCATTAGTAGCTATAGAGAATTTTTTGGTGATAAATCAGTGTAACCCTAATGCCTCAAAGTAAGAACGGTGGTCAGGAAACACAGTCTACTTAATCGGGGCGCCAGTACATATGTTACGCATGATAAAATTACCATACCATTGTAATAATTGGTCATGAGTTACAAAGTAGAAGTCATTGTATGCACCGTTGGCCGATTGGACCGGGAAAAAGAGGGAATCCGTTGGTGGATTCAAAGACGATGCCTCTTCACTGGCACTGGCCTTCTTCCACTTGGAAGAAGTGTATCTCTTAGGCATTTCTCCCAAAATTGAATTGAAACTAATAAAATTGAAGGAGATGGAAGGAGAGAGTTATACCTTCCAGAAATTGAGTATGTTGTAAAGACAGGAATTCTCCGCACGAATCCAAAATTTGGATAGAAATCTCTAAGTGGATTGGGAGCAATGGATTCGAGACATTCTAGGGTTTGGAGGAGCTCTCGGGCGGCAGCAACAGTATGGAGAAGATTTTGGAAGAGATGAAGAGGAGGGGGCCTTGGATTTTGACTTTAAAATATATACCACCAATAGAACTCGGGCCGAAATCGCCTTGGGTTCTTTTGGTGAATTTTAAAAAAAATATTTGGGCCAAATCCTGTTCATCATCCTCTTTCAATTATTTAATTCTAAGTTTAGTAATTTTAAATTTTAATTAATATAATTAAATTATTTTATAAATTAAATTTCGTTACACAGCGACTGTTTCAGATTAGATGTAGGGGTACTGTCCCAGCTAACACTATTTCACCGGGGAATAATTAAATACCGCTTCACTTGGACCGTAGTCGTGGTGACAGACAGAACCATTGTAGGCTTGTCTAAAAACAGTTTTTGAGTATTGAAAAATAATTGTATAAAACAAAATTTATTAATATTATTGACATATAAAATTCCTAATTCCCGACGTAAATAATTAAAACGGTCTTCCGCTAGAGGTTTTGTGAAGATGTCAGCTAATTGATTCTCTGTGTCTATGTATACAAGGTTGATAGCTCCATTTTGTTGACGATCTCTAAGAAATGATGTCGAATCTCGATATGTTTTGTGCGAGAGTGATATACTGGATTCTTAGTCAAATTGACAGTACTAGTATTGTCACAGAAAATGGGTATGTATGTGTATAGTAGGCCAAACTCTTCTAAGGTTTGCTTCATCCATAAAATTTGTGTACAACAACGTCCTGCTGTGATATACTCAGCCTCAGTTGTTGATAATGCGACAAAATTTTGTTTCTTGCTAAACCAAGAGACTAAAGGTTTGCCTAGGAAATGACATGTGCCTTTGGTACTTTTTCTATCTACTTTGCATCCAGCAAAATCAACATTCGAATAATCGATTAGGTCAAACGACGTGGTTTTGGGATACCATAAGCTGACAAAAGAAGTGCCTTTAAGGTATCAGAAGATACGCTTAACCGCGCACAAATGTGATTCCTTAGGATTGGCTTAAAAATGTACACACAAGCAAACACTAAACATTATATAAGGTCGAGTAGAAGTTAAGTAAAGTAAACTACCAATCATACCTCGATACTTACGTATGTTGACAGGTTTGTCTTGTTCAGCAATATCAAGCTTGGTTGAAGTTGTTCTCGGAGTGTCAAGTGGTTTGACTGCTTCCAGATCAAACTTCTTTAATAAATCTTTTGTGTACTTGGCTTGATTGATGTATGTCCCATTATTGGTTTGTTTGATTTGTAGTCCGAGAACGAATTTTAGCTCTCCCATCATGCTCATCTCAAACTCATTCTGCATACACTTTAAAAATTCTTGACAAAGTGATTCATCAGTAGATCCAAAAATGATATCATCTACATAATTTTGAATCAAAAGAAGATTGCTATTAAAAGACTTTATAAACAGTGTAGTATCAACCTTCCCTTTTGAAAAGCCGTTGTCAAGTAGAAAAGAACTTAGACGATTGTACCAAGCACGAGGGGCTTGTTTCAAACTGCATAATGCCTTCTTTAACTTGAAAACATAATCAGGATTAAATCAGTAAAACCTAGAGGTTGAGCTACATAATTTTTTCTTTTATAAAACCATTCAAAAATGTACTTTTAACATCCATTTGAAATAACTTAAAATTATGAAAACATGCAAATACACATAACATGTGAATGGATTCTAATCTCGCAACTGGGGAATAAGTCTCATCGTAGTAGATACCTTCTTCCTGATTTTATCCTTGAGCTACGAGTCGAGTCTTGTTACGAGTCACTAAGCCATTCTCATTCAGTTTATTTCAGAATACCCAGCAGGTGCCAATGACCGGATGATCAATGGGCTTGGGAATAGGTTTCCAAACTTGATTCTGTTCGAATTGGTTCAATTCCTCTTGGCATCTAACCAAAAATTATCACTACATGCTTCTTCAATATTTTTGGGTTCAAGCTGTGAAATAAAAGCAACACAAAAAGCTGTATGTTTACTAGAGGAATGAGTACTTACACCCCTGGTAATCTCACCAATTACCAAGTCCTTTGGATGGTCTGCCAAAAATCTTATTTCTTTTGGCATATCCTCTGGATTGCTGGTTCCGACATCTTGTTCTGTACGTGATTTGCTTGGAGACTCAACTGGTGCTTTGTGTGAGGGTTCTGCAGGAGCAGTACTAGGTATACTTATGTCTTCATCATCATCATCATCGACGGAATGTTGATTGAGCTCGTAAAATTTAACATTTATTGATTCTTCAATGATCATCATTCTCTTGTTGAAGACTCTATACCCTTTGCTCTTCGCCGCATAACCTAAAAATATACCTTCATCGATCTTTTCGTCAAATTTTCCTAAATTATCTTTAGTATTAAGAATAAAGCATTTACAACCAAATACTTTAAAAAAAGAAACAGAGGGAGTTCTATCAAATCATAATTCATAGGGAGTCTTCTTCGATATATGTCGAATTAGAACCCTATTGAGAACATAGCACGCTATATTTACAGCTTCAGCCGATAGGTATTTAGGTAGACTAAACTGATTTAACATTACTCTAGCCATTTCGGATAGAGTCATGTTCTTACGTTCCGCAACTCCATTTTGTTGTGGAGTCCTTGGACAAGAGAACTCATGCAAATAACCGTGTGTGTCACAAAATTGCTTGAACTCTACATTCTCAAATTCGTCACCATGATCGCTTCGAATACTAGTGATCATGAAACCCTTTTCATTTTGAACCTTCTTACAAAAGGTGACAAATTCTGATAATACATCATTCTTGCGTGCAAGAAAATATACCCACGTGTATCCAGTGAAATCATCTACTATTACAAATGCATATAACTTACCACCTAGGCTAGCAATTCTACTAGGTCCAAATAAATCCATATGCAGCAATTGTAGAGGTCTAGTGGTACTTACAGCCTTCTTGGATTTAAAAGCGAATCTGGTAGCTTTGTTCTTTTCATATTCACTATATACCGTATCATTCTTGAAAGAAATGTTCGGTAAGCCTCGTACCAGCTTCTTTGTGGATAGTCTTGAAATTGTGTCCATGTTTGCATAACCGAGTCTTATGTGCCATAGTTGACTCACATTACTTCTGGCCATTAAGCATCTACCTGCTTTGTTAGCATCTTTTAATAGATAGAAAACATATATATTGTCTTCCCTGATACCTTCAAAGATAGTACTACCAGTAAAGCTATCAACTATAGTACATTTGTCTTTGACAAAGTTAATGCCATAACCGTGATCAGCTAAATGGCTTATGCTGAGCAGATTATGTTTTAACTCGGTAACTAGACATACATCTTTAATCAATAGATATGTAGCCTTACCAATATTACCAATACCAATTATGTACCCTTTCAAATTTATTACCGAAGGAGACGTATCGTTCTTTATTCTTCGATAGTGTTGCGAATAATGAAGCATCACCGGTTATATGCCGTGAGCAACCGCTGTCGAGGATCCATTTGCTTCTAGCGTGTGAAGGGCGTTTCACCTACAAAAGAATTTACAGATGAAAACTTTGGTACCCATTTCTTGTAGGGTCCTGGAATGTTAGTTTTTGGTATCCATACACATGTTCTCAAATCAACAAGCTTCCTAACTCTACATGAAGAAGAAATATGACCAATGGTGCCACAATAGTGACATCTAGCATGCTGAGTGTTGAAAGCAGAGTGCTGTGCATTATTGGTAGGTATAAGTTTTCTAGTGTAAAAGAATGCATGTCTATTTGTCTTCTTGGGCAATGGTTTGGTTTGATTAGGTCTGACAGTATTGGGTTTGACTGTGTTCCGATGATTCGATAAGTGACACGTGTTAGGGTAGGAAGCAACAACTTCAGGCTGTTTTCCTATCCTAATTTCCAACTTTTTGGAGGTATCATATAACAAGCTATATTTAGCAGTGAGTGCATCATTTCTAATAGTAGCTTGCTAGAGACTTTTCTTCTCTTTGAAAAGTCTTCCTCTAATTAGGAATGGTCTTGTCCTTCTCTTCGGATAGTCTTTGGGTCTCGTGTAATAACTGTTTAACAGAAGAAAGCTCACCTTCCTCACTAGAACAATTACTACTTCTAACCTCAGCTAGTAGGTCGGTAAGTCTTCCTATTTCACCTTTGTACTCTTTGAGTAACTTTTTAGAGGGCTGATATTTACTATGCAGTCTTCTGTAATCCCCTAAGAGATCAGTAAAGGCTTCTCCTAGTTGCTCAAAGGTAAAATCATCATAAGTATCAAACATAGGGTTAGTGGTTGCCTGATCGTACGCCATCAAACATACATTTTTAGCATCATCTGATTGCTCGTATTCTGAGTCGCTAGCTTCACTTTTATGCCATATGCTTGTATTGGCATATCTTCGGGACGTAGACTTCTTTAGGTAGCCCTTGTCATATTTGTTGTTCTTTTTGGTTGATGATGATGTTGTTGGACAGTCCTTCTTCATATGTCCTTTCTTCTTACAGATGTAACAAATAGGATCTTCATCATTGTTGTTGCTGTTGTTGTTCGTTGTTTTTCTGTTGAATCTCATAAACTTCTTAAATTTTTTCACCGTAAGAGCTTTATCTTCAGTGTCAGAGTCGCTGTCATCGAAATCATCTTCTACAGTTCTTCTATGTTGAGTGTTTCAAGAGACATTGTTGAGAGGTCGTTCCCTTCAATAATTATTGTAGCCTTTGGAATACAATTCTTTGTGAGAGATCGTAGCAGTTTATGAATCTTCTCATGGTTACTGTAATCCTTGTCTAATGATGATAAAGGATTTAAAATATCCAGGAATCTCATAAACATCTGGGTGACAGATTCATTTGGCTTCATCTTGAATGCCTCATACTCTTGAGTAAGTCCGTTGATCTTTGACTCCTTGACTTGCGTCGTACCTTTGTGGGTTACTTCAAGAAGTTTCTATACCTCATTTGATGTTGTGCAGGTAGACACCCTGTTAAATCCAGTCCTGTCTAAGGCACAAAATAAAGCGTTATACGTCAAGACTGACCTTTTTCTTTTCCTCATCAGTATACTTATTATGCGGTTTTTCAACCAAAACATCTTTAATAAGAATATGAGAAGGATTTTTATAGCCATCAACAACTATAGACCATAAGTCAAAGTCTAGAGATTTCAAGAAGAAACTCATCCGTGTTTTCCAATAGGTATAATTTGTACCGTCAAACAGAGGAGGTCTGTTTGTGGCTTGGCCTTCACTTGTGAACTATACAGTTGCTATGTGTTGTGCTATAATCTATGTAACAGTTAAGAATAGTAAAATTATAACTGCAATGTTACCTTGCTTTACCTGTATAACCCGCTCTGATACCAATTATAGAAACGAATTTGTAAAGCACAATACTCTAGAAGAGGGAAGTAAATAGAGTAGGCAGTGGAATATAGCTAATTAAAAAAGTTAGCAGCAAGATCACAGAGAAATACATATATCACAAGTAAATAATTGTAAAAGCAGAGATTAGAAAGCAAATGCAAAGACGGCGATGTATACTGGTTTTTCTTTTGTGAGGACTAGTCCAGTCGGAAGAACTCTAGCTTCCAGTTGAATCTACTATTGGAAAATATTGCAAGTTTTCATACGAAGTCCTTGCAACTTATACAAACATGAGCTTTGATACGAAGTACTCGACCAACTTCAATTGTAAAAAGTCTTTCTTCAATCAAGCCTCTGATTACAATCGCTTTGAAGCTTCTAGACCGTACCGCACTAGCAAATCGACTAGAGGATTGTAACTGACTTAGGATTTGAAAATTAAAGCTTAGAACTCTTTGGAATAGAACAGTAGGCTTTAGAGAAAAGAGATGAAGGTGAGTGAATTAAAATGATCTAAATCCTTCTTTATTTATAGTTTTTCCAAAGGCAGAACTCTGACAAAATTCGTGCAGAATTCAGACAGAACTTTGTGAGAAAATCTCGTTGGGATCCATAAATGCAGGAAGACCAAGTTTTCAAACGTTCGAAAATCAAACGGTCACTAACTGAACTCTGGCCGAACTCTGGCCGAGTTTTGTCAGGGTTTAGTCAATGTTTTTATAAATTGATTTTTGGTCTTTTTGAAATTCTTTTAAGCAGTTAGGAGCTTTTTATAAATAGGGACTATTTTTTAAAACATGGGATATTTTGAAAACATTTTTACGATAGCCTATCTGCCAGTACGACTCAGTGTACACTGTATTCCTAGACTCAATAAAAGTAAAAATTACATTACATAAAGAAAATACAGACTTGAGTGTCAAACACAACTTCGATCTTGAACAGATCGGATAGCTATTCTCTGGCAGTGTCCAAGAGTCCAAAACATCTTTAAGTAGCCCTTATATCGAGATAGAGTTTAATCAATTATTAAAATCAGGTTGACCATGACCAATGGACCAACATTAACATCGAGCAAGAGTACTCGAGCCTGGACTAGTCCTCTTAGAGAAAAACCATGATAAAATCTTGGTGTCAGCGTATTACTTCTATCTCACTATTTAATTACTTTTTTATATTATTATAGTTAATTATCTGTCTTTAATTGCCTTCACATGCATTAATTTTTATTGGGAACATTACTTCCGCTACACTCTATTCACCCCCCTCTAGAGGTGCCATCGATTCCACATCTCTTACGTACCGATTTCTTAGGTGGTCTTCAGTGAGAGATATTAGACCTGTACTTTGACGTAATGTCATATTATGACTTGCAGCAGACTCAACCATTGACGGATATGCGACGATGTTCAGTAGACTCAACCGATTTGCCCCTTCCTTAGTGGTACCCAATTTGGACCATTTTAGGAGGTTCCAGCAGGGACTTCATCTGTAAGTCATTCTGGCAGTTGAATAATATGAGTTCCAGACTTTTGTGTCATGATAAGAGCGACAAGGAGGCTTGAGTACACTATCCACAGGATTGTAGTTTGAGTTGGAGGCCAACAAAGGCCTCATATTTAGACGAGATCTTCTTTCCAGTCATCAGCACCAGCTCCAGCAGTTCAAGCTTTAAAGATTAGATATTCGAGGGGTGCAGCTCCAGTAGCTTTATTTCAACAGTCTTCCCAAATGCGTCCT
Organism: Iris pallida; assembly: GCA_029216955.1. Classification (NCBI taxonomy): domain Eukaryota; kingdom Viridiplantae; phylum Streptophyta; class Magnoliopsida; order Asparagales; family Iridaceae; genus Iris; species Iris pallida. The sequence goes on from JANAVB010035019.1 coordinate 6,828,575, forward strand.
CAACCATAGAGGTAGTCTTCTATAGTGGGTTGTTTCGATTGTGGAAGACATGGTACATTTTATCTGAGTGTCATAGGGCACAGGACTTATTTTTAGCATGTTGAGCATCAGACCATATGGTAGGGACTTGTCCCTGGAGCAGTTCAGTTGAATCATCATCATTCCAGCCAATAGTTCCTCAATTTTGGGCACCAGCGCCAGTTCAGCAACAATATACCCGAAGGCCTTTATCGATGCAGTCCCAGACGTTCTAGCAGCAGATGCCACAATAGTATGTTCAGGCCCATCCTCAGAGGAAGTGAGGCCAACAGCAGAGGGGACCAACACCCAGATGGTAGGGTCAGGCTTTTATGCTTTCTTTGGGGAGGCTGTAGCAGCTGAAGAGGTGGTCGTAGGTACTATTCTTGTTCATTCTCATTTAGCTTCATCTTTATTTGAGTTTGGTGCTTGGTATTCGTTTATATCTGCATGATTTATGACACGAGTTAGTTTGGAGTCTAAGTAATTACCTGTATGGTTGAATATACTTACTGGTAATGGTTCCGTGGAAGTAGATCGAGTTTATGTATTTTATCATGTCGTAGTGTGCATGAGAGACTTTCTACGAGGTTAACATAGTTTTCTATGGACGATTATGATGTCGTCCTAGGTATGGATTGGTTGATTACTCGACAGGATACTATAGATTGCCATGCTGGCAAAGTTATCTTTCGTGTTCCTGATGAGGGGTTCTCATTCTCTAGAGGAGAGGTAGAGTCTTCGCCAGTTGTCCTGCGTATGGCAGTAGCTGAGGAGGTATAGTTTCACAGGGTAGTTTATCAGTTTCCCGATGTATTTCTTGAGGAAATTTTGGTTATGCCTCCAGTTCAGAAGATTGAGTATTATATTGACTTAATTTCGAGAACATAGCTACTATCAGTGAGAGTCTATAGGATGCTTAGATCTTCTTCAGAGTTGGTGGTGTTGTACCATTCCATCGAGGACCAACGAATTTATTCATTCTAGTGGATTACCTTGGGGAGGTCGGATACTCTTCTTGTAAAGAAGAATAATAGCCCGTCGCATATGGTCATAGACTATCGTCAACTTAAAGTGATGATCGTAAAAAACAAGTATCTTTTTGCCCAGGATAGATGACTGGTTTGATCAGCTCAGTGGAGCAGCTCTGTTTTCAAACATCGATTTACGATCTAGGTACCAACAGATCAGAGTCAGTGAGCAAGATATACCCAAGACATTGTTCAGATCTAGATATGGCCATTCAGAGTTTCTAGTTATGTCATTTAGAATGACCAATGCGCTAGCTATATTCATGGATCTTATAAATCATATCTTCATATCCCACTTAGACTAGTTTGTGATAGTGTTTATTGATGATATCTTGGTTTACAGTAGGACTGAGCCCGAGCATGAGCATCATCTTTGCGTGTTTCTTCAGAATCTCCAGAAGCATCAGTTATATGCCAAGTTCAGCAAGTATGATTTTTGGCTTTATTGTATATCCTTTTAGGGTATATCATTGCTGGCGGTGGAGTTATCATCGACCCCAAGAAGGTAGAGGCTATTGAGAATTGGTCGGTACGTATAGCTTCAGATGTACACAGTTTTCTAGGATTAGCAGGCTACTACAAACGGTTTATGGTAGACTTTTCTAGGATCTCCATACCCTTGAAATGGTTGATGTATAAGGATGTGCGCTTTGAGTGGTCCGATGCTTGTCAGGTTTCCATCGAGATGCTCAAGCAGAGTTTGATTTTGGCTCCTATTTTGACACTTATCATTGGACCAGAAGGGTTCACGGTATATTGTAACGCGTCGGGGAAAGGACTTGGATGTGTTCTTATACAGCACAACAGAGTTATAGTTTATGCATCTCTGCAACTTTGAGATCATGAGAGGAACTACCCGACATACGATCTTGAGTTAGCCGCAATTGTGTTTGCACTTAAGCTCTGGAGGCATTATTTTTATGGGAATCGAGTGGAGATTTTCACTCATCATTTGAGCATGAGGTATGTGTTCACCCAGAGGGACCAAAACATGCGATAAATGAGATGGCTAGATTTACTGAAGGATTATGAAATTTGTAGAACCCTAGAAGGGGGTGAATAGGGTAATAAAATAATTACCAATAATAATAAGTAATTTAAAATACAATATTAAAGCAGCGAGAATCAAATACTCGATGTATCCTGGTATCCTCCAAAGGGGCACTCCAGTCCCGGGACTCTTTCTTGCTTTAATCTACTATTTGAGTAATTAGTTACAACACGAGCTTTGATCCGAAGACTCGTCAACTTCTTACATACGAGTTTTCCTCCGAAGGCTCGTCAACTTCAAACACACGAGTTTTCTTCCGAAGGCTAGTCAACTTCAAACTTGCAAAAAAGGTTTCGATCTTCTTGAACACTTGGAAGATCTAAGTTACAACTCTTTAATACTCTAACACTTTTATGGATGACAATTTAAAGCTTTATAGAGTAATGGTAGAGCTTTTTGGTAGATGAGAAATTTAAGGCTCAAGTGGATAAGTCTTTATGAAGAAAGAGGAAGTCTATTTATACAAATCCAAAGTCATAAAGAGCATTCTGTAGCCGATCGAATTATCTGAGGGAAATCTGCGAATATCCTTCGGATTATCCTATTGAACTATAACGGCTAGAAAAAAGAGTTGGATGTATTAATTGCTCTGACAGATGGCCGTTGGATTTGATTTCGAAGTATGGCCAGCAAGGCATTCGGATTATCTGACAGATTATCCCGAAGATCCGCCAGATGATTCGAAAGAGACAATTAAATAGTTATTGCTGTTGTCCCATGCAGTTATGGTCGAACCGATTTCGATAATTGACTTAAAACTCCTAGCTTGATATGAAAAGAAATAGAAGATCGCAGATTTTGTCTCGACTAAGTTTTTATACTTTATTCTATATTTTCTTTTTATTTAAGTCTAGAAAATTGTGCGTCGGGATCACTGGCAAATTTAGAAGACCCTACTCTAAAAATTTGTTTTTCCTGACCCAAAACAAAAACCTAAACCTTTGTTTATCCAATAAACTCCACTAACCAAAATGACCTAGATTTGACCTAACCGAACTCGGCCAGAGTTTTACCCGAACTCGGACCGAACTCGGTCAAGACAAATCACTCTTGGTCAGCTTCATATTTCTATTCCTTTGGATCTGCAACGTTAAAAATTTTGAACGTTAGCCCTACCGAGTTTTGTTCGAACTCTTTCCTAGAAAATCTTGTAAAAAAAGAATTTGTCATTTCTATTCACTCATTCATTCTTTATCTTCTCTATCAATTCCAAAGCTTCCTATCAACTTAAAATAGCTTTAATCTTCCTATTTCCAAGACAACTCCTATTCTTCTATGTTCCAGTGGTTTTCGATTAGGAGTATTCAAGTTTTACAAGATTGGAGTATAAAAGCTTTCTAAAGAAAGGTGTTTGAAGTTTGATCATGGACTTCGGATTAAAACACGACGGCGTTGAAGTTGGCGTGTTCTTCAGAATAAAGCACGCGGTGTAATCTCTATTTAAAATAGTAGATTATAGTAAGCAAGAGTTCTCACGAACTGGATTAGTCCTCTCAGAGGGAAACCAATATGAACCTCAGTGTCTGTGTGTTGCTTTCTTGACTCCACTTACTTATTGCTTTACTTCATTGCATTAAAGTTCTATTCATATATTTGTCTCACTTGCTTGGTTTTTAATTTGGGGAATATTTTCCGCTACACTCTATTCACCCCCCTTTAGAGGTACCATCGATCCTACAATTAGTATCAAAGCATGGTTTCTCTCTAGTTTGCTTTATTCTCCTTTGAGAAATGGCATCATTATACCCGAGCAATGGTGAAAGCCAATCAACAAATAGGCCACCCCTATTTGATGGCAAAAACTACACGTATTGAAAGACATGTATAAGTTTTTACCTCAAGTCTCTTGATTTTGATTTATGGTCGATTGTCATAAATGGTTACAAGAAACCACTATATATTATGGTAGAGGGTAATCTAGTTGAAAAACCATTTGACAGATATACCGAAAATGAAAAGAAACAAGCAAGTCTTGATGAAAAAGCTATAAATGCTTTATTCTGTGCAGTAGATAGAACTGAGTTTAACAGAGTATCAATATGTGTCACGTCTCACGAGGTTTGGAAACTTCTTGAGGTCACTCATAGAGGCACTTTACAAGTGAAGGAGTCTAAAATCTCACGACTAACACAAATATATGAGGCATTCAAAATAAAGCCAAATAAGACTATTACAAATATGTTTACTCGGTTTCTAGATATTATTAATCCTTTATCTTCCTTGGAAAAGAATACAACAATCATGAGAAGATTCGGAAGGTACTTTACGGGCTAACTAAGAACTAGAATTCTAAAACGACGTCCATTATTGAAGGGAATGATCTCACAACGATGACTCTTGAAACCCTTATGGCTAAGCTTATGATGCATGCGCTAGACCTTAAGGATTTTAAAGAGCCAGCACCAAAAGAGAAGGCAATAGCATTCAAAGCTAACCACAAGACAGCCTCCGATGAAGAGTGAGACAGACAGCTCAAACAACGAGCAGATGGCCCTCATGACAAGAAACTTCAGAAGATTCCTCATATATGAGAAGTCAAACAAGAAGAAGAAAGATTCCAGAGACGACGAAGAATCGATCTGCTTCAGCTGTAAGAGAACAGGTCACATCAAGAAAGACTATCCTGTTGTAAGAAAGGGAAGCAAGCATGATCAGTCAGGCAGGAGAAGGACTTGACTAGAAACTATGCTAGCACTAACATCTGGTGTGAAAGTGAAGCCATTAATTCTGAATTAGAAGAGAATCCTCACAACACTGCACATCTTTGCTTTATGGCCACAGATGCTAAGGTAATATCGAACCCTCTCTATAGAGAATTTATATTTGATGAACTGTCTGATGCCTTCACTGATATATTAGAAGATCAGAAAAAATGATGGATTTGTACAAAAGTGCCAAGAAAGAGCTAAAATTTGTACAATATGAGTTTTTTAAGCAGTCTCATTGCTAGAGGATATTAAAAATTCTTCTAGTTACACGGATGAGGCAACTTCTTTAAAGCTGAGTCTACATGATGTTCTTGAAAAGCTTGAGAAAGTCAATCAAGAAAATGTAAAACTTAGCGATCTCTATAAACTAAAGAAAAAGAAGTACAATATTGCTACTTAGAGAATAGATGCAATCATGGCTAACTAGAATAAAGCATGTGACATCTCTAAAAAGTTAGAGATGAAGCTGGTCAAACAAGTTGTCAAACCTATAGCTCAAGTGAACACAAGTAACAAGGCTAAGCATAAACACAACACGACCAACACTGCTAGAACTACTAGAAGCCATGCATATATGTATACCTTTTCACACAACAAGAAAACGTACACACTTCTATCAAAACACATATACATGATCTTCGAACTATACCTAGCACTAACACTTTTGCTATATGTCATTATTGTGGTATAAAAGGACATGTATCACACCAGTGTAAGATTAGAAGCTAGCTGATATGAATATGTATACATGGGTTCCAAAAGGTAACAAATCAGGACCCTCAAGAAAGTGGGTACCAAAGGTTACATCTTCAACTTGTGTTGTAAGTGGACCTTTCTCCTCCCACTAGAAGCAAGTAGATCCTCGATAGTGGTTGCTCCAGACATATGACAGGTGATAACACATTGTTTGCAACTCTATCTATGAAGAAAGAAGGCTATGCCTCCTTTGAAAATAACTTGAATTGACATATAATTGGAGTTGGCGACATATGTACTTCTCCCTCACCCATTATTAAAGATGTATGTTTAGTAACAAAATTAAAATATAACCTACTAAATATTGTCAATTGGCTGATCATGGTTATAGAATTAATTTTGTTAAGAATAAATATTTTGTTTATGATAGAACTTCTGGAATAACTTCCTTTGAGGGAATAAGAGAGGACAATATATATGTATTATATTTGTTTGAGAATACTAACAATACAGGAAAGTGTCTGTTCACAACTCAAGATGAAAGTTGGGTATGACATATGTATCTTGGACATGCGAACATGGACACTATTACAAGATTGTTCACAAAGAAACTGGTAAAAGATTTACCTGATATTATATTCAAGAAAGATATTGTCTGTTCCGGATGTGAAAAAAATAGGGCATCTAGATCATCTTTCAAATCAATAAACACTGTAAGTACCTCTAGACCACTACAATTATTACATATGGACTTGTTTGGACCAAGTAGAGTCGCCTGTCTTGACGGTAAGCTATATGCTTACGTGATAGTTGATGACTATTCACGGTATACTTGGGTTTATTTTCTTACAAATAAAAATAAGACCTTTTCTGAATTTGTGTCGTTTTGTAAAAAGGTCCAAAATGAGAAATGATTCATGATCACTTGCATATGAAGTGATCATAAAGGAGAATTTGATAATCATGAATTTAAATCCTTCTCTGATTCAAATGGGTTATCACATGAATTCTCTTGCCTCAGAACTCCTTAACAGAATGGCGTTGTGGAGAGGAAGAATAGAACTCTTGGCGAATGATGTTTTGTATTAGACCAATAATAACTCTTGGTATGATGTTCTGTATAGACAGTCTTCTTAGAGATTGGTAAAGCATATGAATAGGTAATCTTCCAAAATACTTTTGGGCTGCAGCTATCTATACAATATGCCATATTTTGAATAGAGTTCATATTAGACCAATCTCTAACAAGACTTCGTATGAATTATGGTTTAATAGAACTCCTAACATCAGCTATTTCAAGGTGTTTGGTTGTAGATGTTTCATCTTGAATATAAAAGACAACTTGGGAAAATTTGATAAAAAAGCTGATAAGAGCCTATTCTTGGGGTATGCTGCAAAGTGTAAAGGATACATGGTATTCAACAAAAGATCACTTGTTGTTGAAGAGTCAATAATTGTTACATTGGACGAGTTGAACAGTCAACGCAACGACGATAGTGACAATGAAAAGAGAAAACTCCCTCAAACTGAACATCAGAAGATACACCATCCACGTCCTACCTGGAGAGTCTACCGGAATGATTGCGGTTTACACCAGATCATCCGGAAGAACTGGTAATATGGGATGTATCAAGAGGTTTAAGTACTCGCTCAAGCACAAGAGATTTAGTTGCTAATATTGCATTTATTTCCAAAATAGAACCTAAGAATGTTTTAGAAGTTTTTAATGATGAATTTTAGATTTTTGTAATGCAAGAGGAACTAAACCAATTTGAACGAAGTCAAGTTTGGGAACTCGTTCCCAGACCTATTGATCATCCGATAATTGGTACCAAGTTGATGTTACGAAATAAGTTAGATGAGAATGGTTCAGTCACACGCAACAAAGCACATCTAGTAGCTCAAAGAAATAATCAAGAAGAAGGCATTGACTATGATGAGACGTATGCTCTTGTTGGTAGACTAGAGTCCATTCATATGCTTTATGCTTTTGCAAGTTTTTATGGTTTTAAACTTTTTTAAAAGGATGTCAAAAGTGCTTTTCTAAATAGTTTTATAAAAGAAGTTTTTGTAAAACAACCTCCTGGCTTTGAGGATTTCAAAAATTCTGATCACGTATTCAAGCTTCGCAAGGCTCTCTACGGTCTCAAACAAGCACCTCATGCATTGTATGAGCGCCTTAGTTCCTTCTTATTTGAACACGATTTTTAAAAAGGGAAGGTTGACTCAACTCTTTTCATAAAATCTTTAAATAAAATTTTTTATTAGTGCAAATATACTAGATGACATAATTTTCAGATGAACTAATGGGATGCTATGTAACGAGTTTGCTAAGTGTATGTAGAGTGAATTTAAAATAAGCATGATGGGAGAACTAATATTCTTCCTTGGGCTATAAATCAAGCAAAGTTCACAAGGGATATTCATCAATCAAGAAAATTATGTGAAAGATCTGCTAAAGAATTATGACATAGATAATGTCAAACCGATCGGCACTCCTATGGCAACATCTACAAAGCTTGATATAGATGAAAGTGGTACACAGCTGAAGTGCGTAAGTACAGAGGTATGATTGGTAGTTTACTATATCTAACTGCTAGTCGACCAGACATTATGTTCTCAGTATGCTTATGTGCTAGATATCAGGCTTGTCCTAAAGAATCACATGTAAGTGCCGTTAAGCGTATCATGCGATACCTTAAAGGTACTTTGATGAATGGTCTTTGGTATCACAAAACTGATTCATTTGACCTGATAGGTTACTCGGACGCGAATTTTGTCGGATGCAAAGTCGATCACAAAAGTACCAATGGCACATGTTGTTTTATAGGAAAGTCATTAATCTCCTGGTTTTCAAAGAAACAAAATTCTGTTGTATTATCAACAACCGAGACCGAATATATAGCCGCAGGATGTTGTTGTGCTTAGATTTTATGGATGAAACAAACTTTGGAAGACGACTAATTATCGTTTAACTGCATCCCTATTTACAGCGATAACACTAGTTCTATTAATCTCACAAAGAATCCTGTATGTCATTCTCGTACTAAATACATAAAAATTAGGCATCACTTCCATAGAGACCATGTATTACAGGGAGATATTAGTTTAGAATTTGTTGACACTGAGCATTAACTAGCTGGCATCTTCACTAAGTCGTTGGCTGAAGATCGTTTAAACTTCATACGAAGAGAATTAGGAATTTTGGATGTTGAAGTAATATAGTTAAATATTATTTGATTAAGATTCATAAATTTGTAGAAATTATTTTTGTTATAAGCCGAAAGGGCCCTTCTGTCGTACATGTGTAAATAACCTAAAGGGACATGGTGTACTAGTCTTCGGACTACCGCTAGCTAGGATCCGACCCCTACAATTAACCCAAAATATTCTATACGGTTTATGTATTTTAGTTAATTAACATTGATTATTTTTTATCAACACAGCTGTTTCTAATTAATTTTCACATTTATGTTAAAACTCATATCACAAACTTTCCAAGTCTGTCCTGATTACCCATGGACCAAACTCGGTCAGAGTTCTGGCCGAACTCGAACCAGAATAGAAGCTGAACAGTCGGGTTCTCCTCTATTTAAACCCTCAAAATAATCATTTTCCTCACCAATCCACCCAAAAATCTCCTAAAAACCCTAACCCTAACCTCTTAGTTCTCCTTTCTCCAATCTTCTCAAGCTCTAAAAACTCAGATTCAGAGCTTTGTCAAGGTTCTCTTCCACTGTTCATCTTCAATTTCGATAAATCTTAACTCTTTCCATCTATTTCAAGTCCAATGGCTCCTAAATTTCCTTATTCTTTCAAAAGGAAGAGGAAGGTGGGTGAAGTTGAGTCCTCTATTGCTCAAGAGGCTTCTTCTTGAGTCTGTTTACTTTTTCGCTATGTATTAGTTATAAATGCTTCTTTCAAGCATTATCAATTTGAGTTTGTTTAGCTAGAGTTGTATGCACTTTCTACTATTTCAGTTTTTATAACAGTTTCCTATTTTAGCACTTTACATTATTATATGTTCAAATTTCTTTTCTCATCTCTATTGTGCTGAGTAATATTATTAGATCGTTATGTCATTTTGCTGATGTGACAAGACAGAGGAGTAATTCGATACTTAAATAGTAATGTAGATACTTACTTTTATCGTGTGGATACTTACTTTTATCTTGTTGATTATTCTGCTACTAACATTTATGTTCTAAATAATTTTTGTTGGAGTTTCTTTTTAGACTTCACAGATGTTCAGCCTATCTGCTTTGTTATGGGGGAGTAACAAGACTTGACTATACTTTATGGGAGAGCAAATAAATTGTACCAATGTTCAAAGCCAATCTTCTTCCTATTTTCCGTACCTCATCAAGTCTTCTTCCGAACTGAGCAAAACAAATTCTTAAGTATCAATCGTAGTTTTGTAAAATTATCAAAATGGGAGCGATTGTTGGCCTATACAGCCACGGTCGAACCGACACTATAATTGACTTAAAACTCCGAACTCGATATGAAAAGAAACATAAGATCGCAGATTTCTTCTCGACTAATTTTTTATACTTTATTATGTATTTTCTTTTTATTTGATTCTTGAAAATTGTGCGTCGGGATCACTTGTAATTTAGAAGACCTTACTCTAAAAATCTATTTTTTCTTATCCAAAACAAAACCTAAACCTTCGTTTATCCAAAAAACTCCACAAACCAAAATGACCTAGATTTGACCTAACCAAACTCACCCAGAGTTCTGCCCGAACTCGGACCGAATTCGGTCAAGTCAAATTACTCCTGGTCAGCTGTATATTCCTACTCCTTTGCATCTGCAACGTTCAAAATTTTGAACGTTAGCCCTATCGAGTTCTGCTCGAACTCTGTCCTAGAAAATCCTATAAAAAGAGAAGAATTTGTCATTTCTAATCACTCACTCATTCTTCATCTTTTCTATTAATTCCAAAGCTTCCTATCTACTTAAAAAAGCTTTAATCTTCCTATTTCCAAGACAACTCTTATTCTTCTTAGTGCCGATAGTTTTCGATTAGGAGTATTCGAGTTGTACAAGGTTGGAGTAAAAAAGCTTTCTACAGAAAGGTGTTTGAAGTTTGACCATGGACTTCGGATAAAAACACGACGGTATTGAAGTTGGCATCTTCTTCGGAGTAAAGCACGCGGTGTAATCTCTATTCACAATAGTAGATTATAGCGCGCAAGAGTTCTCGTGAATTGGACTAGTCCTCTCAGAGAGAAATCGGTATAAACCTCGGTGTCTGCGTTTTGCTTTCTTGACTCCACTTACTTCATTTCATTAAAGTTTTATTCATATATTTGCCTCACCTACTTAGTTTTTAATTTGGGGAATATTTTTTGCTGCACTCTATTCACCCCCTCTAGATGTTCCATCGATCCTACAGTTTTCTTCTTTCGGATTATCCGACGGATTTCTGCGGAGATCCGCCAGATGATCCGAAAGAGACAACAGAGTAGTTGCTATCTCCATTCAGATTATTCGACGGATTACTGCGGAGATCCGCCAGATGATCCAAAAGAGCCAAGAAATACTTACTGTTTTAGTTCGGATTATCCAACGGAGATCCGCAAAAATCCGTCAAAGAATCTGAAAATGCTAATAAATAGTTGTTGTCTTAGTTCGAATTATCCGACGAAAAAATTCGAAAGACCGACGAATTTTCTTTTTCTTCATAAAAACTAATTTTGAATCTTATAGCCTTTTATTTTGTCATCTATGCTAAAATTTGTACATGATTTCCTAGATACTTACAGACACTTAGAGAGACAGATGAGCTTTTGATCTTGTATTCTTTTTTGCTTGGCAAATGTCTTCTTTGAGTGCGATAAAGGTTTGCTTTTGTAAGTGTTAGAATTATCTTTTCTTCCTCGATCTGAATGACTTGTTTTTTCCTATAGAGATTTGAGTTGTCTTTCCTTCTATCTTTGAATGACTTGTTTGTTCCTGTAGAATAATATAGTTAAAACAGTACGGAGGTTAATTATAGTCAAAATATAAAAATCAATGTGCCAACAATCTTTTCCATTTTAATAATTGACAAACATATGGGTTTAGGAGATAGCTCTCCCGTAATGTGATATCTCCCCCTCAATACAATTTCTCCCCCTTTGGCATTTATACAAAAAGAAAGCATGAGACAAGTATAGAAGCATATAGTATAGAAAGACAGAAAGAGCATCGCATTTGATAATAATAAGTTGTTTGAAACATGTTTAAGCATGAAACAGTACTACATCAAACCTAGTCCTCGAAGGACTACACAAGATAGACTACGTAAAAACTTAATACTAGTCCCCGAAGGACTGTATAAGACAACAACCATTAAAAGTCCACGAAGGACTGCACAAAAAGAAATAAAAAACATTTGAGACACTCCACCACTAAGTGCCAAGATCCATTAACTATCAGGAGCAACCGAAGGGTCTTCATCAGCTGCCTGATCCTCATCATCACCCGGGGCTAGGGTAAAAGCACCATATAGGTCTATGCTTCTAGGATACATGAAGCTATAGACTTTGAGATTCGTAAAGTGTGGTCCGGGGTAGTCAGGATGGGGAGCATTTGGATTGACATACAGGTTGCACTTCTCAAGCATGCACTGAAAGTAATAGGCCTGATCCATAAAGCCGTGATGAATAAAGGTTCCAAGGCATCGTGTTGCCACCTGAATACTCTCTGTGGTGGAAACAGAGAGAGATTCAAACTTGCAATCGATGTAGCGTCGAACCCCATGAGTGAGGATTATAGAAGGTTGAGCAGATGGGTCAACAGCAGTCCCTTGAATGGATCGGCCACGGGTCTTAGGTTTTGCGAACAGAGTAGTTCGTTCTCCTATGGGGCATCTTGTCAGCTTGATCCTATTGGCTTTTAGGATCAAAGTTATGAACATTCCAAAGAGGAGAGAACGATGGGAGAATTTTTAGATTTGAATCATGGTAAAGATGATATTTTTGGCTTGTGAGAAGGGTTGCTTAGAGACAAGGTAATATATCACAATTAACTCCTCCACTGTCAGACTGTCTATGTTCCCAAGCTTCAGAGTAATGGTGTGGCAGAGGATGCGATAGAAGTCATGGAAGAATGGATTGAGGTCCTTGTCATCTGGCTTCAGAACAGCAGGTCGACCACAGATGTTGAAGAGAAACTCTTCATAGGAAATTTTACTTGAAATTGCCATGTCTTCAAGCGTCATTGGGAGAGAGCAGTAGGACTTTTGTTATTCAGGTCAAGGATGTTGGCCAGAAAGCTGGAAGTGACGTTGATTTTAATCTCGTCGACTTTGGTTTCAAACTCCGGCCCTTCCTTGGTAGGAACCAGATTGCAGTAAAATATCTGGATGACAGGAGGGTAGATGTCGACCTGTCACTCCAGGAGGTCTGCAATCCCTCAAACTCCAGATATTTTCGGTGTTTAGGGAAGATGAATTAGGAAATAGGATTCTTTGGGTAGGTGGGGGCTTTGTGGTAGTGGGAGAACCATTCGTAGGAATGGTTGGCAGACTTGAAGATGGTGGGATTGTAGCCTTTGGTGGTTGAAGGAGAGAATAGGGAGGCAGAAGGCGTAGTGGCAGAAGAGAAGGAGCCGTCATGGCGAGTTTTCTTGTGGAAAGCCATGGAGAGTAGGAGAGAGGAGTTTGAGGAGATTTGTGGAGGAGTAAGGAGAGAAAGAGAGAAGAAGAAGAGCGATTTAAATAAAAGAGAATGGGGGTGTGGGGGGGTAGAAGAGTTTAAAAACGGATTCTGTGCCTAGGACACGCGATCGAAAACTTCGACGGATCAAGATCGGAATATATTTGTGAGAGTAGGTGAAAAGTAAAATTTTTTGGAAGCAGTCAACTCTTAGAAGTCTGTGTCGAGTAATAAATGATAAAAAATATAACATTTTTTTAAGGAAATCTGGTAGACGATCCGTTTTAACGAAGGAAAACTTGGTGGGAGAGTTCGGATTATCCGACGGATGACTGGGAAATCCTTAAGATAATCCAAAGAGTTTAAAAATAGATTTTAAAAAGATTTTTCAAGTAGTCCAATTTTGCGACAAATGAAGGAGAATCGATCTTCGACGAGAGATTTGGTGAAGATATAAGTAAGTTGATGTTCAGTGTCAATAAATTCAAGAAGTATGTCTCCTTTTAGTTGATGATCACGGAAAAGTAGTATCGAATCTCAATGTGTTTCGTGCGAGAGTGACAAATGGAATTTTTAGTGAGATTTATGGATTTGATGGATAGGCCTTGTGAAGAAATATTGTAGTCTACAAGTATTTGTGTCATCAAAAGGATTTGTTCACAGCAACTTCCAGCTGCAATGTATTCGACCTCGGTTATGGAAAGTGCAACTGAGTTTTGTTTCTTACTAAACTATGAAACAAGGATTTCCTGAGGAATTAAAATGTGTCGCTAGTACTTTTTCAGTCCATCTTGCATTCGATAAAATATGCATCCGAATAGCCGATAAGTTCAAAGGATAAAGATTTTGGATACCAAAGTCCCATGTTAATGGTGCCTTTGAGATGCCAAAAAATGTACTTAATGGCACATAAGTGAGATTCTTTAGGATTTGCTGGGATCATGCACATAAGCAAACACTAAACATGATGTCTGGACGACTGACAGTTACATAAAGTAAGCTACCGATTATACCTCGATACTTACGAATCTCAACTGATATGCCACTTTTATCCTGATAAAGCTTAGTTGTTGTGGCTATAGGATTTCTCATTGATTTGGATGAGTCTAGTTCAAAGCGCTTAAGAAGATCCTGGGTGTATTTGGCTTGATTGATGAACGTGTCTTGAGATCCTTGCTTGATTTGTAATCCAAGAAAGAATGATAATTCTCCCATCATGTTCATTTTAAACTCATCCTGCATAACTTTGGCGAACTCTACACATAGTGTTTTATTAGTAGAACAAAAAATGATATCATTAACAAAATTTTAATTAAAAGGAGTGTGCCATTGTGAGTTTTAATAAATAGTATAGTGCCAACTTTGTCCTCGAAGAAGTTGTGAGAAATGAGAAAGGAGCTAAGACGCTTCTACTAAGCACGAGGAGCTTGCTTGAGGCCATAAAGGGCTTTGTGTCACCTCTTCTTTCATAACACCATTCAAAAAGGCATTTTTGACATCCATTTGAAAAAGTTTAAAATCATTAAAACAAGCAAAAGCACAAAGCACAAAGCATTCAGATGGATTCAAGACGAGCAACCAGTGCATAGGTTTCCTCATAATTAATACCTTCTCTTGGTTATAGCCTTGAGCATACAATCGGACTTTGTTACGAGTAACAATCCCATCCTCATTAAGCTTATTTCGAAATACACACTTTGTCCCTATAATAGGATACTTGTGGGGTTTAGGAACTAGTTCTCAAATATTGTTTCTCTTAAATTGATTAAGCTCTTCTTGCATTGCAATCATCCAAAATTCATCATTAAATGCATCATTGACATTTTTAGGCTCTATTTGAGAAATAAAAGCCACATTTGTACATTAATCGCGTGTAGAGGATCTAGTGCTAACTCGTGAGGAGGGTTCACCAATGATAAGTTCCTTGGGATGATGGAGAACAAAATCCATTCTTTGTGGAGACCCTCTTGAGGATTCTCTATAGTTGAAGAATTTTTAGGTGGAGGAATCTCAACTTCAATACTGGATGAGGGAGCATTTGTATCTCCAAGAGAGGAATTCTCCAAACAAAAGGAGATGTCATCAACATCGTTCATGGAACTAGATGTAGAAGTGTTAAGTTCGTCGAAATAGACATTGATTGACTCTTTGACTACAAGACTTCTTTTGTTAAAGACACGAAATATCTTACTATGCATTGAATAACCAAGGAAGATACCTTCATAGGCTTTTTCTTCAAATTGCCTAGGTTGGTGTTCAGAATAAAACATTTGCATCCAAAACTTTAAAATATTCAATAGAAGGAATTTTGTCAAACCAAAGATCATAAGGAATTTTCTTAGAAACAGGTCTAATCAAGACTCTATTTATAACATAGCATGCGGTGTTAATGGCTTCTGCCCAAAAGTATTATGGGAGCTTGTATTGGTTTAACATAACCCTGGCCTTGTCGTCGAGGGTTCTTTTCTTTCTTTCCACTATACTATTTTGTTGTGGAGTTCTAGGACAAACAAAATCATGACCAAAACCATTTTTAATACAAAAAATTTTGAAATCGACTTTGTCAAATTCTCCTTTATGATTGCTTCTAACTTTGTTGATCATAATATCTTTATCATTTTGAATATGATTACAAAGACAACAAATCAGGAAAAATATTACTTTTATTTGCAAGAAAAATAACCCAAGTAAATCTTGAAAAATTATCTACTAAAATGAAATCATAGAGTTTACCACCATGACTACCAACTCTACTAGGATTGAATAAATCTATATAAATGAGTTGGAGGGGTTTAGTAGTGCTTACCGAGTTGATAGATTTGAAGGATGATTTTGTTAACTTACTTTTCTCGCATTCCTCACACATGATGTCTTTCTTGAAAGGAATATTTATGAGTCCTCTGACTAGCTTCTTGGTAGCTAGTCGGGAGATAGTATCCATGTTGGTGTGTCCAAGTCTTATGTGCCAGAGCCACCTCTCATCATTCTTTACTACTAGGCACCTGTCATTGTTAGTACTTTCAAGGAGATAAAACAAATAAACGTTATCTTCTCTAATGCCTTCATATACATTGGAGCCATTTGTGCTATCATAAATGAAACATTTGTGTTTAACAAAGTTAACTCCGTATCCATTATTTGTGAGATGACTAAAGCTAAGAAGATTGTACTTCAGATTTATAACAAGACAAACATTTTTAATGCAAGGGTAAGGAGGGAAACCGATATTACCATGTCCGATGATGTAACCCCTTAAGTTGTTGTCGAATGATACATGTCCTTCCTTCTTCATCGATAGCGTTGCAAAAAGTGAAGCATCCTATGTCATATGCCGTGAGCAACCGCTATCGAGGATCCACTTTCTTCTAGCATTCGATGGAGTGTTCACCTACAACACAAGTTCAAGATGAAGACTTTGGTACCCAGAAATGTTTGGATCCATGACTGTTAGTTTTAGGAATCTATTTTAGCATTCTCATGTCAACATGCTTTCTCATTTGACAGTAATGAGATGTGTAATGCCCCGCTCCGCATCGGTGCATTACGATGAGTCGTTGACTCGAAGAGTTTGCGTTGACCCGATAAGGTATCGATGCGAATCGATGCAAGTGTTGCGTTGGCCAAAGGTAAGCTTTGAGTCGGTTGGAATCTATGAATCGAATCGATACAAAGAGTAAGTCCCGCTTGAGCAAGTGCTGATTTTAGTTGATCTGGTGTGCAGGCTATGCTTTTACGCTGGACGATAAGAGGTCGGCATTTTGCCTTATGCAATGAAGTATCCGCGAAACCAAATCGAGGCCCTGTAACGGATTGTGGCATGGGCACGATAGGCCAAATCAACCGAATAGTTCAAAGGAATAGCTAAGTCCGGGAGTTAGCTATGCGATCGAGTTATGGAAGCGAGACGCTTCAATCGGCGAGGCGGCAAGGCGTATCGGCTTAAGGTGGACGGGTTCTTGACTCTCTCTCCCTATTCCTTCACGTCTAATAAAATATGTTATGGTACGCGTAATATGTTATCGAGTTAGCGAGCACGGCTCGACGGCAAATGGTCTAAGTATGTGTCGAACACTAAGATAGAACATTGAACAATCGAACAATTGAAGCGACGTGCATCGAGTGCACGAGTCGCAGTAGGGCAATGATGGTAGAATATTGAAAGATGATAATAAGATGTGCATCATGTGCACGGCTCCGAGAACATTGAACTCTAGGCGTAGAACATTGATTATGGTGCTGAGCGTGCCTTTGCGCACTTAAGCTACGAAATGACTAAGTAAATACGGAGTAGGCTATGCGAATAACATTATGAACGGGACGCGTGATTATGAGTACGAGACGACTAAGCCGTTGGGCGTCGTGCATCAATATGGATGTGTTGGGGCATAACGCCGACGGAGCTCCCCATGCGAATGGTGGATTATGTTTATGGCACGGGAAACCGTTTATGGCACGGGAAACCGTTTATGTGCGACACTATGTTTATGGAATACGAGATCGGTTGGTATGCTATGGATTGTATGATATGGAACGTATTGCATGGTCAATGGACTCGGATTGCCCGTGCACGGGTGCGGCTTCCCTCGAACGTTTACGCCGGGGCGCCGGGACCGTTCGGCCTAGGAGGGAATTATGTGTGGTATTTATGGTGCACAACATTCGGACGGATTGCGACCGTCTAGTGCTGTGATAAGCTATGATATCCGTAAGTTTGGGATTCTTCGGATACTGGGCTAGCAACCCGTATCGAAGCGATTGTAGGCTTATACATATGAGATGCCAAGTCCATTACGGTGCGAAACACCGTGACCTTCATATAGATAGGGCCGGTGGGCTGAGATGAGAGCTGGGTGCAGGCGCAGGGCCTGCCACCCATTATGCATATGTTTATGTTTATGAATGGTCGGTTGCGTGAATCATATGTTTGCTTATGTTAAGTTCTAACCACTGCAGGCTAAGGAAAATAGGACGGCATGAGCACGAACACTATGTTTACGTTTATGTTATGGCTAACTGTATCTGCTGCAGGAACACGACGTGGGACACATTTATGAGTATGTGCTATGTATAAGTTTTGCCATGAAATTGATCCTAAGGCTAAATAGAAAGACCACAAAGTAAGATGCATGTTTCACTAAATGAATAAGTGTTTGGTTTGGGTGCGAGCGTGTCTTGATCAGTGCGAAGCGAGGACGAAAGCACTAAACCCCCACTAGTTTATGTGCAGGCTCAGGTTATGATCGGCTCGGGGCGGAGCTTGGCTTGGACGTGCCGAGACATGGAGTCCTTGGCGTTCAAGAGGAGCTTCCGTATATGCGTTCGGACTTACGACATGGAGATGTTCGGCCGAAGACTACTTGGTGGCTATAAAGGGGCATAATGTCTGGAACAATGAAATCCTTTGTGAGCTAGAGAGATCATGAGTGTTGTAGCCAATTGGCATTTTATGTTGGGCTATTCAGAGCCTTTGTAACCTTCAGTTCAATATAAATAAAAGAGATTCTTATGTTATTCTTTGTTTTCTTCCGCTGCTTATGTTATCGATTTGAGATAGTTCTACGTGAACCTGTTATCTTGCCTTGCACGAGCGCAAATCCAGGCTCGTGCGGCATCACGCCCCAGCGAGGACGATGATTCGGGTAAAATCTAGCGAGGATGAGCGATTTCCTGGGTCGGGGCGTGACAAGTTGGTATCAGAGCGGTTCCATCCTTTGGACCGTGCGTGAATCTCTTTGACCCTCAGTTGTTTCGATATCGAAATTCAGTTGACTCTAAGTTGTTTCTGCAACCGCATGGCTCATGGATCTGCTCGACGCTACATTGGATGTTCCATACAATAAGTCTATATTAAGTGCGTACGTCTGCCACAAGTATGTCGTGACTATTACGCTATCTCCGGGTGCCATCGGAGAGTGTTGGTTGTACGAAGTGCAACGATTTATGGGATGTTATTTGCACGAAGTGCAACGAGTTATGGAATGATGGTCGTATGAAGTGCAACGAATATGGTGATGTTGGTTGCATGAAGTGCAATGATATGTGTTGTTGGTCGCACGCAGTACGAGGAGTTATGTATTGGCGGTCGTACGAAGTGCGAGAGATATGTGTTGTTGGTTGCACGAAGTGCAACGGGTCGATATGTGAGACGATACGTGTTATGTGACTACGGAAATGGTTATGTGTTATCGGTTGCACGGAGTGCAGCAAGTCGTGGATCGTTCGTTGCATCGGTGCAACGAGTCGATACGGTATGATGTGCGTAGTATGGCTATGCGGATGGATAGCGAAATGTTGTTCGAGATTGAGTAAAGACCTTAAGTATCGAGACTAAGTTGTTGCACGAGCTGCAACGTACGGGATTCGAAGATCGTGGATACGATAGTAACGAATCGAGTTGGTCGCTAAGTCGAGTTGAGTAGGCGAACGTGTATGTTGGCCATATGTTGCGTTGAGCTTTGAATAAGCGAATGTTGCGGGTGTGATAAATATGATCGCCATGGTACGGTTAGATCGAATGTATGTCAAACTTGATCTAACGTTAGAGCTGGGATCGGAAGGATCGCCATACGGGACGGTTAAGTTGAGATAGGAGTTGGACCTATGTGAAGTGTGATGTCGAGTAATGACTCGATTCCGAGTGGTATATACAATACCAATTATACGAGCAAGTATAGTGAAGTATTGTGTCGATAACGATAGGCTCGATCCTGAGTGGTATATGGAATACCACTTGGTGATAGCTATGTTAAGCCGGTTGGTGACTTGCGATAGGTTACGTCGAGACGATTATGTTGTTACGATATGATTGTCCGCAACGGACGGAGTAGTACTGAGACTTGAGTGGGAATGACTTGATAGAAGTCGATGCAAGTATGCTTCGGTGAATTAAGTTAAACGATTATGTGCGAAGTCGTACTTATGGATGATATGTCGGACGAGGATTCGTTAAGTTTAAGTTGAACGATAGGCCGAGCATAGCGAAGGAATATTACGTTGAGAAAATAGTCGACCCGGTCGGACTTATGTTGAGTTAGTACGGAGACTTCTTTGGAACGTGTTGAGTAGGTACGAAGGAATTGTGCGAACGAATTTGAGTTAGTATGATAAGTCGGTGGCACGATCTGAAAGTGCGAGTTAGGGATATGAGAATGGATACGTGAATTGGGAATTGTGTCACGATTATGGTAGTTATAACGGAATGAATCTTGATGTGTGCAAGACTTGATTCGTATTCGAGTTCGGATAATGGCAATGATTGCAACAGGTTTGAGCTTATGAGAAAGGAAGATGTTCAAGTTATGCATATCGACGATGGTATTGAGGCGTATCAAAGACGATATGCAATAACTCGGGGATACTCTGATCAAATGAACGAAAATTATGTTGAGCATTGTTGTTGGATGAATAAGATGCAAGTTAAGTTGATGGCAGTTTGGATGATAACGGTAGGAATGCTTCGAGACATTGAGAGTGGATGTATGTTACTCGGAAGAAAACGAGAGTGTTTAGATTTCTTCGCGGATCACCACTATGTTGACATTCTTGTCTTGAGCGAGCGCAACACTAGTCTCGCACATGCGTCACGTCAAATTTGGACGATCATTCCGCGTGAGCACTAGTATGGTGATTCATCCAGTGGGCATGATCGAACTTGTAAGGTGTGGCAAATTTGATATGGACTTGTGGTTTGATGCGAAGGTGGAATTGAGGATTGTGCGATATTGTCAACGGTAGTGCCTAAGTGACTCGAGTAGTAGCGACGCATCAGCTGCGCATGGGATGGATAAATTACGGATTGGTAAGGTATGTCGGATTGGGTAAAGTCGTATAGGAAATATCGGGAATTGATTTGGCTCCGTGATAGGATATAGCATGGTTCGTTGTAACTGTCCCTCGTTAATGATCTTCAATTATCGAGCATAGTTTCGGGGCAGATGACCCTAGAAGACTTAACCGCCAAATCAAGTGAATGTGGAAAACCATAGGACTACCCTAATGAAGTCGTATAAGGAATTTATCGAGGATAAGGAATGATCGAGTATATATCGAGGAACGTGCTTAGCGTAGTGACGCGGTAAGGCGATTGCAAGAATTCTGCAATATGCGAGAGCAATGGATAGTAGAACGACCCTAAGAGTTGTGTCGTAGGTCGGCTTAAGTAACGATTAGGCTATGTGTATTGAGCGCGTGATCTATGTTACGAAACGAACTAGTCGGGAATGATTCGAAGATTGAGTAAAGGATTTGTACTTGGTCGAGAATCGGGGACGAGCGTATCGTAAGAGACCTTGGGTCGGAAAGATTGTTGCCTTTGAGCATCGTAGACTCAAGTTGACCTCTGTATCGGAAGAGTACGAGCATGATGTCTGGATAAGTTGCCTAGCGGGGGTAGCCCCAGACTCGATGTGCGGGTAGTTCGAGAACGTGGGTCTGTTAGGATAGTTGTGTGCGAGACTTAGTACAGATTGTAGACAAAAGGAATTTGTGACATGTTGACATAGTCCATGTCGTTAAGACTAAATGTTATGAATGATTGGATGAAAGAATTTGGGTTATGCGAGAGATAGGAAACGGTTGGGCGAGTAGGTATTGCGGAGAATTGTTGCGATCGGATACGCAATGACTCAATACAAATGCGAGTGTTAGATGGCCGGCGAGAAACTTATGAGATTGAAGTTATGGTTTGAATTAAGTTATGTGTAAGATGTTGGAAGATGATCGCATGTTATGGGATGATGCATACGAAGAGTATTTTAGGAATAGGTGCTAAGATATGACTAAGTCGAGTACGGACCGATGGATGCTTGAGGATTTAAGTTGAGTTTGTTAGTTGTCCCGATATCCTACAACTAAGCTTGGCTGAAATGCATATATTGGTGGGACGCCTAAAATATGTGTATGATCCAGACTGAGTTGTATGATTCAACGATAGTAACACGAGATCGTAAAGCGATCTATGCGAGGCACTTGGATTAAGTGTTGGTTTCGGTTTGAGGACGAACCTGATTTTGAGTGGTATATTATGTAATGCCCCGCTCCGCATCGGTGCATTACGATGAGTCGTTGACTCGAAGAGTTTGCGTTGACCCGATAAGGTATCGATGCGAATCGATGCAAGTGTTGCGTTGGCCAAAGGTAAGCTTTGAGTCGATTGGAATCTATGAATCGAATCGATGCAAAGAGTAAGTCCCGCTTGAGCAAGTGCTGATTTTAGTTGATCTGGTGTGCAGGCTATGCTTTTACGCTGGACGATAAGAGGTCGGCATTTTGCCTTATGCAATAAAGTGTCCGCGAAACCAAATCGAGGCCCTGCAACGGATTGTGGCATGGGCGCGATAGGCCAAATCAACCGAATAGTTCAAAGGAATGGCTAAGTCCGGGAGTTAGCTATGCGATCGAGTTATGGAAGCGAGACGCTTCAATCGGCGAGGCGGCAAGGCGTATCGGCTTAAGGTGGGCGGGTTCTTGACTCTCTCTCACTATTCCTTCACGTCTAATAAAATATGTTATGGTACGCGTAATATGTTATCGAGTTAGCGAGCGCGGCTCGGCGGCAAATGGTCTAAGTATGTGTCGAACACTAAGATAGAACATTGAACAATCGAACAATTGAAGCGATGTGCATCGAGTGCACGAGTCGCAGTAGGGCAATGATGGTAGAACATTGAAAGATGATAATGAGATGTGCATCATGTGCACGGCTCCGAGAACATTGACCTCTAAGCATAGAACATTGATTATGGTGCTGAGCGTGCCTTTGTGCACTTAAGCTACGAAATGACTAAGTAAATACGGAGTAGCCTATACGAATAACATTATGAACGGGACGCGTGATTATGAGTACGAGACGACTAAGCCGTTGGGCATCGTGCATCAATATGGATGTGTTGGGGCATAACACCGACGGAGCTCACCATGCGAATGGTGGATTATGTTTATGGCACGGGAAACCGTTTATGGCACGGGAAACCGTTTATGTGCGACACTATGTTTATGGAATATGAGATCGGTTGGTATGCTATGGATTGTATGATATGGAACGTATTGCATGGTCAATGGACTCGGATTGCCCGTGCACGGGTGCGGCTTCCCTCGAACGGTTACGTCGGGGCGCCGGGACCGTTCGGCCTAGGAGGGAATTATGTGTGGTATTTATGGTGCACAACATTCGGACGGATTACGACCGTCCAGTGCTGTGATATGCTATGATATCCGTAAGTTTGGGATCCTTCGGATACTGGGCTAGCAACCCGTATCGAAGCGATTGTAGGCTTACACATATGAGATGCCAAGTCCATTACGGTGCGAAACACCGTGACCTTCATATAGATAGGGCCGGTGGGCTGAGATGAGAGCTGGGTGCAGGCGCAGGGCCTGCCACCCATTATGCATATGTTTATGTTTATGAATGGTCGGTTGCGTGAATCATATGTTTGCTTATGTTAAGTTCTAACCACTGCAGGCTAAGGAAAATAGGACGGCATGAGCACGAACACTATGTTTACGTTTATGTTATGGCTAACTGTATCTGCTGCAGGAACACGACGTGGGACACATTTATGAGTATGTGCTATGTATAAGTTTTGCCATGAAATTGATCCTAAGGCTAAATAGAAAGACCACAAAGTAAGATACATGTTTCACTAAATGAATAAGTGTTTGGTTTGGGTGCGAGCGTGTCTTGATCAGTGCGAAGCGAGGGCGAAAGCACTAAATCCCCACTAGTTTATGTGCAGGCTCAGGTTATGATCGGCTCGGGGCGGAGCTTGGCTTGGACGTGTCGAGGCATGGAGTCCTTGGCGTTCAAGAGGAGCTTCCGCATATGCGTTCGGACTTGCGACATGGAGATGTTCGACCGAAGACTACTTGGTGGCTATAAAGGGGCATAATGTATGGAACAATGAAATCCTTTGTGAGCTAGAGAGATCTTGAGTGTTGTAGCCAATTGGCATTTTATGTTGGGCTATTCAGAGCCTTTGTAACCTTCAGTTCAATATGAATAAAAGAGATTCTTATGTTATTCTTTGTTTTCTTCCGCTGCTTATGTTATCGATTTGAGATAGTTCTACGTGAACCTGTTATCTTGCCTTGCACGAGCGCAAATCCAGGCTCGTGCGGCATCACGCCCCAGCGAGGACGATGATTCGGGTAAAATCTTGCGAGGACGAGTGATTTCCCGGGTCGGGGCGTAACAAGATGTGTGTCCAAGTAAACCACAATAGTGGCACATGATGGGGGTTATTGGTCTAGAAGAAGATGAGTGAGTGTTTTGTGTATGATGAGTTCTAGCATGACGATGAGTTCTAGCATGATTTTTATGATGATGATAGTAGAAAATATGACGTAACATGTTCGTATTTTTCTTTACAGAGAGCACTCTTTGTTTGTGCATTTGTTAGGGATAGGGCCTATGTGTTGTGTTCATGTGAGAGTGACTCTTGTAGCTAGTGTTGTGATGTATGTTGTTGTGTCTTTTATTATGACGTCGTACTATAGGCCATACCTCTATCAACTTGTTTCTTGCTTTTTGCAAGAAGATCATTGAATTTGATAGAAGTTTCATATTCCCTTTACTTAGCAACAAGTGCCTTGTTCTTAGCAATGTCATATCTTTTCTTGAGGGATTGGTATTCAACGTACTTTTTTTATGACATCTAGAGGTTCTTAGAGCTTTAGTCGAAGAGACTCAATCTCATCAGTGTCTGAAGCAGGCGACTTCCCTTTTATATCAAAAACGGTATTGTAAAGTCTTTCTATTTCTATCTTGAGAGTAACAATCTCTTTGAGAGCTTTTCTGTACTTACTTATTACAACTTTGTGTTCATCGTGTAGTTCAAGAATGGCATTTTCTAATTCAGTGTAAGAGAGAGCATTCTTAGAGACGTCATCAAGTACCTGATTTGTCTACTAAGAAATTGGTAAAAGGCTTACCTGATATTACCTTCAAGAAAGATATAGTCTATGCCGAGTGTGAAAAATAGGCATCCAGATCATCTTTTAAATCAATAAACGGTGTAAGTACCTTTAGACCTCTTCAATTGTTATATATGGACTTATTTGTACCAAGTAGAGTCGCCAATCATGGCGGTAAGCTATATGCTTTCATAATAGTTGACTATTCATGATATACTTGGGTTTATTTTCTTGCAAATGAAATGAGGCCTTTACTGAATTTGTTTCATTTTGTGAAAAGGTTCAAAATGAGAAATGATTCATGATTACTCGTATTCGAAGTGATCATGGAGGAGAATTTGATAATCATAATTTTATATTTTTGTGTGATTCAAATGGTTTATCACATGAATTCTCTTGCCCTGGAACTCCTCAACAGAATGGCGTTGTGGAGAGGAAGAATAGAACTCTTGGCGATATGGCCAGAGTTATGCTTAACCAGCATAATCTTCCAAAGTATTTTTAGGCATAAGCTATTTATATAGCATGTCATTTGTTAAATAGAGTTCTTATTATACCGATCTCGAAAGAGACTCCCTATGAATTATGGTTTAATAGAACTTCTAATATTAGCTATTTCAAAGTGTTTTGTTGCATATGCCTTATCTTAAACACTATAGACAATTTAGACAAATTTGATGAGAAAGCTAATAAAGGAATTTTTCTCGGATATCCTGCAAAAAGCAAAGGATACAGAGTATTCAACAAAAGATTACTTGAGGTTGAAGAATTAATATACGTCACTTTCGATGAGGTGAACAGTCAATGTGACAACGACAGTGATAATGATGATGATAGAATCCCCTCAAGCAAAACACCCGAAGATACACCAACAACATACCTGGAAAGTCTGGCGAAGGGATTATGATTTAGCTCAAATCATCCAGAAGAACTGGTAATAGGTGATGTATCTAAAGGTTAAGTACTCGTTCAAGCACTAGAGATATTATTGTTAACTTCGCTTTTATTTCTAAGATAGAACCCAAGAATGTTGAAGAAGCTTTTGATGATAAATTTTGAATTTCTACAATGCAAGAGAAACTTAACCAATTTGAACGGAATCAAGTTTGGGAACTTGTTTCCAGACCTAGTGATCAGTCGGTCATTGGTACTAAATGAGTTTTTCGAAATAAATTAGATGAGAATGGTATGGTCACACGCAACAAAGCACGTCTAGTAGCTCAAGTCTACAATCAAGAAGAAGGCATTGACTATGATGAGACATATACTCCAGTTGCTAGACTAGAATCCATTCGAATGTTATGTGTTTTTGCTAGTTTCCATGGTTGTAAACTTTTTCAAATGGATGACAAAAGTGCTTTTCTAAATGGATTTATAATAGAAGAAATTTTTATTAAACCACCTCCTGGATTTGAAGATTTTAAAAGACCAGATTATGTATTCAAGCTTTGTAAGGCTCTTTACGGACCCAAACAAGCACCTTGTGCATAGTATGAGCGCCTTACTTCCTTCTTACTTGAACACAGTTTTTCAAAAGGAAAGGTTGATTCTACTCTTTTTATAAAATCTATGGATAAGAATATTTTGTTAGTGTAGATCTATGTAAATAATATTATATTTGGATCAAAAAATGAGATGGTTTGTAATGAGTTTGCTAAGTGTATGCAGAGTGAATTTGAAATAAGCATGATGGGAGAATTGACTTTCTTCTTTGGGCTACAAATTAAACAAAACTCACATGGGATTTTCATCAGTCAAGCCAAATATACAAAAGACCTACTGAAGAAGTTTGATATGGACAATGTCAAACCTATCAGAACTCCTGTGGCTATGTCTATAAAACATGACATGGATGAAAGTGGTAAACCAACTGAAGTGCATAAGTACAGAGGTATAATTGGTAGTTTATTTTATTTAACTGCTAGTCGTCCAGACATTATGTTTTCAGTATGTCTATGTGCAAGATATTAGGCTTGTCCTAGGGAATCACATGTGAGCGCCGTTAATCGTATCATACGATACCTTAAATGTACTTTAACAACTGATTTTTGTTATCAAAAAACCGATTCGTTTGACCTGATAGGTTATTCAGACGTGGATTTTGCTAGATGCAAGGTCGATCGTAACAGTACCACTGGCATATGTCATTTCCTAGGAAAATCCTTAGTCTTCTGGTTTTCTAAAAAAAAAAATTATGTTACATTATCAACAACTGAGGCTAAATATATAGCCGCAGGACGTTGTTGTGCCCAGATTCTGCGGATAAAGCAAACCTTGGAAGACTATAAGTTATCTCACAATTACATCCCTATTTACTGTGATAACACTAGTTCGATAAATCTCGCAAAGAATCCAATTTGTCACCCTCATACTAAGCATATAGAGATAATACATCATTTTCTTAGAGACCATTTTTTATAAGGTGATATTTGTCTAGAATATATTGACACAGAATGCCAATTAGCTGACATCTTTCACTAAACCCTTAGCAGAAGATCGTTTTAACTTTATACGAAGAGAACTAAGAATTTTGGACGTTGAAGTTTTATAATTCTATATTACTTGACCTGGATTCATAAAATCGTGGAAAGTATTTTGGTTATAAGCCGAAAGGGCCCTTCTAAAGTCGGTGGGACAGATATCGAATTTGATGCTGACGATTTAGCTCTCATGCTTTATATTTCCAATAAAGGGGAAGACTTGTGGACATCATAAAAGTTTGATTTCTAGCTCCTATGACTTTAGATTTATTTCGTGGCTCGTTATGTGAATCCAATACCCGTTCCAAAGATCGCGACTGAAATATTTGAATGACTATTTCTACGATTTGCATCAGATGGTATTTTCTGTTATCATTCCTAAACAAATTTTCACTGATGAAATCACTTATCTTGAACTTTTTGGTATTTATCATCTCCACTTTAAGATCCAATTTAGTCTACCAAAGATGATCATTTTCTCTATGGAACGGTGTCGCAAGAAACCGCGAAACCTTCTATACGCGATGTATCTACCGTATATCTTTGAGTATTTTGATATCGTCTTAGATAACTGTCCTCGAGATGCTCCACCTACTTATCTTCATATGTATCGTCGAGTCTCTCCTACTCCAGCAGTACAGGCTTCTCCACCCATTGTTGACCCATCTGCTAGTTTCCTTCCTTCCTATCCTCCCGTAGGCGTCACCCTTGAGTCTTTCCAGGCATTGATTATGGATCAGTTTCGAAATATAGATTTTCGTACCATCCTGCAGTTCTAGGCAATTGTTCGATATAAGAAAAGATTGAACGAACCTTTTGCTTTATTGAATGTAAAAAGACCTGTTTACAGTGAAGGAAGTCCTAAACAGGATATTCTAAGTACAAGAGGAAGATTTTTCTGGAAAAGTGTAACGGTGGAGATCGAGCACTGCAGCGGCTTCTTTACTCCGTTGATGATCTGACAACATGTTGAACTTGCTTTGGCTCTCTGACGCCTTTAATGGAAATCTAGGGTCACTGATCAAGAGGATGTCTGGAGTTGAAGATTTCTTGGTGATCCTCGTGACCCTGATAGTTCTGGTGGTTAGTCGTTGTTGAAGGAAAACTCCTTCTATTTATAAAGAATTGAGCACATATGCGATGTGCATTAGGGTCTTAAGATATGAAGGAATCTGCCGTCATTGTACGGTGCGGGCTTCTGCGGCGCTAACACGTGGCGGACATCGAGATTCCCCTTAATCGAGATCTCGGATGGTTATCAAAATAACCGAAGGAGACACGTGGCGCTTGCCAATTTGCTTGTTCGGATGCAGCCGAGTAAATCTTGGGATTTCATCTCAGATTTGGATTCTAATTGATCCTCGTCTAAGATTTAAATCAATCTGATAAGATATCAATCATGATTCAATCCCAATCGCATCTTTAACAGAGGTGGTTTAAGCAAACCAATTGGGTAGGACCATGCTTTCCATGCCTATGCCGAGGTATAAGTACCGCTACACTTCTAGGGCGACGAATAGACCGTTCTTCTGGAGACAACGAAGCCTCTGTGCTTTCAGGCGACGAGTAGATTTAGCTTCGAAGACGACGAGACTTCTGTGCGTTAGAGCAACGAGAAAGCTATGTTTCGAGCAACAAAGTCATTGTGCTGTAGGGCGACGAGTAGGCTTGTGCTTCAGGTTGATGAGGTTACTGTGCTTTCGGAGCGACAGGCGGACTTGTGTTGCAGGCAATGGTATCTTCCAAGTCTCTGGAGAAAGGTGTTTCTGAACTTCTGGGTCAGAGCAGAATGCTGTGCCATTGATGTTGATATAGTGTGAACATATCACCAGTCTGCACCTGGGGTTGGCGCAGGCATGTAGCTGCGCCTCTAGATCGAAGACACATTGGTTTGAATTAAAAGCAATAAATGTCTGCCCTTCAAGGACTCCCTCTTAATTGCCACCGTTACTTAGGGAATCCAAGGGGATCGAGGACTTAGTCGAATAAAACTTATTTAATGAGATTCATCGTGCTGAGTCCTAGGTTCGTCCTATTACTGTGGGAATTTCAATCGTCGGCCATGTGGCGTGCGTTTTGGACCACCCCGCCTTGTATAAAGGGGAAGTTTCTTCTGAAGATCCATGTCTTCATCTTCTTCTCCTTCAGCACCATGCGAGACCCAGACTTAGCTTCAAATGGTAATGGGACTTGTCTAAGTCAGATTTTGGTTGAGGATCTTTTTGTTCAGAGGAACTGTGCCTTCATAGACGAACTGTTGATGAGCTTCAGAACGTGCTGAAACGCTTCTCATATGGAGTCCGAACCTGGGTGATGTCTCGGAGGTCTTGGAGGTCCTGACGACCTAGCTCATGGCCCGGTTGCCAGCGTGAAGCACCGCAGGTTGTGCTCTGCCCTGCACATTGGCGACTACACTTTGGTTAGGCTGGAAGAGCCTCATAAGTTGATGCCCTTTTGAAAAGGGCCTTCCTGCTGTGCTGTGGCCTGAGCTATCGGTGGGCCAATTGCTGCTTCCGAAAGTGTTGTACGTATGGAGGGGGAAGCTGTGGTGGAGACTTTGGCAAAGACAGTATTCACATCTTCTATCTGCAGTACCTCTCTCCATGATGATCACACTGTAAAGATTAACCCAGTGTAGATCCGTAGTTGTTTTTAATTCAGCACATGTAACTACAAAGTCTTTTATAACAGATCCTTGTAATTACGTCTTTATGAAGTCTTTTATGTAATCATGTCGAATCTGTAGCAGACCCTTGTAGCCATGATTAATGAAAGGAACTTCCGAGCTCTTCATCTGTCTGTGACTTTAGTCTTTGCTATTTGGCGTACTTGACCGCTTGTACTTCTATGATGCTGGTCTCATAATTGTAGAGGCTAAAAATCAAGCTGTATCATCCATTAAAGTGTGCGATCATCAGGTGGTGCCAAATCATTATGTTGTGCCAGAAAATATCAAGTTGTGCAACATCAGGTTGCATAGGAGACAGGTTGCACGAGATCTACGTGGCACACTTCCTCGAGAAGCTGTAACGGTATCATCATTTCCTGACAACTGACAGCACGTATATCAAGGAAAATTCGTTCGAATCCCGCGCAATACGGCGCTCGAGAAGATTTTGTCAGCATATAATTAATGCTGACAGCTGACTCGTGCAAGTCATTGTGTGGCACGATAATTGATCAGTACAGCTCAAAAGACCCAGTCAAAGGTGCCAGTTGTTGAGTTGCGCCCATACGCAACCTGGCTAGTTAGCGCCACCTGATCAAATTTTATTTAGAAGCAGGGTGACGTGGCGTGCAAGCTACCAACTTTACAGAGCGTGCCCACTACACTGCCTACGACCATGCACATCTCATTCAAACGATGCCACGTGTCTACAGCAGTTGGTTCAACCGCTCACGCAAGTTGTTACATTGTGCCTCCGTGCAACCTGATGAAGCTCGCACAAGGTGATCAAACATTATCCAGAACAGGGTGACGTGGCACGCAAGCCACTAACTTCGCAGAACGTGCCTACTACACTGCCCACGACCATGTACATCTCAATCAAACGATGCCATGCATCCACAGCAGTTAGTGCAACCTCTCACGCAAGTGAACAGGAGGCGCGCGACCTGAAGTGCGCACAACCTAGAATAACTGCTAAACAGTTATTTCCAGAACTCTATAAAAAGAGTTTCAAATCAATCTCAAAGCATCACGAATGATCATAATCTCCTACTAAAGTTTTATTGCATCCTC
This sequence comes from Iris pallida, assembly GCA_029216955.1. Taxonomy (NCBI): domain Eukaryota; kingdom Viridiplantae; phylum Streptophyta; class Magnoliopsida; order Asparagales; family Iridaceae; genus Iris; species Iris pallida. Next base: position 6,859,860 of record JANAVB010035019.1, read on the forward strand.
CAGAGGCTCATGTCTTCGATATCACATCGTCCATGGGATATTGATCATCTTTGGATCAGATTCCTATAGTGTACTTCTCCAGAAATCAATTGTACTCTTGTACTCTTTTCTCAGTTTGTGATAAAACTTTTTATTTTTTACAAACAAAATAGAGACTCTGCTGGGGATGACTTTCTCCTCCGACGAGAAAGTGACAACTCAATGTGATACCGCGTCAATCGACAAGACGTAAAACACCCTGGTCGTTCAAGTCAACTAGACAGCCTACGAGGCTATGATCAATGCTGGGGGTGCCAAGCGCACTACTGCTACTGCTAAGAGCAAGACGCGCTCTTTCTGGACTCCTAAGTCCTCGACGGCACAACCTGCTGCCTCTATGCAACTTGTGCCCATCACTGCCCTGGCGCAACCTAAGGGAAACAACCTTTTGGCTAACCCCTCCTCTTCTCTGATCCTGAAATCGAATGAGACTTCGTCTCGACACACTGCTGTCCAAAACAAAGAAAAGCTCCCTTTGGCCTTTTCTTAAGTGGTGCAACCTGTGTTTGTTCCTACTCTGGCGCAACCTGCGCACATTTCTGCCTTGGCGTAACCTAAGAAAAAGAGCCTTTTGGCTACTCCCTCTGCTCTTCCAGTTCTGAATGCGGAGAAAAATATATCCAGTACCTCTGCTGGGACAAAGCAAAGGAAAGCGTCCTTTGGCCTTTTCTTCCTTGGCGCAACCTGTGCCTGTTCCTGCTATGACGCAACCTGCATATATTTCTGCATTGGCATAACGTAAAGGGAAACACTGTTTAGTGGTTCCCTCTTCGTCATCAAGTCATAAAATTAATGGAAAATCATTAAATCAAGGAAAACGCTCTTTAGCTTTTCCTCATTCTGCTCGAGCCGTTGACTGGGTGGAAAGTACTGCTGATCGCGCATTTGCGCCTATCAGCACAAAAGTGGATTCAAATAGAAATTCTACTCTCCTTAACAGAGACAACCAAATCTCTGTCAGGAATATGGGTTCTATTCAGAATGAACTTTCCACACAAAATGGTATTATGCCTACTCCAAAGAGGTCAGGGCAAGATCTACTGACCCTATGTATCTCAAGATCCCGACAAAGGCAAACTGCTAGTATCTCAAGTAGATGCACAAGTACCACCCCTGTCAGACTTGCGCACCTATATCAACAGGTGCCAATTAGGGTCAACCTCGGGAAAATACAAAATGTATCAAGCACAACCTGCACCAGTTGCTAACTTGCACCAGAAGAAGAATTCTGAGGTAAAAAATCCTATGACTTATGCTAACCAGCTTAGCACGTCTTTGTACACTCAAGGTACGGGACACCTCAAGAACAGGAACCATGTCCCGAATATCGTCAAGGAAAACATTCATGTAACTTCTTCTCGTCCTGTTAGTGATCTCCATGAACTCTTGATACAGAAGCGGAAGGTTGCAAATCCATCCCGTCCAGCAGTGGTCCAACAACAAGAATATCATTGCAATCACCACCATGAAGTTGTCATCAAATGTTACTGTCAATCAGCCAAGCGATCTGTCTTTGACCATTTGAACTATGTTCAGACACCTGAACCTATCCTAGTGGACGAAGATGAACAACTTTATGCTTCTGTCAATATGGCATCGCGAAGCACTAGGGGTGGAAAACGTCCAAGACGTAATGCATCCCGTAATCCCAATCAACAATACTTAGATCGAATTCATGAATCCAGAGAGGGAGTATACCAATATACTAGATCGAGAAGCCGAGATACAATCGGTCAAAGGAATCTTCCTTCCAACCAAGATTCTCTCAGTCAACAGGACACCCCTATCACTTATTCTGGAGGTGATACCTTATATGACTTTGATGCTGATAGTGAAAGTTCTGGAAAGACCATCCTTTCCACTAGCTCATCTTCAATAGCTAAAGAAGTGACTGGTTATGTCACCACAGAAGATCAAGATGCTTCAAGTTCTAATAATCAAGAGCAAAGAATTGCTGCTTTGGAGGCTAGTTTGAAGAACATGGCTGAGATGATGACATGCATACATGCTGTCATTATGGCACACCATATAGTTCTACTGGTCACGAATCTGATTCTGACTCAAGAACCTGTAACAACATCAGCTTCCATCAATATTGATCTGGGGGCACAGTCTCCTCACACCGCTTCCATTCCTGTACAGGCTATTCCAAGTCAATCTGGTACCGGGGGTGGTACTTATCATGCATTACCCCCTCCTAACATAACAAATCAATCCACTACTCCACAATCAATGGGAGATACTAATGAGGTCGTAAAACTTTTACGTACTCAATTTGAAGCTTTCAAACAGAAAGATGGCTTGTAGAAGCTTGGAATCAAACAGCCCAATCCCATAGAATGGAAAGAAGTCCAATTTCCTCCTCAATACAAACCCCCTACTATTATGCTGTTTGATGGCAGAACATCTCCAAGACAATACCTCAATCACTTTAAAGTAATGACTGATCAACTTCAACCAAATGATGCTCTTCTTACTAGAGTATTTGTCGGCTGTTTAGCTGGTGCAGCATATGATTGGTAACGTAGTTTACTAGATGGTTGTACATCCTCTTTTTATGGCTTCAAAAAAATGTTCTTGGAACGATTTTATGAGGGAACCAACGACATGACTATGTCTGCTCTCATTAAAATCAAACAACAACATAATAAAACTACTGAATGTTTTATTGAACGATTCTGCCATGAAGCACTCAAAATGCCTCTCGGAACTCCAGATGCTTTGACTATAGACACTTACAAATCAAACATGTTGCCTATAATCAATATGTGGACGGGATCAACACAGTTCCAGGATTGGCCTTCTTTCATAGTAAACGCCAAAGCAGCAGAAGAGAGCGCTGACAAGTTCAAATAATTAGGTATTTAAATGCCTAATCTTGACAAAGATGAACATGCTACACAAAATAATAGCGGTCGTCAGAACAATCGCATGAGCAAAGAGACTTTGGCTATTAATCTCAAAGGAAAAGAAGCTCTAGCTATCAATGTAAGTCAGCCAATATCTACCCCAACAGCACCACCACTAAGGGCACCACGTCCAAAAGAAGAATACTCTTTTGATGAAGATGATATCATGAGTATCTTTGATTGTCTAATCAAGAGCAATAAGCTTCAACTGCCAGAAGCAAAATGGCCAAAGGAAGTTGGTAAGAATGACCATCCTAAATATTGTGTTTACTACAGATTTATTGTACATCCAACCCGAGCATGCTATGTGCTCAAGGGTAAAATTCAGGAGATGGTCAATTTTGGTGCAATCACCCTCCAACAAGATGAGAAAACTGTAACGGCTAACATCATCTCTCTACAGTTTGGAGATTTTCTAGCTCAACTTGTGCAGGACGGCATCATCCCTATCCCGAGAACTACTCTGGAGATTGTTAATCTTCCACCAGCACGAACAGATGGTCTTGTTCCTCTGTCTACTGATAAAAGGAAAATTATGTGGATCCATCCAGATTTAGTGGCTGACTTTGAAATACTGTCTTCCTCCACCAAGTCTAAGAAGGCCACTAAACATAAATCATTTCATAGAATTTCGTTAGGTGAACATTGTCTTCCACCTCTAACTGCTACCTTCATCTCGTCAGCAGATAATCCTTCTTCTTCTTCCCCTGCTGAGACAACATTGTCAAAGTCAGAAGCCAAATATCAACCAGCTTTCCATCTGTATAGTCCACAGTCTTGTCACGACCCGCACCCTAGAGTTAGGGTACGAGAACGTAGCAACGCCCAGCCTACGCCGCAGTGTCGGCGGTAGAACGCTGTCCTAGGTCTCAATGCATCTAACAATATAAGACTAAACAGTTTATACTCCCCGAATGGGGGTGACATAGCAGAATGTAAACTCAATCACATCTAAGGTAGAGCATAAAGGAAGATAGATAAAATATGAAATCGAAAAGAGATACAACAGATAGAAGTCTAAGTGTCTAAGATACAAACTCAGAATACATCTCAAAACCCAAATGCAGTAATCCATAAATACAACTCAAGATGACTGAAAATAAACTATAAGCAAAAAATCTAGCTATCTATGCAACCTCTACTATCTCCTCTAGGCTAGCAGGCAACCTCCAGGCTATCTGTAAAATTTATTAACAGGTCCAGTCAGGACAGGAGCGAGCACAATATATCTCAACAAATCATAGCAGGTTAGAAAATATAATCATACAGTAAAGTAAGATACAGGATCTGAAGAATACAGTATGTAAACAGGGAGAGAGAACTGTAATAAAAATATCTACTATAAATAGAGAACTAACAGTGGCTAGTGATGTAGAGTACAAGATAGCACATATGAACGGGACAGATTTGTATATGATCTACACTAAAGAGTTGTACATGATCTACACTACTATGGAATTGTTCACATGACTACTAGCACTCCTCCGTTTCCCCAATCAATACACAAGGATCTAAACAGGTTATATTATTGTACATGATATCACATGGGGCCCTTAAAAGGTGCACATGATAGTATATATGAAGGCTCTATGAACATGAGAGTACAAGATTCACAAGAGTGTACATGTATGGTGAAAGTACAGGAGTACATGATGAAAGTGAAACGCACATGACACAATGTACCCGATGCTCCCGAGGGGGATAACATCGCATGAAGAGATCCGTATAGTACTAATCCGTGATAATGTCGTGACAGCATCAAGTATAGTAATCTAAAGCAGGAATATAATTCTAAACAGGATATGAAATGATCAGAGAATGTACTTGCCTGATATCTGAATGTCCAAGGTAAATATACTGTCCGAGAAGAGGTGTCTGGCTCCTAATTAGAACAGCACAAGTCACAACATGTCCAGAAGGGTAATATAAAGTACTACAATACATTCTACATGAATCTAGGTCAAATTTGGCCAAAGTCAACCCTTGGTCAACTCTGGTCAACTGAACTAGTCAAACTAGGTCAAACTAGGTCATGCTGGGTCATACTAGGACAACCAAGGTCAAACAAGGTCATAGGAAATCAATCCAAGTCAAACTAGGTCATGTCCTAACCCAGTAAGTCTTACTAGGCCTAACCAAGACTATCCTAGCATGCACACATCAATACAAGGCTATACAAGCCAACATACACCCAACTCTATATAGCATGCAATTATTCAATACTCAAATAGGCAAGAATTCACATTGGATATACACTAGGTAATCTATTACTTTAAGCTATATATGTCTACACATATATACACATGCATATATTGGTATTCAACATTAGGTCTATAATCATGGCATTTCAAATGGTTATATAAACTTATATATTACAACACAATATGCTAACATATATATAATATACATACATAGCAAGTTAACTATATTCATAAATACTTATTTAAGAGGCTATGTGTGTGTATGTGAACATGGCAAAGGGTCAAGTGAGGGTTAAATGGGCATACATAGTGTATACATATCAAAGAGTGTCAAAGTGTAAGTGAACAATGTGTCAAGTATGATAGTGTCAACATAGTGTAAGGGGTACATGAGGTAATATATGATTTGTGTTAACATAGAATATTATATCACATTAACTTGTATATTGCATACATTACATCTATTATTATATTACATACAATGGAACCTACATATTCATTACAAGCCATACTTATACATGCTTACATTAGATAGGATACTTACACCTCATATATCATTTGTTTAACCATTTACTCATGCTTGCATTCTTTATTTAGTTACATAATGTATATACATTAACATGGGTTAAAATCAAATAGAACATTATATTACACACAATGGTGCACAAAATGCATATGCCGAATAGTAACTCCTACTGATAATCAATATTGTACCAACTCAGCATGAATTAAATTCTAGAATTAAAGTATGTTATAGATCTATGTGTTAGCTTTCCGAAACTTCAAACGGATCGCGTTTTCGTTTCCGGAAACTTCCGGAATCACGAAAACACCGAGAACGCATTTGTCTTTCGTACAGCTGACACTCAAATAATTCTCCAGGAAGTTACAGAAAGAATTAGTACTATTAATACATGTTTTTGGAAAGCTAACTTCAATATGCTTCTTTTAAAAAAAATAGGAGATTAAACCGAGCTATGATCTAGAAGTTATAATATTTCTAATTTAGGGCTGAAATTACAAACGTGGATAAAAATTATGACGGATTTAGATAGTTTGAGCCAAAAGAATACACAATATATATCCTAATTATCCACAACAATAATAGCAATAATAATATAAGGAACCACACTCACAAACTTGATTATATAATCATCATGAACCATTTATTACATATATAAATATAGATACACTCTCATTACAATATATATATAAATCTATATATGTAACATGAACACATCCACAACACAAAGGACACTCCTATGACCTCTAAATGGACACAAAATGGACACAAATGGAGATACAACCGTGGGGATCATTCCTATGGGTTTAAAATAGACCTATATGCATGAGGAAATAAAAAGGAGAAGGGATTTATACCTCCCGATAGATCGAATCGAAGAAAAGCCTTCCCGGAGCGACACCGACATGTAGAGATTCCAAAAGGACACGAACGAGCTCCGAATCCTCCCAAACTTAGGTAGCTTCCTCCTTGGCTAGAATGGAGAAGGAAAGAAGAAGATTTGGTGGCGAAATGGAAGGATTTGGTGGAGAAATTGCTAGGGATTGCTCTCTAGGAATTTGGAGAAGAACAAGAGAGAGAGTGTGGATGAGAATAATGAATGAACTTGAGCCTATCCTCTCCCAAAGTGGCTGGTCATATGGGCTATTTGTCCTATTATGGTAAGGTCCAAAATGCCCCCACTAACCTATTCTATGAGTATTAGGCAAGGGCTAATTGGTTGGGGCTAAATTAGTCATTCTAAAGTCTCTAATCACACTAACCTTATCCATAATAATTATTCTAACCTCTAACTAAAATATTTCTATCATGTGGACTAAAATTAATATCATGTGGGCTATGCCTAACTAGTGTGTGGGTCCCACTAGAGTCAACTACCCCCGGGTCCCCGTTTCAAGTCGGATTGAGTTGAAATTCGAACCCGACTCAAATAACCCCAAAACAATATCATAAATAATAAAATAATATCAAAATAATTCAAAGAGGTCAAATACAAAAATATTCTTAGGCCAAAAATGACATTAAAATATCATAATCACATGGTTAGGCTCTAGGTCAAACAGTCTCTAGGGTTTCACTAGCAAAACGTCAAAACCACAAGTCATTGATTTAAATAATTTTAAAAATGGTTTAAAATTACCAAAAATTATATCATGAATTAAATATCATTATTAAAATAATTATAAACACGAAATTTCAAAATTACCCTCATTTGAAAAACTGGGTGCTACAACTCTACCCACCTTAGAAAAATTTTGTCCTCGAAATTAAAAGGTCCATACTCCCTCTAGGTCAAACCCCCACAATCAAAGTCCCAGAACTTAAACAAATCATACCATCAAAAGGACGGCATACAGGGTCATAGCATACGGTGACAGTGAAGTCTCATCTAGGTATACTAGTCATGCTAATCAAATCGGTTATAGGGTATCAAAACACACAAGCAATCCAGGGTGCTAAACGAGAAAAGATACAGAAATATCAAATCATCAAAACTGTAAGACAGTCACCATCCTATGTGAAAACTGGTACTCATCAAAAAAAATAAAGAAAGGTAACCACCAATCATCTAAAAGGGGTACTATCCCAAGAAAATAAAAATCACAAGTTTAATTAACGAAAGTCGATTACATTGAAATCCAATCACAATATATATAGAGAGAGAGCGTTAGAGAGGAAAAAGCTAGCATTATGTGTATGGAGACATGTTCATATGGTTAGATAGTAGGCATGGGTGTACGTGAATATACATGAAAGTGTATATGAGGATTGTGTTTCAATTCAACGGCTATCAAGTTACACTAATCATGGCATATTGGTTAAACAATCTACAATACGCAACTTATTTAATCATAACATGCATAGCTAAATATATATATATATAAAAAGGTAGAGACTTAGTTATGTATTTATATATATTATAACATGTATGCCTAAGCTCTATATATATCTATCTAGATATACAATCATAACATAGAGGGGAAGGGTTTGGTTAAAAGACAGTATATACTATGTTAGAGTGTGTGTGTGTCCTTGTACAGGGTTATAACTTAGTATTGAAAGATTAAACCCAGTTTTAGTTCAACGTTTACATATAAAATCTGAAAACAAGCTAACATTTAAACCAGTGCAATATTAACATAATGCAATTTCAAAATTTAGGGGTTGAAACATCACGACTAATCTCAATGCTCCCAATACATCCTAACATGATAGAAATGAAACCCTAACATATTACCAATACATTTATCTATGCATACAGTTCGATATTACATGTTAAATCTGAAATTTAACTAAACATGGAAATCAATGTAAAAATGTTAACATGTAACTAGTTTTCAAGATTTTGGAGAAATTTGAACATTAAAACCAACTCAATGTTTATCACAAACTAACATGTAAGAATATGAAACCTAATATTATATCCCTACATACAACAATGTACACAGCTTTAAATATTATATTAAAAAAAATAAAACAGCAATTTAAACTAAACATTTGGAATTCAGTATTAAGGGTTAATATGCACACAGTCTCAGATTTTTCAAATTTAACACAAAACTCAACCAATTTTTTTTTGAATGACTGAACAAAAGTAGAGAAAACATGTTCAAAAAAATTAAGGTGCAATCTGATAATCATATGCGTCTATCCAAAATCATGGTACTCTAAATCCTCGTCATACTAGTAAGCAAGGCTACGATAATCACAGAGCCCTTGACTTATGCACATATCTCTAGAATCATGGTATTTAACATTTTTACGGTGTCGCTAGCTTGGCTGCGAAAACCTTAATTTCCCACACCCGAGAAATATATCCAGAGTCAGACTATATGTCCTCACCATGCTGGCTAATGCGACTATAGAAGACTAGATTCCATAACATAGATGACCTAGCCCATATAATTTCATCTTGCCAAAAATTAAATTAAATCAATAATAAATACCCAAAAATCAAATCAATTTATCAACGAACACCAAAATTCAAAAATGAACAAAAATTTATCAAAATACAAACTCGGATGCAATAGCTATCATCAAAATTCAAATTCGACAATCATCCATCAAAATTAATAAATACAACTCGAATTCAACAATAATCTATAAAAATCAAGTTTAACAACAGAAAGTAAAGATAATTAAATTAAGGGAAGAAGAGTTTTCAAATCGAAGTTAAAATAAGATTCTCAAGGGTCGTCCCAGGAATCTCTCAAGGGATCCTAACTGTGATTGAGTACCTTCAAAAATATATCCTAATCCTACTGCAGGCTGTAGTGGTACTCAAGTTCGAATACCACTACATAAACTTGACCTGCATAAGCCACCACTAAAAATGTGTCACGACCCGCACCCTAGAGTTAGGGCACGAGAACGTAACAACGCCCAGCCTACGCCACAGTGTCGGCGGTAGAACGCTGTCCTAGGTCTCAATGCATCTAACAATATAAGACTAAACAGTTTATACTCCCCGAATGGGGGTGACATAGCAGAATGTAAACTCAATCACATCTAAGGTAGAGCATAAAGGAAGATAGATAAAACATGAAATCGAAAAGAGATACAACAGATAGAAGTCTAAGTGTCTAAGATACAAACTCAGAATACATCTCAAAACCCAAATACAGTAATCCATAAATACAACTCAAGATGACTGAAAATAAACTATAAGCAAAAAATCTAGCTATCTATGCAACCTCTACTGTCTCCTTTAGGCTAGCAGGCAACCTCCAGGCTATCTGTAAAATTTATCAACAGGTCCAGTCAGGACAGGAGCGAGCACAATACATCTCAACAAATCATAGCAGGTTAGAAAATATAATCATGCAGTAAAGTAAGATACAGGATCTGAAGAATACAGTATGTAAACAGGGAGAGAGAACTGTAATAGAAATATCTACTATAAATAGAGAACTAACAGTGGCTAGTGATGTAGAGTACAAGATAACACATATGAACGGGACAGATTTGTATATGATCTACACTAAAGAGTTGTACATGATCTACACTACTATGGAATTGTTCACATGACTACTAGCACTCTCCCGTTTCCCCAATCAATACACAAGGATCTAAAGAGGTTATGTTATTGTACATGATATCACATGGGGCCCTTAAAAGGGTGCACATAATAGTGTACATGAAGGCTCTGTGAACATGAGAGTACAAGATTCACAAGAGTGTACATGTATGGTGAAAGCACAGGAGTACATGATGAAAGTGAAACGCACATGACACAATGTACCCGATGCTCCCGAGGGGGATAACATTGAATGAAGAGATCCGTATAGTACTAATCCGTGATAATGTCGTGACAGCATCAAGTATAGTAATCTAAAGCAGGAATATAATTCTAAGCAGGATATGAAATGATCAGAGAATGTACTCGCCTGATATCTGAATGTCCAAGGTAAAGATACTGTCCGAGGAGAGGTGTTTGGCTCCTAATTAGAACAGCACAAGTCACAACATGTCCAGAAGGGTAATATAAAGCACTACAATGCATTCTACATGAATCTAGATCAAATTAGGCCAAAGTCAACCCTTGGTCAACTCTGGTCAACTGCACTAGTCAAACTAGGTCAAACTAGGTCATGCTGGGTCATACTAGGACAACCAAGGTCAAACAAGGTCATAGGAAATCAATCCAAGTCAAACTAGGTCATGTCCTAACCCAGTAAGTCTTACTAGGCCTAACCAAGACTATCCTAGCAAGCACACATCAATACAAGGCTATACAAGCCAACATACACCCAACTCTATATAGCATGCAATTATTCAATACTCAAATAGGCAAGAATTCACATTGGATATACACTAGGTAATCTATTACTTTAAGCTATATGTCTACACATATATACACATGCATATATTGGTATTCAACATTAGGTCTATAATCATGGCATTTCAAATGGTTATATAAACTTATATATTACAACACAATATGCTAACATATATATAATATACATACATAGCTAAGTTAACTATATTCATAAATACTTATTTAAGAGGCTATGTGTGTGTATGTGAACATGGCAAAGGGTCAAGTGAGGGTTAAATGGGCATACATAGTGTATACATATCAAATAGTGTCAAAGAGTAAGTGAACAATGTGTCATGTATGATAGTGTCAACATAGTGTAAGGGGTACATGACGTAATATATGATTTATGTTAACATAGAACATTACATCACATTAACTTGTATATTGCATACATTACATCTATTATTACATTACATACTATGGAACCTACATATTCATTACAAGCCATACTTATACATGCTTACATTAGATAGGATACTTACACCTCATACATCATTTATTTAACCATTTACTCATGCTTGCATTCTTTATTTAGTTACATAATATATATACATTAAAATGGGTTAAAATCAAATAGAACATTATATTACACACAAGGGTGCACAAAATGCATATGCCGAATAGTAACTCCTACTAATAATCAATACTGTACCAACTCAGCATGAATTAAATTCTAGAATTAAAGTATGTTATAGATCTATGTGTTAGCTTTCCGAAACTTTAAACGGATCGCGTTTTCATTTCCGGAAACTCCCGGAATCGCGAAAACACCGAGAACGCGTTTGTCTTTCGTATAGCTGACACTCAAATAATTCTCCAGAAAGTTACAAAAAGAATTAGTACTATTAATACATGTTTTTGGTAAGCTAACTTCAATACGCTTCTTTTAAAAAAAACGGGAGATTAAACCGAGCTTTGATCTAGAAGTTATAACATTTCTAAGTTAGGGCTGAAATTAAAAACGTGGATAAAAATCATGACGGATTTAGATAGTTTGAGCCAAAAGAATACACAATATATATCCTAATTATCCACAACAATAATAGCAATAATAATATAAGAAACCACACTCACAAACTTCATTATATAATCATCATGAACCATTTATTACATATATAAATATAGATACACTCTCATTACAATATATATATATATATAAATGTATATATGTAACATGAACACATCCACAACACAAAGGACACTCCTATGACCTCCAAATGGACACAAAATGGACACAAATGGAGATACAACTGTGGGGATCATTCCTATGGGTTTAAAATAGACCTATATGCATGAGGAAATAAAAAGGAGAAGGGATTTATACCTCCCGATAGATCGAATCGAAGAAAAGCCTTCCCGGAGCGACACCGACACGTAGAGATTCCAAAAGGACACGAACGAGCTCCGAATCCTCCCAAACTTGGGTAGCTTCCTCCTTGGCTAGAATGGAGAAGGAAAGAAGAAGATTTGGTGGCGAAATGGAAGGATTTGGTGAAGAAATTGCTAGGGATTGCTCTCTAGGAATTTGGAGAAGAACAAGAGAGAGAGTGTGGATGAGAATAATGAATGAACTTGAGCCTATCCTCTCCCAAAGTAGCTGGTCATATGGGCTATTTGTCCTATTATGGTAAGGTCCAAAATGCCCCCACTAACCTATTCTACGAGTATTAGGAAAGGGCTAATTGGTTGGGGCTAAATTAGTCATTCTAAAGTCTCTAATCACACTAACCTTATCCATAATAATTAGTCTAACCTCTAACTAAAATATTTCTATTATGTGGACTAAAATTAATATCATGTGGGCTATGCCTAACTAGTGTGTGGGTCCCACTAGAGTCAACTACCCCCGGGTCCCCGTTTCAAGTCGGATTGAGTTGAAATTCGAACCCGACTCAAATAACCCCAAAACAATATCATAAATAATAAAATAATATCAAAATAATTCAAAGAGGTCAAATACAAAAATATCCTTAGGCCAAAAATGATATTAAAATATCATAATCACATGGTTAGGCTCTAGGTCAAACAGTCTCCAGGGTTTCACTAGTAAAACGTCAAAACCACAAGTCATTGATTTAAATAATTTTAAAAATGGTTTAAAATTACCAAAAATCATATCATGAATTAAATATCATTATTAAAATAATTATAAACACGAAATTTCAAAATTACCCTCATTTGGAAAACTGGGTGCTACAAGTCTCGTGAAATAATGACGAAAATGGGATATGATCTACAAAAGGCCTCTAGTTTGAACCATGGAAAGGGATCCCCTGTGCCTCTTTCTCTATGTCTTTCTCACAACCAATCTCGGGTTGGCTTGGGTTACTGGACAAACTCTTCATCTTGCCAAAAGAAACCTTCCAGAAATAAGATCCAGGCAAAGAGTTGCAATATGGTGTCCTTCGAACCTGTATTCGAAGAAGAAGCCTTAACTGGTACCAGGTCTGGGAAACCTTACCTAAGAGGCTATTCAAAAGGTCAAAAAAAACCCTGCTCCAGCTCTGGAGGCTCCTCAAGCATCATCTTCTCCTGCTATTAATGTTCCATCATCTTCATCATCTCCAATAGAGCCAACTTTTTCCAAACCGACGACAGCCGACAAAGGAAAACAACCTGTCCGTTTTGATAAAGTATTGACGAATACTCCAACTTTGGGACTCGAGAAGCCGTATAACTTTGATATACTGGCTCAGTTGGCTAATACCCCGGCAAGATTGTCAATTTTTGAGCTACTCCATCTTTCGAAGGAAACTCGAGAGATATTGAGTGAAGCTTTGATGCAAGCTGATACTTGTCAAACATTCCTCAAGAAACCAGAGTAAGAGCCTATAACATGCCTTCATTGTCATAGTATGATGGAAATGATACCCAACATCACCTTTACACAAGATGATATGATGTTGGAAGATAATCGTCATGACCGACCCCTCTACTTTGCGGGATATGTCGATACCATGAAGGTTGATCGTATTTTGATCGATCCTGGGTCTGCACTTAGCATCATGCCAAAGACTCTACTAGATGCATTAAAGATTTCTGTATATAATCTTTCAACAACCATTACGATAATCTTAGGATTCAATTCTAGAGGAAGTAAACCTCTGGAAAAGATTCGTCTGAAGGTTCAAATAGGCAATCTTCGTACAAAGGTTACTTTCTACATGATCTATAATCATGGCTCTTATAATGCTTTGCTGGAAAGATCGCTTCTGCATGAGCATAACATTGTACCATCAACCCTACGTTAATGCTTTAAATATATAGATGTCAATAGAGAGGTTCAGAAAGAAGTAGCTGACTCAAATCCTTTCAGGGGCATTGAAGCGTATTGTAATGACTCTCGGATGTACAAGGAAGAGTTCAAGAAGGTAGTAGATGGATAGTGAGGAAGAATAGAAAGATACTTCAAAAGATGTTCTCATGATCCCCGTCAAAGGACACACTACTCGTCCTTCTTCTCCTCAGGCTTTAACTATCAATCTTTCCTCTCATAACAAATAGCCTCCTGCTGTAGAATAGGAACAAAAGGAGTTCACCCCTCCTGAGCCTCTGGTTATCGACCTTCGTCGTGACAAACCTTCACCTCTCCTTCTCCTTCTCGTCCTCTGGTTATCAACCTGACTAAGCCTTCTGTTAAGGCTAAGAATCCTTCTTCTCCTCCTCTGGTTATTAACCTTACTAAGCCTTCTGTTAAGGCTAAGAATCATGTTGTAAATGATGATGTACAAATCAATAAAATAGCATCTCCTTTACAGTATACTGATGTTCTTTATTATGCTCGATGTTATTTAGAAATGTTAAATAACTTTGAACCACTTACTATAGGAGCAGTTCAAGCTTCCCAAAATGAAGTATTGCTTGAGCCAATGCAGTACTCCTTCTTCTTAGTTCCGTCTAAGAAGAAAGATGAATTTCCTATACTTTTTTAGTAAAGGAACAGAATAGAAGATCACGTCCAATGATGAAGAAGAAAATCACGATAACGGAGGACTTCAACTACGTCGTTATTGTCAGCAATCAAAAGATATCATTCAAAAGATGGGCTATAATTTTAAAGCTAGTCTCAATGACGGTAAAGGAAGGCGAACTCCTATTTATATTCCTGCTCCAAAAGGAAAATCACAACAATACTACAGCAAAATAAAGCGGGGATTGTGTTATACTTCACCAATACCGACTCCAGAAGCCTCCGAATCCGATGAAGAAGAACGATCTAACTCTTCTAATTCTATCTCATGGGATTCAGACACCAGTGTAGGGCACGTCCATCGATTCACTCTATCTTCCAATATGGTGACTGCCGAGTTCTCGGAAGACGATGAAGATTTTGTCGAAGTCTCTGAATCTGATCCTTGGGCACAAAGGACAGATACTCAATGGGAGCTTCGCTTCGAGCAACGTGAGCCACCTACCGAAGATCAGTTGGTTCAAGTCATTGTTGGAGATGAAACTTCCCCAAAACCAATATTCGTCACCTAAAGTCTCCCTGAAGCAGACAAACAAGAACTGATCTAACTTATTATGGAATACATCGATGTATTCGTTTGGAGCTATGAAGACATGCGGGGATTGGATCCTCAGATCGCTGCCTATAAGCTTAATATTCTGCCGAATGCGAAGCCAGTCAAGCAGCAACATCGTCGATTTTGACCTTACATGATGGATGTCATAGAAGCTGAAATCAAGAAGCTCATTGCCTGTGGCTTCATCAGAGAAGAAAAATATCTAGACTGGGTGGCTAATGTTGTTCCAGTTTTGAAAAAAACTGGAAAGGTCCGAGTCTGCATCGACTTCAGAGACCATGATAAAGCTTATCCCAAAGACGAATTTCCTCTTCCAATCACTAATGTCATGATCAAAAATACTTGCAGATTTGAACGTATATCTATTTTTGATGGATTCTCGGGATATAATAAAATCAAGATGCATCTGGAAGATGAGAAACATACATCTTTTCGTACTCCTCTTGGAGTCTATTGCTATACAGTCATGCTGTTTGGTCTCAAAAATGCTGGTGCAACTTATCAGCGGACCATGAGTACTATCT
This sequence comes from Iris pallida, assembly GCA_029216955.1. Taxonomy (NCBI): domain Eukaryota; kingdom Viridiplantae; phylum Streptophyta; class Magnoliopsida; order Asparagales; family Iridaceae; genus Iris; species Iris pallida. Next base: position 6,875,902 of record JANAVB010035019.1, read on the forward strand.
TTCGTGATTATTTGTGAATGACGGTTGAATACTATGTAAACGATATTGCTGTCAAAAGTCATCTAAAGGAAGACCAGATCCAAGATTTGAGAACTATATTCGATCTAATGCGCCAGCATCAACTTAAGATAAATCCAACCAAGTCATTTCTGGCAGTCTCTAGTGGAAAATTTCTCGGATTCGTTATTACCTCTAAAGGTATACACGTTGATCCCGAGAAGATCAAAGCCATTCAAGAGATGCGTCCTCCATGCAACCTATATAAAAGAGCTACGAGGATTCCAGGGATGGCTTGCGTATATGAGGAGATTCATCTCAAATCTCTCTGGACGCTGTAGACAGTTTACACAACTCTTGAAGAAAGGTGTGTCTTTTATTTGGACTGAAGAATGTCAACAAGCATTTGAAGACATAAAGCAATACTTGATGAACTCTTCAGTTCTAGTCCTCCAGTCTCAGGAATACCCTTCCTGATGTATGTTCGAGCAATGGACCATTCACTAGGTGCTTTATTAGCTCAGAAGAATAAAGAGGGTCATGAACATGCTATCTATTATCTTAGTCGTACAATGATTGGAGCTGAACATCGATACACCCTAGTGGAAAAAGAATGTCTAGCTTTGATGTCTGTTGTTCAAAAGACGAGACATCACTGGCCAAACTATTCATGTTATTTCTAGAGTTAACCCTCTCTGGGTCCTGATGAAGAAGCCCAGTACACTCAATTCTAGCTTGCAATATGGGCCATATTGTTAGCACAATATGATATGGTTTATGTTCCTCAAAAGTCTGTTAAAGGTCAAGCCTTTGCTAACTTTCTGGCAGCTCATCTAGTTCCTGAAACGTCTAAACTCTACGACGAGATTCCAGACGAAACTTTCGAGTCCAACATGATTTCAGAAGAAATTCTTACGTGGCATCTATTCTTTGATGGTACATCCAGAATTGGGCCAAAAGGTGCTATTGTTGCTGGAGTTGGAACCGTCCTCATCTCACCAGAAGGGTTAGCTATTCAAAGAGCTTATTCTTTAGATGAGCCGTGTTCCAATAATGCGGTTGAATACAATACGCTGCTTATTGGTCTCCAATTGGCTAAACAATTAGATATTGAGTATCTTGATGTTTACGGAGACTCCAAACTGATTGTCAACTAATTTAGAGGCACGTACGAAGTTCGACATCAAGATCTGGTCCCATATCATGATGCAGCGATCATGATGGCTACTTCATTCAAAGGCTTCTTCATCGAGCATGTACGCCGAACGTGTAATACAGAGGCTGATGCACTCGCTAATCTTGTAACAGTTTTAGCAATTCCAGTAAGAAGGCAACAAATCATCGTCATCACTAATAGAGAGTTATTTTGCATTGAGAATAACTTAAATATTGAAGTCAACAATTCAAACATAGAATTCAACAATTCGGTTGAAGTTTGTACTATCGGTGAAGATTGGAGGACTCCTTTCATAGACTTTGTGGTCTATGATATCTTATCCGAAGATCCTATGGAGGCTATAACAATTCGTCGGCGGTCACTCAGATTTTATTATAATTATGCTACAAAGACACTCTACCGACGAACATTTGACGGCTTACTCCTACGCTGTCTCACAGGAAAGGAAGCAAAATAAATACTTCATGAAGCTCATGATGGTGTTTATGGTGCACATCAACCTGGTCCTAAACTACATGATCGTATTTGCCGTATAGGCTACTATTGGACCTCGATGGTATCTGATGTAATCGAGTATGCAAGAAAGTACCGAGCATGTCAAATACATGCTGACTTCATCCATCAACCATCATAGTTTCTTCACCCGACGACAGCATAATAGCCCTTTGAAGCTTGGGGCATGGATGTCATTGGTCCTATTAACCCTCCCTCCTCTCGAGGACATCGGTTCATATTGGCCATAACTGATTATTTCTCAAAGTGGGCTAAATCTATACCTATAGCTGAGGTCAAGACAAGCAGTGTTATCAATTTTATTAAGCATCATGTGATCTACAGATTTGGTATTCCTCGGTGAATCATTCACGATAATGGACCACAATTCATCAGTCAGAAATTCACTTGATTCTGCGATGACAACATGATCAATAATATTGCTTCTACAGCTTACAATCTTGTAGCTAACGGGTTGGCAGAAGCGTTTAACAAGACCATCATCAAACTCCTCAAGAAGTTTGTTTCTACCAACAAACGGAACTGAAGTGAAATGCTTGGAGAATGTCTGTGGGCTTACCGTACTATGATACGTACTCCTACAGGCTGCACACCTTTCTCTTTGGTATATGGATGCGAGGCCGTCTTACCATTGGAAATCCAGATCCCTTTCCTAAGTATTGCCATTACCAATGAACTCACAACCGAAAATAATGATCGTCTGAGACTTCAGGAGCTTGAAGCACTTGACGAAAAATGGCTCCTAGCTCAACAGCATATTGAGTTATACCAAGCTCGTCTATCAAAAGCTTTCGACCGTAAAGTCAATATCCGAACATTTCAGAAAGGAGAACTAGTTCTAACTGTCAGACGTCCTATGACTATGATGCACATGAGTAAAGGCAAATTCAAAGCGGAGTGGGAAGGACCCTACGTTGTAAGCAAAGTTTTCTCCAACGGAGCTTATCAATTGACTAGTATAGATGGTCGAGTTGCCATGATGCCCATTAATGGCAAATTTTTCAAGAAATATCATGTTTAAAGACAAAGAGATATCAGCACAAGAAACCAGAATGTAAATAAAATTCCTTTTATTACATAACTCAGACAGAAGGAAATACATAAAATCAACGAGGACTAGAGCCCTCCTGATCAAAGACAAATTTCACAAGAAGCTCGAAGATATTATTGTCCGATGACACCAGTAGTTCACAGGCAGCCTTCCTCAAATCTTCTTCTTCGGCAGTGCTTCCAGGTTCCACCAGTTTGGCGAGAATGTCCTGCTTCTGTCCAGGAACAGCCGAGTTTTCTCCTACTTCTGGCTGAATAGGCGGCAGAGGCTCGTCGAAAGGAGTGTCGAGGGCGGCTTCGATCTTCGGGATGACTTCCGCCTGCTTAGGCATATATCTTCTGAAGACATTTGCAAATAAAAGAAAAGGGGTGAATAATATTCTCAGACAAGTTCTACACTATTTATAGACAGAAAGACCAAACATTTTGTCTCAGGAATCGAAACAACCTTTCCCTGAAAAGGCATGTTCGTTCATTCATCTCCTTCCATCTCATGAAGTGGTCTTCATTTGTTCTCTTTCTCGAGAATCGAAGCGACCTTTCCTCGAAAAGGCATACTTATTCACTCATTAATCTTTTTTTAAAAAGCCTACATTTATTATCGTTTATTTAATTTCTCGTAAATAAAACTACAGATAATAAATACTCAAAATCCTCCATGGAGTCCATTCAAATCATCAATTCTGTCTTTTGAAACCCAGATGTTTTAAAATGTATCTTTTCTTTATGATAAATCCAAATTATCACAGATATCATCTTTTCAGACATGATATCCTGTCTTTGAGTCCCAGCTGATTTGAAGATTATCAATAGAAAAATGAATTCACGTCCACATTACCTCTGGATTCTATTTTCTATATCATCACATCAAATCAAGTCATAAAGGAGAGAAAAATCATTCTTTATTCTTTCTTTAAAAATATAGATACATCTTAATAGAAATCTATCACATCTCAGATTTTCATTCTAAATATAAAAAATGGAGGTCTATTACATCTTTGGTAGGTCTGTCAATGGTAGACCAAAAATCCGTATCCAATCTGTATTCGAATCGAAAATATCTGAAATTTCGGATACAGATACGGATTCGGATATCATATCGGATATTTATCGGATATCGGATACGGATACGGTAAGTGTCATATCCGGACGAATAATATTCGAACCAATAATATTTAAATTATTTAATAAATTTAAAATATATTGGGCCATCAGGAATTCAAAATTCAGTCAAAAATCTATTATTTCTGTTGTTTCTTGACAAAATATGTCGTTTCAATGTGGAAGTCTATTGTTTCTTACAAAATCTGTCGTTTCAATGTGAAAATTTGTCGTTTCTTGACAAAATCTGTTGGTTCTGAATTTTTTCTACCTTTTTTTAAATTTTTTTAGTAATCTTATTGGTTCATATATTATCCGATATCCGTTAAAATTATCGATAACGGATACGGTAGCCAAAACTACTATCCGATTGGATATCAGATAGTTATCGAATATATCCGATAGTTAATGGTTCGGATATAGTAATGCCAATATCCGACCAATAAGCTACCATTGACCGGCCTAATCTTTGGATCTTCTTGTTGGTGCCAGTTCCTTGCCGACTCAACCTAAAGCAGCGAGCCAGGCAACGAAATGAACTCTGGTCTTCTCTCTCAAAAAGACGAGAGGAGAACGACAGAGTGCAGCAGCTCCAAGAAAAGTTACAGTCAATACAACTGGTGGAGAAAGACGATCCTTCCTGAGAAGTAGGAATGAGGTCACCCTTGTGATACGATTCCTAGTTCTGTGTCTCCACCATCCAACTCTCATGTATAAAGGCCCTTCCCACCATCTTGAGGAAGCCCTTTTAAACATGAAGAGTTCTAAGCTCTCTGATGTGCGTGTCAAAGTGGTCCAACTTCATAGCATCCAAGATCACTGATACCGGTTCTGGGAATTTTCCTCAGTTGGTCCCCTGCAAACATCAAAAAGAAGAGGGGAATGCAGTAAATGTTCTTTTCTTCTTGCAACTATTTATATGCAATTAAAGTTGAAACGTTATGCACGTCCATAGGCGTATATTTCGGGAAGAAACGCCACGTGTTGTTCGAAAGTTGATGTTGTCAGAATCGAGAAAGTATGGGATATATTTAAACAGTTACACAACAAAGCTCACATATGCCCAAAATCGAGACGTGTCAACATAGTTACGCGACAAAAAGTTCAAATGGGCCAGGATCTATAAAGTCAAACTGTTTTTCATTTCATAATGAAAAGAAAAAAAAAGACAGACACTACAAGGCACTATGGCCATTATGTAAAAATGACGATATCATGTCATGTCATTTCTTCTTTCCGCCATCAGCCTGACGCAAAGTAGCGCTCAACTCCTCTATATTGTGGATCACCCAGCGATACATCAGACAGAAGAATACTTTCCTTTGTTCCAGTACGCCACAATCTTTGGAAGACGATGGCCCACCTTCGGCATAAACGAAGACTGCTGGGGACAGGCCAAAGCAGTTCAGGAAGTTCTCCATCTTCAGGAATGGGTCGTCTTCTAGCAGATATGCCGTAGGCACAGAATTCGACTTCTCTTCAGAAGCCTTGCCATCGACAGTGATGTTCGCCTTCTTTTTCATGCTCTTCTTGTGTGCCATGAGAATAAATAAGGATAAAGGATTTCAACCTCATGCCTATATATACAGTGAAGGTCGGCTCCCACCGACTCTTCGTCTTCCCAGTAAATGGGTGCGTAATACTTAATGAGGGAGAAAGGAAAAAGATGTTCCGAAAAAGAGTGCATCATAAATAGGTTCTTCATTAGGAATGAACCGAGTATTTAGTGCTCTGTTCAGTCAGGTTGCTCGACACTCACATTGCACCGCATTCTGCTTGTACAGCCATCAGGTTACGTAGCAATCATGTTGTGCTGCGTCTTGCCATACAGCGCATCAAAATTGCTCCTAAAATACAGCATATTTTGAAGCGTCGTGCAACATGGGTCGACAGGAACCAAATCCTAAAAAGGGATGTGCAAGTTATGAGTTGTGCCCCACTCTAAAAAGAGTGTGTACACGATGTTAGGAACCGGCCAAACCCTAAATAGGGTAGTCGATGATCGGGTCTATGATCAAGTGCATACCTTCCATGGTCGGGTTGGCCATCTTCCGGCGTGACAAGAATAGAGCTCGCATAGATGGCTCAGCCACAGTCTTTCCTTTCTCAGCAGCAGAGTGCTTGGGTGCTATTGTTGTCGATCGAAGCTCTCAAAGATCGAGAAGAAGGAGAAGAAAATAGGGTTTTGAGGAATCCTAAACGATGATGAAGAATAAAAGGACCCAAAGTGTATGGCTATTTATAGCCCAAACAGTTACGCAATCTATGCTGAAGAATCGGGCTCGAGTTGACTGGTGCAACCTAGACAAAACTAGCATGACTCAAAGTATTTCAAAACATTGAAGTATTTTCAAGTTTTGAAAACTTTGAAGGGGGTCTTGTAGAGGCTAAAAATCAAGATACGCCACCCAGTAAAGTGTGTGATCATCAGGTGGCGCCAAACCATTATGTTGCGCCAGACAATATCAAGTTGCACAACATTAGGTAGCGCGAATCTCAGGTTACACAAGAGACAGGTTGTGCGAGAGCCACGTGGAGCACTTCCTCGATAAGCTGTAACGGCATCATCATTATCTGACAACTGACAGCACGTATATCAAGGAAAATTTATTTGAATCCTGCGCAATACGGCACTCGAGAAGATTTTGTCAGCATGTAATTAATGCTGACAGTTGACTCACACAAGTCATTGTGTGGTGCGAGAATTGATAAATACAGCACAGAAGACCCAGTCAAAGGCGCCAGTTGTTGAGTTTCGCCCATGCGCAACCTGGCTAGTTGGTGACACCTGATCAACTTTTATTTAGAAGCAGGGTGACGTGGCGCACAAGCAACCAACTTTGTAGAGCATGCCCACTATACTGCCCACGACCACGCATATCTCATTCAAACGATACCACATGTCCACAGCAGTTGGTGCAACCGCTCATGCAAGTTGTTACATTGTGCCTCCACGCAACCTGATGAAGCTCGCACAAGGTGATCAAACAGTATCCAAAATAGGGTGACGTGGCACGCAAGCCACTAACTTCGCAGAACATGCCCACTATACTGCCCACGACCACTCGCATCTCAATCAAATAATGCCACACATCCACAGCAGTTAGTTCAACCGCTCGTGCAAGTAAACAAGAGGCGTACAACCTGAAGTACGCGCAACCCAGAATAATTGCTAAACAGTTATTTCAAGAACTCTATAAATAGAGTTTCAAATCAATCTCAAAGTATCATGAATGATCATAATCTCCTGCTAAAGTGTTGTTGCATCCTCCAGAGGCTCGTGTCTTCAATATTACATCGTCCAAGGGATAAAGTGATCGTATTCTGATCAGATTCATACAGTTGTACTTTCCCAGAAATTAATTATACTCTTGTACTCTTTTCTCAGTTTACAATAAAACTTTTTGTTTTTCGCAAACAATAGTGAGGACACTAACCTGCGCCATGCAACCTCTGAACCGTTGTGAAGAGGGATGGGTAGTGGGAGCACCCACCTGCGCCTTGTACTGCATCGAGATTTTTTATGCTTCTACAGCCATGACCAACTATAATGGATTTTAGCTATAGCTTTGCTCATAACCCTGGCGGTCCCATTCCCATTGTTGATGATCCCTTGGTAATCGGTTATCGTATTGATGATCCGGAGGCTCAGCGCTACTTTGACCCTGTTGCTGCTCATTACGATCCACACCGACTTCTGAGTCCACGAACCCTTCTCGGGCAGCTAATGTTAATGATGATGCGGATGATGTTTAGAGGATGATGTCTAGTGATACAGTGTCACTACTATGTTCTAGTTGCTTTTTCTTTTCATGTATTAGTGATAGATGCTTCTTCAATGCATTTTGCACATTTAGTATTTTATGGCAGTTTCGTATTATTTCAGCACTCTATGTATGACATTTCTAATTATGTATTTTCATAGCCTTACTAGTTTACGCATTTTGTGTTTTCATCTTTGCTGAGTACTTAGAATTTTATATCATTTTTCTATATGACAAATATGAGAGAATTCTATGATTATACTTTAAAAAATTCATGTTTCTAAAAATTTGGTTTGAGATTTTTTTGCTAGATTTTAAATGTTCTGATGACTTGGTCATTTATTGCTAATGTACCAATGCTACTATACCAAGCTACTTCCGTACCAACTAAACAATTTATTCAGAATCAATTGTAGTTTTGTCAAATAATCAAAATGGAGAAGATTGTTGGCCCTTGTAGTCATGATCAACCTGATTTCGATAATTGACTTAAAACTTCGACTCTGATACGTAAAGAAAGAAGATCAAAAGACCGCAGCTATTCGTCAAGCAATATTTTTGTAATTTGATTTTGTATTTTTTTCTTTTCTTGAGTTTAGGCTATTATGTGACTCGGATATCATTGGCATTTAGATGAATTTGCTCACACAAATAAAACCTACTCTTATCAAACCAAATCTATATCCAAAAGCCATTATGAACCTAAAAGAACCCTGAAAGACTACTAGCTGAACTCGGACCGAACTCGGTCACCTAGAATCACTCATGGTCAGAATTAATACCTAGCCTTTTGGATCTAAAACGTTCAAAAAATTTAAATGTTGCCCTGGCCGAGTTCTGCTCGAACTCTGGTTAAAAAATACCTATAAATAAAGAAGAGTTTTTTATTTTACTCACTCATCTCATTCTTCATCTTTTCTATTCATTTTAAGCCTTCCTATTACAAAGAGCTTTTCAATCTTCACATTTTCAAGACAACTCCCATTCTTCTAAATGCCGGTGTGTTCTGGTTAGAAGTAATCGAGTTGTGCAAGCTTGGCATATAAAAGATTTCAGATAGTGTTGAAGTTTGTTTGTGGGCTTCGGATAAAAATATGACATTGTAAGAAGTTGGCATGTCCTTTAGAATAAAGTACGCGGTGTAACCTCTATTTCAAATAGTGGATTTAACATCGAATAAGAGTACTCGAGCCTAGACTAGTTCTCTTAGAGGAAAATCAGGATAAAATCTCGGTATCAGTGTATTGCTTCTATCTTACTATTTAATTACTTCTTTACATTATTGCATTTAATTATATGTATTTATTTGCCTTCACCTGTATTAATTTGTATTGGGGATATTACTTCCACTACACTCTATTCATCCTCCTCTAGAGGTGCCATCGATCCTACATCTCTTATGTGCTGATTTCTTAGGCGGTCTTCAGTGAGAGATATCAGACTTGTACTTTAACATAGTGTTGTATTATGACTTATAGCAGAGGTTTAACAATCTCAGGTAGACTAAATCGGTTTTCCCCTTCCTTGGTGGCACCCGAGTTGGGTCGGTCTAGGAGGTTCCAACAGGGAATTCATCTGAAAATTATTCTGGCAGTCGAGTAGCATGAGTTCCAGACTTTTAATGTCGTGATGAAAGCGACAAAGGATTGTAGATAGAGTTGGAGGCCAAAAAAGGCCTCATATTCAGACTGGATCTTCTTTTCCGTCATTAGCACCAGCTCCAGCAGTTCCAGTTTTGAAGATTGGATCTTCGAGGGGAGCAGCTCTAGTAGCTTTATTTCAATAGTCTTTCCAGACATGCCATCAACATTAGAGGTATTCTTTTATAATGGGTTGTTCCCATTGTGGGAAGATATGGTACATTTTATCTGAGTGTCGTAGGGAACATGGCTTATTTTTAGCATATGGAGCATCAGACCATATGGTAGGGACTTTTCCTCGGAGCAGTTTAGTTGGATTATCATCATTCCAGCCAACAGTTCCTCAATTTTGGACACCAGCGCCAGTTCAGCAACAGTAGGCCCGGAGGCCTTTATCGATGCAGTCCCAGACGTTCTAGTAGCAGATGTCGCAATAGTATGTTCAGGCCCAGCCTCAGAGGTAGCGAGGCCAACAGCAGAGGGGACCAACACCCAGATGGTAGGGTCAGGCTTTTATGCTTTCTTTGGGGAGGCGGTAGTAGCTGAAAAGGTGGTCGTAGGTACCAATCTTGTTCATTCTCATTCAACTTCAGCTTTATTTGATTTTGGTACTTGGTATTCGTTTATATTTGCACAATTTACGATACGAGTTAGTTTGGAGTCCGAATAACTATCTATATGGTTGAATATACTTACTCGTAATGGTCTCGTAGGAGTAGATTGAGTTTATACATTGTGTCATGTCATAGTGTGCATGAGAGAGTTCTCCACGAGGCTAACATAGTTTCCTATGAACGATTATGATGTCGTCCTAGGTATAGATTGGTTGATTGCTCGACAGGCTACGATAGATTGGCATGCTGGCAAAGTTATCTTTCGTGTTCCTAATCAGGAGTTCTCATTCTCTAGAGGAGAGGTAGAGTCTTTGCATGTTGTCTTGCGGATGGCAGTAGCCGAGGAGTTATAGTTCACAGGGTAGTTTATCAGTTTCCCGATGTATTTCTCGAAGCGCTTTCGGTTATGCCTCCAGTTCGGAAGATTGAGTATTATATTGACTTAATTTCGAGAACAGAGCCACTATCAGTGAGAGTCTATAGGATGCTTTGATCTTCTTCAGAGTTGGTGGTGTTGTCCCAGTCCATCGAGGACCTTAGGACCAAGGCATTCATTCATCCTAGTGGATCACCTTGGGAAGCTTGGACCCTTCTTATAAAGAAGAATAATGGCCCGTCGCATATGGTCATTGACTATTGTCAACTTAAAGCGATGACCGTGAAGAACAAGTATTCTTTTGCCCAGGATAGATGACTGGTTTGATCAGCTCAGTGTGGAGTAGCTGTGTTTTCAAAGATCGATTTGCGATCTAGGTACCAATAGATCAGAGTCATTGAGCAGGATATACCCAAGACATTGTTTAGATCTAGATATGGCCATTCAGAGTTTTTAGTTATGCCATTTGGAATGACAATTGTGCTAGCTATATTCATGGATCTTATAAATCACATCTTCATATCCTACTTAGACTAGTTTGTGATAGTGTTTATTGATGATATCTTGGTTTACAATCAGACAGAGCCCGAACATGAGCATCACCTTCGCGTGGTTCTTCAGATTCTCCAGAAGTATCAGTTATATGTGAAGTTCAGCAAGTACAATTTTTAGCTCTATTGTATATCCCTTTTGGGGCATATCATTACGGACGGGGGAGTAGTGGTAGGCCCCAAGAAGGTAGAGGCTATCGAGAGTTGGCCGGTACATATAGCTTCAGATGTACACAATTTTTTGGGATTAGAAGGCTACTACAGACGGTTTATGGTAGACTTTGCTAGGATCTCCGTACCCTTGAAACGGCTGATGTATAAGGATGTGTGCTTTGAGTGATCAGATGCTTGTCAGGCTTCCATCGAGATGCTCAAGCAGAGTTTGATTTTGGCTCCTATTTTGACACTTCCCGTTGGACCATGTGGGTTCACGGTATATTATAACGTGTCGGGCAAAGGACTTGGATTTGTTCTTATACAGCACAACACAGTTATAGTTTATGTGTCTCTGCAACTTTGAGATCATAAGAGGAACTACCCGACATACGATGTTGAGATAGCCGTAATTGTGTTTGCACTTAAGCTCTAGTGGTATTATTTGTATGGGAATCTAGTAGAGATTTTCACTCAGTATAAGAGCATGAGGTTTGTGTTCACCCAGAGGGACCTAAACATGTGACAAATGAGATGGCTAGAGTTATTGAAGAATTATGAAATTTGTAGAACCCTAGAAGGGGTTGAATAGGGTAATAAAATAATTACCAACAATAATAATCAATTTTAAAGACAATATTAAAGAAGAGCGAATCAAAATCTTGATGTATCCTGGTATCCTCCAAAGGGGCACTGCAGTCCCCGAACTATCTTCGGCTTTAATCCACTATTTGAGTAAATAGTTACAACACGAGCCTTGATCCGAAGACTCGTCAACTTCTTACCTACATGTTTTCCTTCGAAGGCTCGTCAACTTCAAACACACGAGTTTTCTTCCGAAGACTCGTCAACTGCAAACTTGCGAAAAAGGTTTCGATCTTCTTGAACACTTGGAAGATCTAAGTTACAACTCTTGAATACTCTAACACTTTAATGGATGATAATTTAAAGCTTTGTAGAGTAATGGTAGAGCACTTTGGTAGACGAAAAATTTAAGGCTCAAATGGATAAGTCTTTATGAAGAAAGATGAAGTCTTTTTATACAAATCCAAAGTAATAAAGGGCATTCTGTAGCCGATCGAATTATCCGAAGGAAATATATGAAAATCCTTTGGATTATTCGATCAAATAATAATGGCTAGAAATAAAGCCGTTGAATGCATTAATTGCTCTGACAGATGGCTATTGGATTTGAATTCGAATTATTGAGAGCAAGGCATTCGGATTATCCGACGGATTATCCGAAGATCCGCCAGATGATCTGAAAGAGATAACAAAATAGTTGTTGTCTCCTTTCGGATTATCCGACGGATTACCGCGGAGATCCGTCAGATGATCCGAAAGAGACAACAAAGTAGTTTCTGTCTACGTCCGTATTATCCGACGGATTACCGCAGAGATCCGCCAGATGATCCAAAAGAGCCAAGAAATACTTGTTGTTTTAGTTTGGATTATCCGGCGGAGATCCGCGAACATTTGTCAGATAATCCGAAAAGGCCAATAAATAGTTGTTGTCCTAATTCAGTTTATCCGACGGAAAAATCTGAAAGACTAGCGAATTTTCTTGTTCTTTATAAAAACTAATTTTGAATGTTATAGCTTTTTAGTTTATCATCCATGCTAAAGTGTATACATAATTTTCTAGACACTTATAGACACTTAAAGAGACAGAGGAGCTTCTGATCTTGTATTCTTTTTGCTTGTCATATCTCTTCTTTGAGTGCGATAAAGGTTTTCTTTTGTAAGTGTTAGATTCATCTTTTCTTCCTCACTCTGAATGACTTGTTTCTTTCTATAGAGATTGGAGTCATCTTTCCTTCTAACTTTGAATGACATGTTTGCTCCTGTAGAATAATAAAGCTAAAATAGTATGGAGGTTAATTATAGTCAAAATATCAAAATCAGTGTGCCAATAATCTTCCTCATTTTGATAATTGATAAACATACGGGTTTAGGAGATAGTTCTCCCATAGTATGATATCTCCCCCTCAATACAATTTCTCCCCCTTTGGAATTTATACAAAAAGAAAGCAAGAGACAAGTATAGAAGCATATAGTATAGAAAGACAGAAAAAGCATCGCATTTGATAATAATAAGTTGTTTGAAACATGGTTAAGCATGAAACAAAACTATATCAAACCCAGTCCTCGAAGGACTACACAAAACAGACTACGTAAAAACTTAAAACTAGTCCCAGAAGGACTGCATGGGACAACAACCATTAAAAGTCCATGAAGTATTGCACAAAAAGAAACAAAAAACATTTGAGACACCACACCACTAAGTGCCAAGATCCATCAACTATCAGGAGGAACCGGGTCTACATCAGCCGCGTGATCCTCATCATCACCCGGGGCTGGGGTAAAAGCACCATATGGGTCTATGCCTCCAAGATACATAAAGCCATAGATATTGAGATCAGTAAAGTGTGGCCCGGGGTAGTCAGGATAGGGAGCATTTGGATTAACATACAAGTTGCACTCCTCAAGCATGCACTTGAAGTAATGGGCCTGATCCGTAAAGCCGTGATGAATAATGGGTCCAAGGCCTCGGGTTGCCACCTACATATGCTCCGTGGTGGAGACAGAGGGAGATTCAAACTTGCAATCGATGTAGCGTCGAACCTCGGGAGTGAGAATCGTAGAGGGCTGAGCAGATGGGTCAACAACAACCCTTTGAATGGCTCGGCCACAGGTCTTAGATTTTGCAAGCAGGGTAGGCCATTCTTTTATAGAGAAGTTAGTCAGGTTGACCCTATTGGCTTCTAGGATCAAGGTTATGAATATTCCAAAGAGGAGAGAACGATGAGAGGATTTCTGAATTTGAATCATGGTGAAGATGATGTTTTTAGCTAGTGAGAAGGGTTGCTTGGAGACAATATAATACATTGCAATTAACTCCTCCACGGTGAGACTGTCCATGTTCCTAAGCTTTAGAGTGATGGTGTGGCAGAGGATGCGTTGGAAGTCATAGAAGAATGGATTGAGGTCCTTATCGTCCAACTTCAGAACAGCAGGCCGACCACAGATGTTGAAGAGAAACTCTTCGTAGGAAAGATCACTAGAAATTGATATGTCTTCAAGCATCATTGGTAGAGAGCGGTAGGATTTTTGTTCATTCAGGCCAAGGATGATGGCCAGAGAGCTAGTGGTGAAGGTGATTTTTACCCCACCGACTTTGGTTTCAAACTCTGGCCCTTCCTTGGTAGGAACCATATTGCAGTAAAATATTCAGATTGCAGAAGGGTAGTTGTCGATCTGCCGCTCCAAGAGGTCTGCAATCCCCTCAAACTCTCGATATTCTCGATGTTTGGGGAAGATGAATTAGGAAATAGGCTTCCTTGGGCAGATCGAGGCTTTGTGGTAGTAGGAGAACCATTCGCAGGAATGGTTAGCAGACTTGAAGATGGTGGGGTTGTAGCCTTGGATGAGTGAAGGAGAGAATAAGGAGGCAAAAGGCGGAGTGGCAGAGGAGGAGAAGCCATCATAGATAGTTCTTTTGTGGGAAGCCATGGGGAGTAGGAGAGAGGAGTTTGAAGAGATTCGTGAATGAGTGGAAGGAGAGACAGAGAGAAGAAAAGGGATTTATATAGAAGGGAATGGGTATGGAGGGGGGTAAATGAAGAGTTTAAAAATGGTTGGTAGAGAGGAATGAATATGGGAGGGGATTTTGGGAATGAGGAAAGGTTGCAACCGTTTGGATTCTATGCCCAGAGCATGCGATCGAAAAATTCGACGAATTTGTGTGGAATGATGCCGGAATCTTCGAATCAAGATAGTAATGTATTTGTGAGGGTAGGTGAAAAGTAAATTTTATGTAAAGTGAGCAGTTAACTCTTGGCAGTATGTGTCGAGTAATAAATAATGAAAAATTCGACAATTTTCAAGGAAATTCGGTAGATGATCCATTTTAACGAATGAAAAACTTGTTGAAAGAGTTCGAATTATCCAACGAATGACTGGGGAAATCCTTCAGATAATTCGAAGGGTTTAAAAACATATTTTTAAAAATATTTGCCTGATTTTGCAACAAATGAAGGAGAACCGATCTTCAGCGAGAGGTTTGGTGAAAATATCAGCAAGTTGATGTTCAGTGTCAATGAATTCAAGAAGTATGTCTCCTTTTAATTGATGATCACACAAAAAGTTGTGTCGATTCTCAATGTGTTCGTGCATGAGTGACAAATGAAAATTTTAGTGAGATATATGGATCTAGTATTGTCACATTTGATGGATATGCCTTGTGAAGAAATACCATAGTCTTCAAGTGTTTGTGTCATCCAAAGGATTTGTTCACAGCAACATCCAGCTACAATGTATTCAGCCTCAGTTATGGAAAGTGCATCCGAGTTTTGTTTCTTACTAAACCATGAAACCAAGGATTTCTCAAGGAATTGACATGTGCTGCTAGTGCTTTTTTGGTTCATCTTGCATCCGGCAAAATCTGCATCTGAATAGCCGATAAGCTCAAAGGATAAGATTTTGGATACCAAAGTCACATGTTAATGGTGCCTTTGAGATGCCAAAAAATGTGCTTAACGGCACATAAGTGAGATTCTTTGGGATTTTTTTGGTATCGTGCACATAAGCAAAGACTAAACATGATGTCTAGACGACTGACAGTTACATAAAGTAAGCTACCGATCATACCTCGATACTTATGAATGTCAACCGATATGCCACTTTCATCTTGATCAAGCTTAGTTGTTGTGGCTATAGGATTTCTCATTGATTTGGATGAGTCTAGTTCAAAGTGCTTAAGAAGATTCTTGGTGTATTTGGCTTGATTGATGAACGTGTCTTGAGGTCCTTGTTTGATTTGTAATCCAAGAAAGAATAATAATTCTCCCATCATACTCATGTCAAACTCATCCTGTATAACTTTGGCGAACTCTACACAGTGTTTTGTTAGTAGGACCAAAAATGATATCATCAACAAAATTTGAACTAAAAGGAGTGTGCCATTATGAGTTTTAATAAACAATATAGTGTCAACTTTGTCCTTGGAGAAGTTATGAAAAATGAGAAAGGAGCTAAGACACTTATACCAAGCACGAGGAGCTTGCTTGAGCATAAAAGGCTTCGTGTAGTTTGAAAACATGATCAGAAAATTGAATATCTTCAAAGCTAGGAGGTTGCTTGACATACACCTCTTCTTTAATAACACCATTCAAAAAGGCACTTTTGACATCCATTAAAAAGTTTAAAATTATTAAAACAAACAAAAGCACAAAGCATTCGGATGGATTCAAGACGACCAACCGGTGTATAAGTTTCCTCATAATTAATGCCTTCCTCTTGGTTATAGCCTTGAGCAACCAATCGAACTTTGTTACGAGTAACAATCGCATCCTCATTAAGCTTATTTCGAAATACATACTTTGTCCCAGTAATAGGATAGTTGTGGGGCTTAGGAACTAGTTCTTAAATGTTGTTTTCTTAAATTGATTAAGCTCTTCTTGCATTGCAATCATCCAAAATTTATCATTAAAAGCATCATTAATATTTTTAGGCTCTATTTGAGAAATAAAAGCCACATTAGCACAGTGATCACGTGTAAAGGATCTAGTGCTTACTCGTGAGGAGGGGTCACCAATGAAAAGTTCTTTGGGATGATGGAGAACAAATCTCCATTCTTTGGGAAGACCCTCTTAAGGATTCTCTATAGTTGAAGAATTTTTAGGTGGAGGAATCTCAACTTCATTACTGGATATTGAGGAAGCAATTGTATCTCCAACAGAGGAATTATCCAAAACAAAGGATATTTCATCAACATCGTTCATTGAACTAGATGTGGAAGTGTTAAATTCGTCAAAATAGACATTGATTGACTCTTTTGACTATAAGACTTCTTTTGTTAAAGACACGAAATCTCTTACTATGCATTGAATAACCAAGGAAAATACCTTCGTAGGCTTTTTCTTCAAATTGCCTAGGTTATCTTTGGTGTTCAGAATAAAACATTTGCAACCAAAAACTTTAAAATATTAAATAGAAGGAATTTTATCAAACCAAAGATCATAAGGAGCTTTCTTATAAATAGGTCTAATCAAGACTTTATTTATAACATAGCATGTCGTGTTAACGACTTCCGCCCAAAAGTATTGAGGGAGCTTGTATTGCTTTAACATGACCCTGGGCATGTTATCGAGGGTTCTGTTCTTTCTTTTCACTACACCATTTTGTTGCGGAGTTCTAGGACAAGCAAAATCAAGACCAAAACATTTTTAATACAGAAAATTTTAAAATCGGCTTTGTCAAATTCTCCTTCTTGATCACTTCTAATTTTGTTGATCATAATATCTTTATCATTTTGAATATGATTACAAAAAGCAACAAATTCATAGAAAATATCACTTTTATTTGCAAGAAAAATAACCCAAGTAAATCTTCAAAAATTTTCTACTAAAACAAAAGTATAGAGTTTACCACCAAGACGAGCTACTCTACTAGGACCGAATAAATCCATATGAATGAGTTGGAGGGGTCTAGTAGTGCTCACCGAGTTGATAGATTTGAAGGAATATTTTGTTAACTTACTCTTCTCGCATTCCTCACACATCATGTCTTTCTTGACAGGAATGTTTAAGAGTCCTCTGGCTAGCTTCTTGGTGGCTAGTCAGAAGATAGTGTCCATGTTGGCGTGTCCAAGTCTCATGTGCCAAAGCCAACTCTCGTCATTTTTTACTACTAGGCACCTATCATTGTTAGTACTTTTAAAGCGATAAAACAAATAAATATTATCTTCTCTAATGCCTTCATATACATTGGAGCCATTTGTGCTATCATAAATGAAACATTTGTGTTTAATAAAGTTAACTCCATATCCATTATCTGTGAGATAACTAATGCTAATGAGATTGTGCTTCAGATTTATAACAAAAATATTTTTAATGCAAGGGTAAGGAGGGAACCGATATTACCATGTCCGATGATGTAACCCCTTAAGTTATTGCCGAATGATGCATGCCTTTCCTTCTTCATCGATAGCATTGCAAAAAGTGAAGCATCCCCGGTCATATGTCGTGAGCAACCACTATCAAGGATCCACTTTCTTCTAGCATGCGATGGAGGGTTCACCTACAACACAAGTTGAAGATGAAGACTTTGGTACCAAAAAATATTTGGATCCTTGACTATTAGTTTTAGGAACAAATTTTAGCATTCTCATGTCAACATGCTTTCTCATTGGACAGTAATGAGATGTGTGTCCAAGTAAACCATAATATTAGCACATAATGGGTATTATAGGTCTAGAAGAAGAAGAGTGAGTGTTTTGTGTATAATGAGTTCTAGCATGACGATGAGATCTAGCATGATTGTTATAGTGATGATAGTAGAAAGCATGATGTGACGTGTTCATGTTTTTTCTTTACAAAGATTACTCTTTGTGTGTGCATTTGTTGGGGATAGGGCCTGTTTGTTGTGTTCATGTGAGAGTGACTCTTGTAGCTAGTGTTGTGATGTGTGTGGGTGTGTCTTTGATTATGACATCGTACATTTTTGTAGGCCATACCTCTATTAACTTGTTTCTTGCTTTCTTGCAAGAAGATCATTGTATTTGATAGAAGTTGGCAATTCCCTTTGGTTAGCAACAAATGTCTTGTTCTTAGCAATGTCATATCCTTCTTTTAGAGATTGATATTCATCGTCCTTTTTCTTTATGACATCTAGAGCTTCTTGGAGGTTTAGTCGAAGAGACTCAATCTCATCAGCGTCAGAAGCAGGCGACTTCTCTTTTATATCAAAAATGGTATTGTAAAATCTTTCTATTTCTTGCTTGAGATTAACAATCTCTTTGAGAGGTTTTTGTGTTTACTTATTACAACTTTGTGTTCATCGTGTAGTTCAAGAATGACATTTTCTAATTCATTATAAGAGATAGCGTTCATAGAGACGTCATCAAGTACCTGATTTATCTCTGTTGCCATAAGACAAACATTTGTATTGTGTTTGCATTCTTTGTCGCTGTTCGAGTAACTAACATAACTTTAAGCACACACCACAAAACCCTAACTCCAATTCCATCTCTAATTCTAAATCTCATAATTTCTTCTTATATCTTCTTTTTTTCTAAGCTTTCGTGAGTAGAGGAAACAATAAACATGTGCGATTTTTTATTGCATTCAGTTCTTTTTTACTTGGTTTTGTTTTAGGAATGTGATGGTTGGTAGGCTCAGATAGAGCAGGGGATTCGCAACAAAGGAAATCAGACTCGGATAGAGTAGGAGCAGGAGTTACACGTTGATGCTAAAGGGGGTGGAAGAGCTCGCGGATGCCGTTAATGTCACTATAGAGAAATGTCAAGAGGAGTAGTAGTAGAGAAGAAATAAAGATGGGTTCCTGGTGAATATGGGTATTCTATATGTCATTTTTCTTACTCTTATTTATTGCAGGTGATGGTTTGTTTCCCTTTTTTGCAAGGAGCAGACAATCTAGCCTATTTCAGATATAGTATTGATTCCTATGTTGCCTGGACACGAATATAAAATACGGACACCACCACATATGCACAACTTGAATTTTGGTCTGACCTACTGTATTTGGACTAGCTATTTTGTGTCTGCCACGTGTTGGACGCAAACTCAACACCATTTTTGGAGTTCAATCTTGCTAGATTTCTCCTACTATAAATGTTTGATCAGTCTAAATGAAAATTTAGTCTGCTTCCTTCATTATGTTTGAGAAATTATAACTTTTAGTACATTGGTTGTTGTTGGTTTGATGGACACACAATTTTAAGTTTAAAACACTTATTTTATGTTAAAGTAGATAATCAATATTTTTATTTACCTTTTTATTCTTTATTTTTTTTCGGAGGGGGGAGGGGGTCACAGGTTGATCCTCTTACTCACCAACTCGAGCTTAACGAACCATTTATAATATAAGAATTTTTGTTGAGTACAAAGAAGATAATTTCTTTACAAGTGATTCATGTTGATTTGAACAAGCAAGAGGGGAGAAGATACTCAAGAAAGCATCAAGTATAGAAGATGAGTTACTCAAATCTAAACTCTACCTTAAAGTGATCCCATCTCTTATGTGATATAGTTATATATTACACTCTTTTTGGTGTTTTGTTGCTTTTCTAGGTTATTTGGTTGCAGTTCACGACTGTCGTCAATGTCGTGTGTTATGGATATTCACTAATGAAGTCTTTGACATGCAGATCTTCACAATGATTTTTATGATCAGTTTTTGGTTGTTTTACCTTCAATTATTATGTTGTCAATGGCTTCTTTTGGGAAAGAAATCCAGTTCTTACTAATGACCAGGGCTTTGATCATTCAACTACACTCGGAGTGAGTAATTATATATAGTGTTTTGTAATCATTTAATTTAGTCTAAGTAGAAAAAGTAGCGACACTAGGCCTCAATAAGAAAGGTTGATTGCCAGAGTCATAACGGACTCTTGAAAGTAAACTCAAACTACCAGTGAAGGTTGTCCCTTAAACCTTTGAAGCTAGTGCTAGGTCCATTAAATCATAAAAGTCCAACTGTAAACTTGCATTCAAAGTTTCAAACTAAGAATTGAAGTTGGTGTTATTGTTTACAATTTGTCCAGTGTTAGGTTATTCTGGTTTTGTTTAGTACCCATCTATTCAATTGCACTCCGTAAAGGTCTCTAGTTATTCTAGTTTATATTGTTTCTAACTTTTTGTCGTGGTTTTGGATTGTAACTAACTTTTTGTTGTGGCTTTGGATTGTTATGCAAAAAAAAAACTTTTTGGCTTATATATGTTGGTACTCCCCAAACTTTAACCTAGTTAGTTAAGTGTTCAGTTAACATTTGTGTTCTTAGTATTTGTTATTTGTTGTTGGTAGCTATATGGTTATCTTAGTTCAAAATTGCCATAGTAAGGAGTGGAGTTTGGATGCATTAATTCTTCGGAGTGGAGTTGATGTCTAATGCTCTAGAATGACTCAATATGTATCCGTGTATATTATGTTGTCAGCTCATAGACATTTCTATGAACCAGTCTCAATTCTATATTTTATTGGCCATGATTTTCAATTCGAAAAAAAATAATGTACATGTTTATCCTGAATTTTATCCTGATGGTGATCTTCTTCCTTAGCTGATTAATATGCAGGTCAGTTGCTTAATCCTCTTAGAAATATTTCTCAATTTCATTTCCATCATGTGTCTGACATGACGTGGCCCACATGTTTGGGGTGTCCGTGCTTCCTAGATGACGGTTAATAAATACTAGCTTTTAATTATTGGTCTATATATATACTTACGTACTAACAATTGGACCAGTTCATACAATCTTCAGAGCAGAACCTATTTTATCGATTGCGATGTTGTAACAAATAGCTTAGGAGTTCTTATGTTGTGACGTCAGGTTCTTGAATTGATCAAATTTCTTAGTTTTATCAAATGTTTATCGGTTGCTATGTTCTAATATTTCTTTGTAATTTTCTTTCACTTGTTTGCAACTACCTTACCTGAACTAACCAATACAGGCCAATACTGAAAAAGAGCTCTCAGAGTTCCTTATTGGGACATGTCGCTTGAACTATTTTGATGCCTCCAAAGCTGTGTTGATATGGTAATACACTAAAACTAGTGAGTTAAGTAAACAATTATATCCTCAAATATCCTCGAATTCTTTTTTTCTAATAATCCAAACTATTTTGCTTTATTATTGTGAAATTAATCAACCGAGCATATCTTATATTGTTAAGTAGATTATTTAGTAGTTTCCTTCTCATTTTTCATGTTAGTAGTAGTGTAGCAATCTATTAGTGTTCCCATACATGGTAATTTGTGAATGCATTTCTAGGTTGCGTAGACACTTCTTGATATTGACTCAAAGCGAATTCAAAATATGCCATTTCTAGTTTTTTTCGAGTTTTTTTGGTACGGGCACTGTTGATACTATTAGATATGTGCATAAATCATAACCGTGCATATATTTTACCCATTAGATTTTAATAATATCATTATTTAAGCATGTTTTGCGTAGTAATTGCTTTTGAAAAAGTTCTAGAATGATTCAATGTAAAGGAATGAAACTTTCTCATCTCAATTAATCATACCCATATCCGCGTATGTATTACACGTTGAACGAATACTAAAAAAAGAGATTTTTTTGGATTGTTTTGGTATGTAGAGTGCAAAGGTGGGATCTTGAGGACTTTTGTGTCGAAAGGAGTAGCTATCTCTTTTTTTTGTTCTTTGATGAGTGTTGCCCCAGCTAGAGGTATTTCTCCCATTTTTGTGACTAATTTCATGATAAAATACTTATGGTTTCTGTCATTTTTGTGAAAATTTGTGAACTTGGTTATGGTGGATGTACTTTGCATGTGGTTTTCATTTATTTATTTATTTGGTTATATTAAGCAAGAATTTCAAGTAGAAAGTAGATTCAGTGAGGGGTTGTTTGGTTGCTTGAAACTGGCTATTCACCGCCCCTGCCAGAAGATTGGAGGACCACTATTATTCAGTGTTTGCCGCACACGGGAAACTATGTATGCCCACAACAGTAAAAAATAACCACATCTTGTCACATGTTATTTCCAATAGCCTATTCTCATCAATCATCCATATATTCCAGGGTTTGGGTAAAATATGCAATTTCTTATTCATGGATACATTGGAAGAGTAATTATTAACATGCATCAAACTCATATTGGACATCTAAGGAAACAAAAAGTATTTGGACCAAGGGTAATGCCCTTATTTTTAGCACCAGAAGAAATACCTTCGACATTTTGATTAGGGAAAGACTAAAGAGGAAGGGAAAAGAAAAGAGGATCAGACATGAAGGTTCATAGTATGGAATTTTAGCCCATTCATAGCAACATAAAATCTCCAACTTTTAATATAGGTCCTTCCATGTCAATAACTCTATTCTTAGCACCATGAGAAAAACCTAAGGGATTGTGATTAGGGAAAGAAACAAGGAAAACAAATTTAAGAAGGAAAAGAACTATGGTAGGAGATTCATAATCCGAGGTTATAGTCTAGTCCCTAGGAATTCTAGTATTCGACACGACTCATTTCAGACACAGTGACATGGATTTAGCCCTATTTTGGTGTGTGCTTACGATACGACATGGGAAGGTAATGAAGGAGTGTCCATGCTTCTTAGGTGTAGGTAGTTTGTCTACTGATTCAAATAGCTTTACTAGGAGTAGGTCTAATCATCAACTCCGATGTAAACATTAATTCCTCAGATTAGATGTGTGTTAAAATTTTTTTGTTACCGAGTTCAAATTTCAGATTATGCTTAAGACCTATAAACTAATAGGTATGACCCTTATATCAATTCTGCTTGAGAAAATGATTTTGGATGCAATAGATTTTTTTTTCTAATCTAAAACATCATGCAGGTGGAGGCTATTCATGTTCATGCTAATGAGGGTGGTGCCACACAAACCCGCGGTGGCATCTACTGGGTGATTTTGCCTGCTGGATGTATTGTTGTTTCTTTTCCTACACAAACCCGCGGTGGCATCTATTGGGTGGCATCACTGATTGCTCCTTTGTGTTCATGCAGTGGTTACTTCGTGGTCTTTGCATTGGTAAGTTAGATACTTGCTTCCTTGTCATATGGTATCAATATCCTTTTCATATGGAGTTCATTAATTGACTTCACTGATGAGTGCTAGTTAATAAAGATATCGTAACACTACAGGCTTCATTTTATTTCTTGCCATCATTTGGGTTCTGCAAAAATATACAAAGGCCCGCATTCTGTGGTATGCCATCTTATTTATAGGTGAGCCCTATCTACATCCACTTGGTCATTCAATCACTAATATGTCACAGTTTTGTGCTTAGAAAGTAACTTTATTTGCTATCATGTGAAGTGCATGTACAATGAACAACCTATTTTCAATTTATGGTACTATTTTTTATCTGTGATATATATTATCAGTTTAATTTGACTTCTGGTTTCAGCTAGCAGTTACTTCTGAACTGAAATTGTAACTCAGATGTTGCAACCTTCCACCATGCACTAAGCATTTTCTTGTACAGATGTCTACGATGATTTGATATCTCGAAGAGTCAATTCAAGTGATAATGATTTGACATCATGTTGCATGCTCATCATAAAAACTTGAAAATAGTTAGTGTATCTATGAAAGAGGAATGTTTCTTTCCATTATGTTTGTGTTGAAAAGAGAATGGTTCTCCTTTGTGCTGATATTGAGGTTTAGATCTTGTAATGTCATATGTTGTATTCAATTATTGCAATATGAATTTGAATTTATGTGCATATTGATAAGAGTTCATCTTCGATTACATATTGCTTTGAAGCCTTTTGAATATAGATTAATGGAAAATATATTGAATATATTTTTTTTAAAAAAGGATATTAGTTATGGTTATAACCGTTACAAAAGTGAAAAATAAGTGACATAATAGCCGATTTTTGTAATGGTAAAAACTGTTACGAAGATAAAATTAGTCACGATAATAACCGTAACAAAAAGCGTTACAAAAATTTATTATCGTAAAAGTAATAACCGTGACAAAAAGCGTTACAAAAATTAGTCACGGCTAATTCGTCACGGTAATTACCGTGACAAAAATTATTTGTCATGATAATAACCGTTGGCAATACCCTGCTAAACTAGGTAATTACCTTGCTAAACTAGGTCAATCTTTGTCATACCTAGAGTTTTGGGTCCATATCTTGCCATACCAAGGTATTCTGGTCTATACTAGGTCAATACCCTATGTATCTACATATCTGGTATACCTATAGGCTCTAGGGTGTAATATCTTAAACTATTATACAAATATTCTATGCATCTTAACTATACTTTAAAATATGAGTAAAACCAATTTCCTTATACTCAACACCCTATACCCTATCACGTTACCTATTACCTATATCCCTAGATAATTTCCATTACCTATATGCCTAAACTAGCCTAACATTCACCTATACATGTTTCTAATATTACTCTATCATTACCTACACTGTCACTTGCATGGACAGTTTTCTATACAAACTTGCTTACATGTTACTTACATCTGTTATCCTATTCTCTAGGATACTACACACACTCAATACACAACATTCAAACCTATACATCCCAAGCTAACTCACACTTACACAAGTCTCTACACACACAAACCCCCTACTCGTTACCTATTGACTGCTGCTATATGCTGTCAGTTGCCCAAGCAACTTCTAGACACACATGCCAAACCCGAGCCTCTGTCTTTCGAATTCTGCTATACACAGGCAAAACCCTCTTCTTATTGTTGCTATAGTTGCTACAACAAAACTTCCTGCTTGCCTAGCTGCTGCTAAATCTCTTCTTTCCTTCCCTCTGTACACTCTATTAAAATAACATTTATGCCTGTAGCTATTGCTACTGCTTCTTGCTAAACGTAGGCAAGGTTGTTGCTATTACAAACTCAATAGAGATATGTTGTACATGTTGCCACTACATCTACTATTGTCCCCTGTTGTTGAAATAGCAACAAACAACATAATTTGCTGCTACACTGCTGTACCAAGGTAGTAACACCCCCCTCATTTTCACTGCTGCAAATAATTCTTCTCCTACTGTTATGAACTACTTAACACTTAAACCCCCTCCCTCTCTACTAATACTGCTACTGAACTTCTTTTTTCTAGCTAGCTATCTATATAAATATCAAACTATCTAAACCATTTAAACCATTTAGTTGGATACACACAAATATATACAACCACACACTATAATACACACGCACGCACGCACACACACAATATATATATATATATATATATATATATATATATATATATATGCTTCCTATAAACACAAACATATGAAATTAATATATGCATAGACACATATGATACACATGACTCTCCTATAAATGCTTAAAACCAAACATTTGGTGTGTATTACCCCCGTATCGTACTAGTCTACGATACGCTTGTGATACGGATAAGATACATATATCAAACCTTGTCCGAATCCTACCAAATTACATGAGCAAGTCTAATATATATATAAGAACATGATTAGAGCAAATCGAAGCTAGTGTCATGTGTAATTGGACATGTATGCCACAAGAGTTGGAGAAAAAAAACCCCAAAAATGACCCCGTGTCCTATCATATCATGATACGGCTACTCATATCTAATTGTCGACATAAAGCTAGACACACACACAACTAATTCTAATCCAAATAGATCTAATAAACCAAATGACAAACACTTGGTGCATTTTAGGAATTCCTCCAAAATTAGCACAAAACCCAATATAACTTTCACTTAGAGAGTCATTAGGGTCGCAAACTTCTTCCTATGGGTAGTACTAGTCAATGGGTGAATTCCTAAGCGTCAGATAGCATAATTAGAGAGAAAAATGAGATGTATACCTATTGGAAGATGAATTCCTAATGAAAAGCCAAATGGACACGATCCAGACATATAGCTCCTAGCAAATGGACTCCTCTACTTGTTATCCTAGTCTCCAAGTTCCTAAGCTCCTTCTAGTGGATAGACTGAGAGGGATGGATGAGAAATTGAGTGGAAATTGAGAGAAAATCGTGGGAAAATGGCTCAAATTGGAAAAGAACACCAAAATGAGAAGAATTGGAACAATGGAATGAAATGAGGGAGAATGAAACCTCTCTCCATTTGGCCGGCCATATTAGGGCTAGGTTTTGCTAATCCAAAATGTCTAACATGCACCTAAAAGCTTGTCATATGGCTAATTAATAATGGAAGGCTCTAAACCTATTTCGGTAAATAGTCTAATCATGATTCAATTAATTGGTTATGACTTATGGGTCTAATTGGACCTAGTCTAATGAGTTGGTCCATGAATCATGTCATACTAATTATTGGGATCAAGTCACATTTCTAGACTAATCGGTTCATTAATACAAATCTAACAAATAGGCTAGCCAGTAACTAATATAACTAACAAAATAAATAATATTCACAATATTAAATTGTAACGCCCAGAACCAGAATACTGGAGAGCGGAGGCATACATAGCCAGCTACGTATATTAAAGTGCAACCCACCTCTCTATATGGTCACGGTTGTCTAGATACATGAGGGTTTAACTACAAGCCATCAGTCGCGTACGGTCATGAACAAGCCTATAGTCGCAAACTCAAGCAAGCAATAATAGTTACAAGATGTCAGAGCACCAAATATATAACAGTAAGGCGTCCCATACATTACATATTCGGATGATCATGAAGCTAGTCGTACAAAATATCAAGACTAGCAAGAGTTTTAGTCATACATGATCACCCCTAGGATTTGTCAATCATGTTATAGCCCGTAGGCAGACAGAAATTAAAGGTGCAATCGAGCTAAACACGTACTCGTCGGCTAAACGCCTCAAAAGAATATTTTTAAAATAAAGTGGGAGGACTAAAAGAAATCTACTCATTGCCAGGTTTACACCTGGTGGTCACCATCTGGCTGGAAGGTAGGTAGATCCTCTGGAGCTGCTCCGATATCTGGCCATACAAAACCAGCTTAGTCAGACCCCAGAATTAGCAAGTGCCACAAAGGAGGTTTCACTTAGGAACTAAAACTAGCATATAACAATTGAATATTAAAGATAATTATAAACGAAACTGATAATAACAGGGACAACAATAATAAATTGAGTACGAGGAAACCATTCAAGTAGCCAGATTGCAATCCTTAAACAAAACAAGGACCGGGGTTGCAACCCTTCACCTGAATAGGAACCCGCCTCAAATACTATTGATAAGGTAATAAGACAATAAACGAAGAAAGGACACAGAACTGCTCCGGGAGCCAGGTTACAAGCCTTAAACCAAACAAGGATCGGGGTTGTAACCCTTCGCCTAAACAGAACTGGACCCCTGATCTTTATTGTTAAGGCCAATATAAATAATCATGCTATTGAAGTAAGGTAAAATATGACGAGCATAACATGGGGTACAATAAGACAATAAACGAAGAGAGGACACAGAACTGCTCCGGGAGCCAGGTTACAACCCTTAAACCAAACAAGGATCGGGGTTGTAACCCTTCGCCTGAACAGAACTGGACCCCTGATCGTTATTGTTAAAGCAAGCATAAGTAATCATGTCATGTCACAATCTTGTACAGTATCAGGGTTAGACTCCATCCAATCAATCACGGCCAAGCAACGAGTACGGGTTGATACTTTAACTAACTAGGGTTGTCACAGGCCTAGTTACCAGCAAGATGCAATAAGATTATTCCAACAGCCACAAGCCCTACAGACCATCCAAGTTATCTAGACACAATTAGGGGATTGAATTCATGTGGGTATATTGTCCAGGAAATGTATGTACCCTTAAGTAGTTTGGTGGTTGCAACAAATGTCAGTATGCTGGAAATGTGCCCTACTCGACGGTAGGCTACAAATCCCATGATGGGGTGCCTAGATAACGGGATTGCCTGTAGCTGGGAAATCTCATTATGACTACTAGATTTTTTAGTTATTAGCCTTAGTAAATTTCAGTAGGTACCCCTGACCGTAGTATTTAGGGTTCCCTGTCCTAGACATGATGCAAGATAATACTGGTTTATTTGTACAAACGCAATCGTCCACAGTGTCCAGTTCATTCATACTTGTCATGCCAGGCTAGCTGTCATAATAGTATATCGGGTATATCATGTCAGGTTTACTTGTCAAGAGTGCGCCATGGCGGGCCACTATTGTGTTCCGGGAACATGTGCAAAATCTATATGGTTCAAGCATAAATATGACATTTCAATATAATAATAATAATAATAATAATATTAATAATAATAATAATATATTAATAATAAAAGAGGACAAGACTGTGGAAAGAGCCATAAGGCTAAGAGAAATAAGCCCACGCGGCAGCGGAGAGGCAGTGCCATGCGGCTCGAAAAGGAAGGGGGCACATGCGACTGCAAGGAAAATAACTTCATGCAGCTGCAAGGGAATGGGTGCATGCGGCTCAGGACAATCGAGCATATACGGCAGTGGATTTGCGGGCTCATGCGGCTGAAAAGGGGACGGTTCATACGGTAAGAAGGGATGAGCATATACGACTAGAAAAGAAGCAGTGCCATACAGCTGGAAAGAAATATGGGCCTATTCGGCTAAGAACACAGGGCGCATGCGGCTGTATCAATAAGGCCACGCGGCTAAGAGTTTCTACGGCCTTATGCGGCTGAGAAGGGACGGGTCCAATGCGACAGCGGAAGAATAAATTTATGCGGCTGGGTCATGCCAAGGCCTTATGCGGCTATGGAGTGCGGGTCTCATGCGGCAAGAGAATATGGCGCTCATGCGGCTGCGGGAAGGAGACAGGTCATATGCGACAGCGAATGATTGAGTTCATGCGGCTGAATTTGCCATGCGGTCATTATTGCCACGTGGCCAGGGGATGAATTCATGCGGCTGAAGGACAAAAGTTCATGCGGCTAAGGCAAGGAGCCCATGGCCTATGCGGCAAAGACTGTCATGCGGCTAAGGTGTAGCTTTCCTTCCCGGAGAATTTTTTTTAAAAAAAATATTTTATTTATTTATTGATTTAAATAGTAATTTTAGATTTTTTAAATAATTAATTAGTTAACTATTACGGTAGATAATTTGTAATCATGATTAAATTTGGAGTACAAGGTGACTAGAAATCGTGGCACTAATAGTGCAGTGGCGTGCCTAGACTAGTGTATTAGCTATGCCAATGAAGGCCGAGCCATAGTGATGTCCTAACTAGGAAAACCAAGCCAAGTTGTGACTTAAACCTTACCGAAGATTTTTATTTATTAATTATATTATTGGTTTTAGAGAAACCGGTTATACCATTTTAACCATATTGGACCTGAACCAAGCTCAAGCCCGTGTAGGCAGGAAGTGTGACCAAGATGTTAGTGTCGATATATTTTGTGTGTACGTATTTTCTTAAATGCTCTATTACACATATTTTGTAAGTAATTATTATTAATATTATTACGGTTATTATATATATAAGTATTTGATATTCATAAGATATCTAAAAGTATTTTAAATGATTTTCTTATTTATCCTGGTGTATTTTGGAATATTTAGGCTACAACCCATATTTGTATACGTACCTATTTTTGGATTCCATGGTTTGTTATAATTGTTACTATTATTAATATTGTTAATTATAATAATATCGTTTGGAAGTTTAGATTAAATATAAAAATAAATATATGTATGTATATATTATATATAAATATATGTGTATACATAGGTGTATGTATGCATATATATATAAACGTGTATAATGTATATTAAATATATGTGTGTATGAATATATAGATGTATATTAAATATATGTGTATGTCGATATAAATATAAATATAAATATACGTATATAAGTGGATATTATAATAAATAATGTATATTTTTTTATGTATAATAAATAATATACATATATATATATATATATATATATATTTAAATGTGTATGTGTTTATATATAAAAATATATAAATGTGTACGTGTATATATATTAATATAAGTGAATATGTATTTATATTACATATTAGTTATAATAAAATAGATTATATAAGAAATAAATAATAAAAGAAGAATGCTAGCAGCTAACCCAAGCCTAGCCCGGGCTCAGCCGAGGCCCACCAGGGCTAAGCCCAGCCCGATTCTAGTAAACCCACAGCCGTTCAGGCCTTGACCCCGACCCATCCTCTGCATACGCGCGTATGCAAATATATAAGGGGAACGGGTCGAGAGGATGATAACTCAAAACCATAAACCCTCAACCACGCCGTGCACCACCCCATCCCCGCGCGCGCCATCAGGGCCACCGCACGCCACCCTCGGCGGCGCCGTCGGCCGTAGGACCAGCGCGCGCGGCAAACCAGGAAGCGACAGCAGCAACAACGGTCAAAGAGGCTGACTTCGTGGCTATGCTTCTCGACGATCACTCGATCGTCTTGCGATCTTCTTTCTCTGGTATGAAGTTCACATATACGTCTTTAATTTTCTTCGAACGCTTCGCGTCACGACGCACCCTGCTGTCCTAGAATTCGACGCAAAGTCGAAGAAAAACTACGTGTAGACAGAACACTATTTCAGTTCAACCATCCACGTTCGGAGATCGATTCTGATCGATCTTGTAACCGTTTAGAAATTCTATTTGAACACATGTTTAGACGACCTATAGGCCTTCACAAAGTTTTTACAGAAGCCAAAACCATCGACTACATGTCGAGAAATCGAATCCCGAACTTTGACGAAAACCTGTTTTAAAAACATGAAAATTCATCCACACGACGTACGTCCCGCCAAACCGGGCTACGTGGTCGTGAACCGAAGGCATCGAAAGGTGCGTAACGGCTTCGTGGTCGTGTGGGATTGCGCGGAATTCAAATTGGTCGCGTGTGCGCGATGAATTTGATGCGTATTCGTCAAAATTCCCCGTATCGGTCTCTGTACAAATTTTTAATTACTTTGTGCACGCTCGTCAGATCGAGAAGGAACTTGCGCCAACAGGACCGTATCATTTTTCTGGTCATGTATGCCAAGTTTGGTCCGATTCTGAGATAGTGGAATCAGAACGCCATTTTGTGGGCCCCACAGTTCGACTCAACGAGCGATTTTGTGCACGGCCCACCGGAATCCAACTTTGGACATACGGTTGGGTTCGTATCAGAAAACTGGATCCGTAGACATGTAGTTTGACAACTTTAGAGACCATTCACTCTGGCACGCTTTTTGGTGCAAAGCGGGTCCAACGACGGACATCATTTTTGTCCGAAATTATCGTTTTGCTCCCGTGTCCAGAATTGGACTTAAGGACAGGCAATCCTAGCTAATTTGACTATTCTGAGAACGTTGGTAATGTTTATTTCAGCATCTAGAGACTTCTGCATGTGTTGACTGATTGTGGCTCATTGAGTGGTATAGTATAATTAGTTTCTCCAGCTAAGGACCTCAGGCAAGTGCACTTTCTGATTGCTTTCGATTCATAGTAGTCTTTTCACTTCATGTCTATACGTATATCTTGCTGCTTGTTGACTCGCTCGTCACACGGAGTAGTCGGGAGGGAAAATATCTTAGTAAGACATGTGAACTACCCAGAACTATCCCATGAGTCTATTCTTGAATAATAGTCGCTGCACACGACACGTGCAGTGTGCCGAATTTACCCCCTAACCGTTCACATGTTGAAAAGGATATTTCAAACCACCTAGATAGATGTCTTTTATTAGTTTTTTCTTGTTTTATTTTCTACCGTGCCATGTCATCAGTTCTTTCCAGTTTTTATATCTTATATGTTATTTTCATGTCTTGTTAATTCTATTGTGTTTTCGTATTATCGTCGGTTTGTGTACTTGTTCCATTCCTGACTGGAAACCAACATTTTTCAGGTTTAGCTGCGATCACTCTTAGCACTGGGAAGGCTTGGGTATGCTGAAGTCAAACTAGAAATAGAAAGCAATTGTATCAATCTATATATATATAATAGCAAAATAGTTGCCAAAAATTGCAACATTGCCATTTTCCCGCCCAAACACAGTACAGCAATAAAAAAATGCTAATAAAAAAATAGTTTACAAACAGCAACAATAAATTGATATATATAGAATACATTAATTAACCTTCAGGTTTCCAAGAAAGTTATTCAAAATCTATATATATATAATAGCAAAATAGTTGCCAAAAATTGCAACATTGCCATTTTCCCGCCCAAACACAGTACAGCAATAAAAAAAATGCTAATAAAAAAATAGTTTACAAACAGCAACAATAAATTGATATATATAGAATACATTAATTAACCTTCAGGTTTCCATGAAAGTTATTCAAAATATTCAAATAATTCAAATATACATGCACCTTTCCCACCTAAACACAAGCTATTTTTCCATTTACAACAGCCACTTTTCTCCCAAAAAACGAAGAAAACTGTTGGTTTTCCCAACATATTTTGCATTAATGTTGTTCATTCAAACTGTCTATATATACAGTATAGAAATGGGATCCATCTTCCCCTTCAACTTTCAGAAAAAGAAAAAATCTACCTCAACTATGGCTCCTTTCTTCTCACTAATCCGTGAGGTCAGTCCATCCAAAACATTTTGGAATTTGAAAGTACGACTCATTCGTATGTATGATGTACCCGGATACGGAGGAAAAGGGCAACCATTCAGTATGGAGTGTGTATTCCACGATTCTGAGGTATTTCTGATTACCCACAGTTTATTACATTCTGCATGTTATTTTTTGTTAGATAAAAAAACTCAATTTGTATATTTACGTAAAAAAAAACACAGTTTAGTATGACAGAATCATAAAAAGTTTAAGCCTGCGACATAATAAGATTGTGCATGCAACATAAAAACCAACAGTTTAATATAATACATAAATTAAATGACAGAAACATAAAAAGTTTTTTGTAACAATCGAATCAAATTAAAAATATTTGATATACTCGGATTTATGCTTGCAAAGAACACCCAGCCAATAGATACAAAGCATCATTGTATATAGACCAATAAAACACACAAATGACATTAATGTAAAACCAACAGGAACAATAAAACAGAATTGACATTAACATAAAAAAAAATTCGAAAGTAACAACTATGTAATAAAAAACATATTTGACAGATATAAACTTTTCATAAAAACTGTTGGCATGTACACATAAATAATAATAATTTTCTACAATCAAATATTATAACAAAATTAGAACGCACTGTTTTGGGAAGGGCACCAAAACAAACAAATGACAGTAACGTAAAACTCTGCCCCAATAAAACACAAATGACAGTAAGATAAAAAAAATATTCGAAAAACAAAAATATTCCCAGGACTATTTTTGGGAAATGGATTAAACAAACCCAGCCACTTTAATCCAAATTCCAATCCATTTTACCCCACAAATAAACAATTTAATCAACAGGTTCCATCGACATTAAATTAACAATCATGTACAATGTAAAAATTCAGCCATGCACATAAATACTTAAAAAATATAATGTTAATGACCGAATCATAAAACTAAGTCACAATAAATTAGAAAACAAAAGACAGTAACATAAAACTAAGTCTCAATAAAACACAAATAAGATTTATGCCTGCAACATAGAAACCAACAGTTAAATGTAATACATAAATTAAATGACAGAAACATAAAAGTTTATGCCTGCAACATAATAAGATTGTGCCTGCAACATAAAAACAAACAGTTTAATATAATACATAAATTATATGACAGAAACATAAAAAGTTTTTTGTAACAATCGAATCAAATTAAAATTTTTTGATGTACTCAGATTTATGCTTGCAACGAACACCCAGCCAATAGCTACAAATCATCATTGTATAATGACCACTTGCTGCAACGAATGCCACGCCAATGGTTTTACCGAGATTCGATGTAAAAATGTTAAAAGATTCCACACAATTAAAATCGGAATTCTATTATAAAAATAGACAAATATCATCATCAGAAGTGCAACTGTTACAGTATCAATTCTCACGTTTTAGTATACCACGGTTTAGTAGCACACGGTTTCTGTATAACACATTTTTGCAGCCCATGTTATTGGCTCAGAGACCAATGGTATATCACTCAATTCATTTCTTTTTTTTTCTCTTTCCATTCTGACGTTTCCTCTCCAACAATATTGGAATTTTTGTTTGATAAATTTGTTAATAAACTCAGATTTATGTTAACCAACTAATGGCTGCAACGAGTACCCCGCCAATAGTTGTCAAATTATCATGTTAATTTCTAAATGGCTGCAACGAATGCCTCGCCAATAGTTTTAACCAAAAAAAAAAATTTGATTTCATTTCATGTTGTATAGATAACCAAATAGAACTTTTGATAGAGATGTACAATACGAATAAAAAACACTATAAGAAACAATAAATGAATTTAGAGATTCTACAATCAAATAATAACCAAGTACAACACATAATTAGGGTTGATGAAATATAAAACTCTGTCCCAATAAAACACACAAATGACAGTAATGTAAAACTCAGGACCAATAAAACATAATTGACATTAACATAAAAAAAATTTCGAAAGTAACAACTATGTAATAAAAAACAGATTTGACACATATAAAAGTTTCATATAGACTGTTGGCATGTACACATATAAATAACGAAATTTGAACGCACTGTTTTGGGAAGGGCACCAAAACAATCAAATGACAGTAACGTAAAACTGTGCCCCAATAAAACACAAATGACAGTAACATAAAAAAAATATTCGAAAGAAAAAACTATTCCCAGGACTATTTTTGGGAAATGGATTAAACAAATCCAGCCACTTTAATCCAAATTCTAATCCATTTTACCCCACAAATAAACAATTTAATCAACAGTTTCCATCGACATTAAATTAACAAACATGTACAGTGTAAAAATTCAGCCATGCACATAAATACTTAAAAAATATAATGTTAATGACAGTAACATAAAACTAAGCCACAATAAATTAGAAAACAAAAGACAGTAACATAAAACTAAGTCTCAATAAAACACAAATAATAGTAACATAAAACTCATTCGAAATAAAACACAAATGCCATAAAATGATAATAAAATATGGCTGCATACTTTTGAATAATTGAAATAAAAGAAATTTTCTATTACTGTGTGTAATATAGTAAATTCACAAATATAAATTTGATTTTAGAATCAGTTTTTAGCATCCCACGATTTTAGGAATCCACTTTTGCTTAAAAAATCCTGTTTTAGTAGCCCACGGTTCAGCCCACATTAATAGAATAAACTTCTATTCATCAATTCTGTTTAAACTTGGTAGACTCAGATTTGTTTTAACCAACCAATGGCTGCAACGAATACCCCGCCATTGACTGTCAAATCATCATTGCCGATGAACCAATGGCTACAACGAATGCCCCGCCAATGGTTATATCGATAGTTGAGCGACAATGTGATAAATGACAAAACACATGTGTGATATGAAAATTACACCAGTGAAGAAAATCATCTCTTACAACATTAGTTCGTACGGTCACATTGACAATGTGCCAATGGCTGCAATTAATGCCCCGCCAATGGTTTGATGATAGCTGAAAAAAAGTGGTTGAAATTTAAATTAAAAAACAAAACCCAATTCATATTTTTGGCAACTATTTTGCTATTATATATATATAGATAAATAGTTGCAACTATCAACTGTTAAATTTAACAACATTCAG
This sequence comes from Iris pallida, assembly GCA_029216955.1. NCBI lineage: Eukaryota > Viridiplantae > Streptophyta > Magnoliopsida > Asparagales > Iridaceae > Iris > Iris pallida. The sequence goes on from JANAVB010035019.1 coordinate 6,911,977, forward strand.
TTGTATAACTATAATCTATATTAGTAAAAATCTATCCTTAGTTCAACATTTAGTTGAAATAATATAACAAAGTATCAATAAATTTAATTACAGCCTGGTAAAGTCTTGATAGATAAATAGGGTTTTGATTTACCAACATGTAATAACAGATTCCCCAAACAACTTTAATTTTATTATATAATGTATAATAAAAAATAATAACAACGATTTCTTAATTATAGATAGTGTCAATATTTCAATAATAATAAAATGAGCAAAATTATTGATTATGATATATGCATTATTATTTGTCTACTGAATTTATTTTTTCTTCTACAGGGCGATCGAATTCATGCCAGTATTAAGAAAGATTTAATCAACAATTTTCAACCTTTGCTGAATGAGAGACGACTCTATGTTGTTCGTTGTTTTGTTGTTACAAATAACAACATGAAATACAAGACAACCGCAAATAAATACAAGATATTATTCTTGGCAAAAACGAAAGTTGTTGAAATATTTGATGAGAAATTTCCCTCCTTTGTTTTTAGTTTTCAAAAGTTTTCTGATATTACAAATGAGAAAACTTTAGATGATAACAAACTTATTGGTAAATATATTGTTTAATTATTTTTGTATTTAAAAAATATAAAATTATTTTATTCCATCAAATTTATTGTTATTTGTGTTCATGGCTTTAATTTCAGATATTATTGGACGAGTTGTTACATTAGATCCTCCCCAACAAAGGGATTTGAAAGATGGACCAACAAGACTTATGGATATTACTCTCGAGGACAATGAGTAATAATTTTGCAATTTGATTATTCTATTATTGAATTGTGTTCATATAATTAATAAATAAACTGATTTCCTTTGTATTATTAGGAAACAACGTTTGCCATGTACTTGTTGGGAAAGAAACGCGGAAACCTTTTCCCAAACCGGAGAGTACCTGCGAGAGGACCGAGCAATACAACGTACGAACCCAAAAACAAACACACAAAACAATCCACGCAGACACAGAGAATTTTTGACGTGGAAAACCCTTGCGGGAAAAAACTACGGGACGATCGGAGTCCAACCCTGAGAAGCCTCCACTAATGGAATAGAAGAATTACACCCTCTACAAACTCCTCCCGATCCAAATCGGATCCCCACAACACTCAGAGATAAGAACAATGATTACAAGGCTACGAAGAACGAGAACGACGAGTAGAGATTACCCGAACACGATCTCCTTCGAACAGCGACCTTCAATCCTCCGTCTTCTTCTCCGAAGTTGTAATGGCACTCTTGCCTCCTTCCTCTCTCAAACTTGTGTTGTCCAATGCGTTGCACTCATACGATTATGAATTAGGGTTGGGAAATCTCAATATAACTCCCTAATCCCACAGCCAACATGGACCGTTGGATTAGATCCAATGATGAAAACTCATCCAGAATCCCGCTTCAGCCCCCGACGACACAGAGTTCGGCCAGAACTCTGTGTGGGGCAACCAGTACCTACTGGCCAAACCCTGGAACGGCCAGACCGAGTTCGGCCAGAACTCGGCCTGGGACCGAGTTCGGCCCGAACTCGGCAGACTTGGTCCAGAACCCCCTTTTGGGGCAGCAGCAGCAGCAACTACGTCGCCTACTTCCCGAGCTTCTCCGACATCGAACGGCGCTCGTCGCACTCCGGGGTCTTCTCCACATAGGTTGGGAACCCCACCCACTCCAACAAATCTCCCCCTTCACAACTATGGGGAGGATGTTGTCATCCCGATGACCTGCCTGCAGTACTCAAACTTCCCCTTTGGTAGAATCTTCGTGAACATATCAGCTCCGTTGTCGTCTGTATGCACCTTCTCAAGCTCCGCATCCTTCTTCTCAACTACATCCCGTATCCAATGATACCGACTCTCGATGTGTTTGGACCGGCTATGAAATGTCTGATTCTTCACAAGGTGGATAGCACTCTGACTGTCGCAAAGCAAAATATACTGCTCTTGCTTCAGTCCCATTTCCTGCAACAGCTTCTTCATCCACAACAGCTCCTTGCAAGCCTCCGTCGCCGCAATGTACTCTGCCTCTGTCGTCGACAAGGCAACACACTTCTGCAACCGCGACTGCCACGACACTGCTCCTCCCGCAAACATCATCACGTAGCCCGAAGTCGATCGCCTCATGTCTACATCTCCAGCCATATCAGCGTCGGTATACCCAACCAGCTTCGGCTCGTCACCACCAAAGGAAAGTCTCCAACCAGCAGTACCCTGAAGATAACGTAGAATCCACTTGACCGCACTCCAATGTACCCTTCCAGGATTTGAAAGATACCTGCTAACCGTACCAACTGCATGAGCAATATCTGGCCTCGTACACACCATAGCATACATCAGGCTTCCAACAGCTGAGGCATATGGAACCCGTTCCATATCTTCCTTTTCGTCCTCCGTAGATGGACACTGTTCCTCAGTGAGCTTAAAGTGAGCCGCGAAGGGGAAACTCACTTTCTTCGACCCGTCCATCCCGAAACGCTGAATTACCCGGTGAATGTACTTCTTTTGGGACAAGTGTAGCAGCTTGGACTCTCTCTCTCGGCTGATCTCCATCCCAAGAATAGTCTTCGCTGTGCCCAAATCCTTCATAGAGAAGGCCGCGCCCAGTTGGCGCTTCAACTCCGCTATCCTAGTGGCATTCCGACCCACTAATAGCATATCATCAACATAGAGCAATAAGATGATAAAATCATCATCGACAAAATACCTCACAAATGCACAATGGTCCGACGTCGTCCGTGCATAACCATGCTCTCCCATAAATGACTCGAACTTCCTGTACCACTGCCTCGGAGCCTGCTTCAGACCAAACAAGCTCTTCCTCAACCGGCAGACCAAATGTGACTTGCCCTTCTCACAGAATCCCTCCGGCTGCTCCATATATAACTCCTCCTCAAGATCACCGTGGAGGAATGCCGTCTTTACGTCCATCTGCTCGACCTCCAAGTCGAAACTGGCTGCTAATGCTAGCACCACCCGGATAGACGAATGCTTGATGACAGGCGAAAAGATCTCATCATAATCCACGCCTTTTCGCTGACCGTAGCCTTTGACTACCAGTCTCGCTTTGTATCGAGGGCGAGTAGCATCATCCGTCTGCTTCACTCTGAACACCCATCGATTCTTCAAAGCCTTCTTGCCCTTTGGCAACCGCACCAGATCATAAGTAGAATTGGTGTGCAAGGAACTCATCTCCTCCTGCATAGCCACCATCCACTCCTGCCTGTGTTCGTCTTCCATAGCCTCTGCGAAACTTTCGGGCTCTTCCCCGTCAGTCAATAGCACATACTCATCCGGTGAGTATCTCGTAGATGGTCGACGATCCCTGTCACTCCTTCTCAGTGGAGCCACTGGTGCTGGCTGTATACCGACAGCCTCCGCCCCTTCAGGAACTACCTCTCCGGCATGCTCATCCTCCTGAGGGACACCCTGACCACCATCAGCAAGCTGATAATCAAGGTTGGGAGCAACTCTATGTACCGGCTCCCCCATAACTGGATCCTCTGCGATGTCCTCTGGAAACTGCTCGAAGCGAAATGACTCTAACTCAGGCAATTCCTCAGCCTCAGAAGGCGTCTCGGAATCCTGAGTGTTGGTCATGGTCTGATCCTCGACGAACACCACGTCCCTGCTTCTGTAGAGCTTTCCTTCCACTGGGTCGTAGAGTCTATAGCCAAACTCATCCCGACCGTAGCCGACAAAGACGCATCGCCTCGTCTTCGGCTCAAGTTTGGTCCTCTCGTCCTTCGGTACATGCACGAAGGCTTTACAACCAAACGCCCGCAGGTGATTGTATGATGGCTCTTTGCCGTACCATACTTTATCAGGCACATCACCCTGCAAAGGAGAACTAGGAGACAAATTAATAATATAAGCAGCTGTGAGAAGAGCCTCACCCCAATAACTGCCCGATAAGTTTGCTTCTGACAGCAAACACCGCACCCTCTCCATCAGTGTCCTGTTCATGCGCTCCGCTACACCATTGAGCTGAGGTGTCTTTGGCGGAGTCTTCTGGTGTCGTATCCCTTGCTCTCTGCAATACGCATCAAAGGGACCGATGTATTCGCCGCTATTGTCGGACCGAACACACAACAACTTCTTGCCCGTCTCCCTTTCAACAGAGGCCTGAAACTCCTTGAAAGTAGGCAGCACCTGATCCTTGGTCTTTAAGGAATAGACCCAAACCTTCCTGGAACAGTCATCAATAAAAGTTACAAAGTAAGAAGCACCACCAAGAGATTTTACCTTCATAGGACCGCAGACATCCGAGTGAATCAACTCGAGCAACGCCGGCTTCCTTTGTTTTTAGTTTTCAAATGTTTTCTGATATTACAAATGAGGAAACTTTAGATGATAACAAACTTATTGGTAAATATATTGTTTAATTATTTTTGTATTTAAAAAATATGAAATTATTTTATTCCATCAAATTTATTGTTATTTGTGTTCATGGCTTTAATTTCAGATATTATTGGACGAGTTGTTACATTAGATCCTCCCCAACAAAGGGATTTGAAAGATGGACCAACAAGACTTAAGGATATTACTCTCGAGGACAATGAGTAATAATTTTGTAATTTGATTATTCTATTATTGAATTGTGTTCATATAATTAATAAATAAACTAATTTCCTTTGTATTATTAGGAAACAACGTTTGCCATGTACTTGTTGGGAAAGAAACGCGGAAACCTTTCCCCAAACCGGAGAGTACCTGCGAGAGGACCGAGCAATACAACGCACGAACCCAAAAACAAACACACAAAACAATCCACGCAGACACAGAGAATTTTTGACGTAGAAAACCCTTGCGAGAAAAACCACGGGACGATCGGAGTCCAACCCTGAGAAGCCTCCACTAATGGAATAGAAGAATTACACCCTCTACAAACTCCTCCCGATCCAAATCGGATCCCCACAACACTCAGAGATAAGAACAATGATTACAAGGCTACGAAGAGCGAGAACGACGAGTAGAGATTACCCGAACACGATCTCCTTCGAACAGCGACCTTCAATCCTCCGTCTTCTTCTCCGAAGTTGTAATGGCACTCTTGCCTCCTTCCTCTCTCAAACTTGTGTTGTCCAATGCGTTGCACTCATACGATTATGAATTAGGGTTGGGAAATCCCAATATAACTCCCTAATCCCGCAGCCAACATGGACCGTTGGATTAGATCCAATGATGAAAACTCATCCAGAATCCCGCTTCAGCCCCTGACGACACAAAGTTCGGCCAGAACTCTGTGTGGGGCAACCAGCACCTACTGGCCAAACCCTGGAACGGCCAGACCGAGTTCGGCCAGAACTCGGCCTGGGACCGAGTTCGGCCCGAACTCGGCAGACTTGGTCCAGAACCCCCTTTTGGGGCAGCAGCAGCAGCAGCAACTACGTCGTCTACTTCCCGAGCTTCTCCGACATCGAACGGCACTCATCGCACTCTGGGGTCTTCTCCACATAGGTTGGGAACCCCACCCACTCCAACAGTACTTTGTGGGGAAAATTGGTTGATAATATGGTTTCGTACGTTAATAATGGTAAAAATGAACCTGTTGTAGTTATACTACAAATGTTTCGTACCAAATTATATAGAGGTAATAATTATTTCTTATATATTGATTATTATTTTCATATTTTTTATGAATAATTTAACAACTTTTGTTTAAAATGTATTTGTTTTCTGATTAGGTCAAGTTACAGCATCCAACACGTTCTACGTATCAAGGTTATTATTTGGTGATGACATTCCTGAGATTGAAAATTTTAAATCAAGGTAACTAAAATTTATTGATACTCTAATTAAATATTTTTAAAGTATTTGTAATTAGTGTACATAATTAAATTAATGAATATTTTTCTACTTTATGAAGGATTGTTGAAGAAAGTAGCGAATCTATCACTATAAGTACAGTTTCACTAACATCTGCAAATTTGGTTGAAAATGAATTATCAAGTGGCCAAGCTATAGTTAGGACCATTGAGAACTTGAGAGATAACCATGAGGTATAGTTTTTCATTTAGTTATAATTTGTAATTATATTATATTACATAATTGTTGAATTTTTTTTTTATTGATTATCAGATTGGAAGCTTTTGGGTTTATGCTGAAATTGTTGAAGTTGTATTAAAGAATGCTTGGTGGTATTTTTCGTGTAACAAATGTCCAAAAAAATTAGATAAATGTGGCGATTTATTTTACTGTGACAGATGTGACAAGTTTGAAAAAGATGTTAACATCAGGTATTAACATACGATCATTTTAAACCTAATTACTATTCTTCTTGAATATTTAAATACAATTTTATTTAACAGGTACAAAATTAATGTTCGTGTTATTGACACAACCGGGGAAATAGATTTACTATTATGGGACAAAGAATGTGTCCAGCTTATTGGAAAAAAGGCTTTGGATTTAAAAAAGAAGACGTCAGAGGTACTTTTGTAAATAAGCTCTAAACACATATCATAATTCTTTGTCAATATTAAATTTGTTATATTTATTATAATATTTATTATAATTTCATTTAATTCTTTTTCGTAAAATTGTAGGAATCAGAAAATGATCAGAAAATTCCTGAGGAAATACAAAATTTAGTTGGCTTAAAAATTTTCTTCAAGATTCAAGTAAGATCTGAACAAGTACGTAATTATACTGGATCATTTACGGTATTAAAGCTGACTACCGATGAAGGATTAATTTCACTATATTCTGAACATTTTAAAGAAAATCAGGTATGTATTAATCTTCTGGTACATTTGAACTTACTTTAATTATTTTTTAACTATTCTGTTTATTTTTAATTTTACAGGAATCTGATATTTTTTCAAATTTGTTGAAGGAGGAAAATGATGTCGAAATGGTAAAAAAAGTGAATGTTTAATTAGTCTTTTTTTTTTCTTCAATTAGTCATTTTAATTTCAATTAGTCATTTTAATTTCGTTTATATATGAATAGATTGGATCGTGTGGAGAGATGATTTCAACACCAAATGTCAAATATTCACAAGAGATTGAGTCTCTGGAAACTCCTGAAGATTCTGGATTGAAGAGGTCATTGATTGATGCATACTCAACAACAGCAGGATCAAAGAAGATGAAGATTGATATAAAGAAAGAGAAGGAATGAAGAATACCTTTGTGTTGATCAATAGTGCTTTTAATTTCATTCAGTTTAAAAGAACTCTTTGTTCAATGTATTGACGTACTTGAGTATTATCTTATTGTGTATTTGAATGCTTTCAAATCCAGCCAGCTCTTAAAAGAACATTTTGTGTGAGCTTGCTTAGTTAATTGAACTTTTGTTATTCTCAATATAACTTTTATTTGTGTTTAATATGATTTGAAGAGAGTATATATAAACCTTTTTTGGTTATATTACCTTAGTTTGATCATTAGTTTGAAGATTACCTTAGTTTGATCCTTAGTGTTTTTAATACCGTTCATCTTAAAAGCACTCTTTGTGAAATGTATTGACGTACATGAGTATTATCTTAAGTATGTATTTGAATGCTTTCAAGTTCAAACAGCTTTAAAAGTATATATAAAAATAATAAGTAATGACATTTTATACTCTTTATATGTTATATTCATAGTAATTATATACAATAAGAAGCATTATATAACATAAAATTAATTTATGAAATAAGATCCTTAGTGATTGTAAATTTGATAAATGTTGTTCATTAATGTCAATTGAACTTACTTTATTACATTTAAAATACAAACTTCAATAATTTATTAAAAAATAAACTAGCAGATCAGAATTCTTTCAAGTTAGCCAGCTTTAAAAATATGTATTTGAATGGTTTCAAGTTCAGCCAGCAACCAAAATTAATTTATTACAAACTACAACATTATCTTAATATTTATTTGAATGCTTTCAAGTTCAGCCATCTTTATAAGTATATATAAAAATAATAAGGAATTACATTTTATACTCATTAATTGTTATATTCATAGTAATTATATACAATAAGAAGCATTATATACCATAAAATTAATTTATGTATTAAGATCCTTAGTGATTCTAAAATTGATAAATGATGTTCATTAATGTCAATTGAACTTACTTTATTACATTTAAGATACAAACTACAATAATTTATAAAAAAATAAACTAGCAGATCAAAATATTAAACAAATATTGATAATAAACTAACTTATGCATGTAAAAATAATACATTAACAATAAATATTGATAATAAACTAACTTTTGCATGTACATATATTGAGGGATAATATAACAAAGTTTGTGTCCGCATTTAATCTTGTAATGGTACAACATTATTCTTAAATTTATAATTATGATAAAATTATAGCCATTATATTACTTTATGTAAATCCGAAAAATCTATAAAAGTAAGACAGCCATATTCACATATGTTGCCACACAACTAAAGAATAAAAGTTGAAATAATATGAACTTGAAATTAAGATTTATTATAAAAGTAAATATCCTTAATTAAATTACTTATATTGATCAAATTCCATCAAGTACTTAATATTAAATTAGTTTGAACCTTACTTCTTTTAAATTCAGACGCTGTCGTACATTATTGTTTATTGATCTTATGTCATTATCATTAACGTACAAACAAATATAATATATTTGTAACAGAATAGCAGATCAGAAATTTTGATTTAAAATAAAAATTGCAACCTAATAAGGTATGTACATTCATCATTAGAACATTAAAAGAAAGTCCTTTATTATGACACATATATATACATTGGAAATCAGGTTTGCAGAATATTTAAATGAAACTCAAAGTAGTTGCCATTAAAGCTTATTTTTGAAAATCTAAAATTAAATGAATGTTCATACATCATTACATCCTTTAAAAAGATGTATGATTAGCAACAATATGTTGGGAAAATTTTAGTTCTCTCTTTCCCAATACAAAATAATCATGATTTGAGAACATAGATATATTTGCCTAATTGTACAAAAAATGATGTATGGCAATAATAAATACATCTCTAATGATGTGTTGATATCAGCAACAACTGTTGGCATTCCTGCATTTTTTCCAACCAATACAAAATAATGTTTAATTGAATGCCTATATAATGGGCTTACTATATAAGAATGGGGTTTCAATTTAGTCACTTCTAAATCCCAGCATACAAATCCCAGCATACAAATCCCAGAATTCAATTTGGTCACTTACTATATAACAAGGAAGGATCTATTACAAAGAAACAAATCGATAATGAGGAAGCTGACAAGGAGTACAACACTTAACAAGCGACCGAAGCTTACCAAAGATGAAGCAGGTAATAGTTGCATCCAATTTCTGTTATCTTTTACGTTATTCTAATTTCTAATATTGCTGTCATATTTCATTCACTTATATACATTGTAAAAATGTAAATAAAATTATCTATATTATTTATCTGACAACTATCATTTAACAATCATAAATAAATTGAAAAAATAAATTTCTGTACAAGCATTATTTTGCAACATGTAAACAATAGCATTATACCTTCATAGCTTCGTAGATAACAATTGTAATATTAATTCCAAAAACATACTAAGATGAGGGTTATATGTTATCATGAAACAGAAATGAAATTAAATGATATTCAGTACAAGAGTTAAATTATACCTTGATGTTGTAGCTGACCATCTCCAAATTAAAGGAATGGAAATAGAAAAAAGAAAGCAAGAAATTAGTCATCTCTAAATCCAGATTTGGTTCCCCCCCCCCCCCAAATAACTTATAAAACCGAAAAAAATCATTTTTAAAGTTGAAAAAAATTAGGAAAAAAAATATTTGTTGATAAAAACCAAAGAAATCGAACTAAATTTGTAGATCCAGAACATAAAATGATGAATCACCAAGAAAAAAACATTTTAATTGCATTTTCTATGCGTTTAATCAAATTAAACCCAATATAACTTTTGATAGAGATGTACAATATGAAAAAAAAAGATTAGGGAAGGAAAAAAATAATAATTACAGATTATATACTCAAAGAGAACCAAAATATAACACAATATTGTAGATAGGAAACGTTAGAATGGAAAGAGAAAGAGAAAAAAACAGAAATGCATTGAGTGTAATACCATTGGTCTTTGAGCCAAAACCATGGGCTGGAAAACCGTGGTATAAGTAAAACCGTGTGCTACTAAACCAATAGTAGACTAAAACCGTGGGCTACTAATTCATTTTTTTAAAATTATTAATTTTATATTATTTTACGTTTAAAATTTATTTACATGAAATTTTTTTATTAAATCAATGGAATACTAAAACCGTGGGCTACAAAATCAATTTTTATATATATAATTTATTAAATTTGTATTATTTTACATCTTTCATAAATTTTAAATTTAACTTAATCATTATATATAATTTGTAGAAAAAAAAACATTCGGTCCAGAACATAAAATGACGATTCACGATTTTAAATATACGAAATTTCGATAAAAAAAATTATATAATTTTAATGTCAATTTTTACCATCTCCAAATCATAGGAATGGAAATATAAAAAGAATAAAACAAAGAAATCGACTCTAAAACCAGAATCGTATCGACTCCGCAACAACGTATAAATCCGAAAAATTTATTAAAAAAAATTGAAAAAAGAAGAGGAAAAATAAATATTTGATGAATCACCAAAAAAAACTATAGAAATCGAACTAAATATGTAGATCCAGAACATCAAATGATAACTCATGAAAAAATAACATTTTAATTAATTTTTCATGCGTATAATCAAATATTTCAAGATCTTAAATTTGAATGTAAATGTAAAATACGAAAAATAAAGAGAAAAGGGACGGATTTGTTTAAAAAATTAATAGAAAAAATAATATATAATAAAAAATAGAATTTTGTACCATCTCAAAATCATAGGAAAGAACGATGCAAAGAATAAAACTGATCTTCCTACTGTAATACCAGAATCAGATCGCCTTCCAATATCGTATAAATCCGATAAAATTATTACAAAACTTGAAAAAAAGAAGTGGAAGAGTAAAAAATTGATGAATCACAAAAAAAATCATAAAACAAAGAACTAAATTTGTAGATCCAGAAATAAACTGATGAATCACGAAAAAAATAACATTTCGACAGCATTTTTCATGCGTATAATCTTAGAGAACTAGATTTATTTTTGCATGTAGATGTAAAATACCAAAAAAAAAAGAGAAAAGGGAAGGAAGAAAAGAAAAATTCAGATTATATAATCAAAGAGAACGAAAATATAACAGAACGTTGGGGAGAGGAAACGTTAGGGTGGAAAGAGAAAGAGAAAGAAAAAGTTAGAATAAAATGCATTGAGTGTAATACCATTGGTCTTTGAGCCAATACCATGGGCTGGAAAACCGTGGTTTTAGTAAAACCGTGTGCTACTAAACTATTTTAAGACTAAAACCGTGGGCTACTAATTCATAACTTTTAATTTATTAATTTTGTATTATTTTAAGTTTAAAATTAATTTAAATTTGTATTATTTATTATATCAATGCTATACTAAAACAGATGGCTACTAAATCATTTTTTATATGTATAATATATATAATTTATTAAATTTGTATGATTTTACGTTTAAATTTTATTTAAATTTAACTTAATTATTTTTTATATTTTGTAGAAAATATATATTTTGATTTAGGTAAATGTACACCTCCATCAAGCGAGAAAAAATTTCAGCATATATTTTGTGGGAACGATTCGAACATGACCATTTGTCCATTATCTAGGTCTCCTTTCGGTGACATCACGAATGGTATGTTATCTTTAATTTTTAACACAGTATTTAATGACTACTGTTCTTTATATAATTATCTAACAATATATATGTGTATATATATATATATATATATATATATATATATATATATATATGTTGATTTTGTATGCAGTTTGTGGGTCAAGTGAGCCTACGCAGTTAATTGTTTCTCAGAAAAAAAATTCATTTGACTATTCGAGGAAGAGATTTACAAATCTGCACTCTGATCCATCGAGAGTAATTTTTCAAACTAATGATGATGGTCATTCGAGTGAGTTATTTCTTCTAACCTTAAAAATAATATTCTCAAAAAATTATTATAACATAATTTACTATTTATACAAATAAAATAAAATGAGATCTATTATTATTTTATTGTGATTACTTTTCTAACTTTTTCCTTCTTTTTTTGCAGTAAATTTAAATACAAAAGGAAAACAGTTTCATTCTAGCGGCGTATTGTTAAGTAATGTGCAGAATACGTCTACAAATCCTTTTAGTGAAATCACGAATGGTATGGTTGAAATTTATTATTAAACTATACATTAAATATGGTATAATTATGTTTGTAAAGTTTTTTATTAAATTATTTTATGCAGTTTGTGGATCAAATCAAACAGATGATTTGTCTATTTCAATGAACCAAAGTTCACTACATTCCTCGAAAAATACAATCTCAAATTTACAGCAAAATAGTGATTTAACAACGATTGATTTGACTGCAGATGAGGAGTCTTCAGGTATGTTTTAAGTCTAATTTATTTCTATTATTCCAATATTTGAATTTTGTCATTTATTTCAATTTATCTTAGAAGGAAAGTAGTTTCGGCCCTTTTAATAATTTCTTGCTTTTTCTTTGTTTCTGCTTTTTGCAGTGGTTGTTAAATTGACAAATGGAGATTGTAAATTTGATCATGGACATGCAAATCCTACAATCGGTATTAGTCTATATAAGCTTTTGTGTGTAATTGTGTGTGTGTATTTGTTTGTATGTGTTTATGAATATGTGAGAATTTATTAGTTTAGTTTGTAAGTTATGGCTGTTTTTTTATATTTTATTGGTATTTTTTATTGTCAGATTATTGGGATATTGGCGATCCAACTTATAAATGTAAATTTTGTGGTGCAAACTTTTGGTATGACGAGAGACTTCAGTCTTCCTACAAATGCAAAAACCCGACGTACTCTTTATGTTGTATGCAAGGAAAGATTCAAATTTCACAAATGAAGAGACCGCCTAAAGTTTTACATGATCTTTTATATGGTGTGAGCGATAAGAGCAAACATTTTCTAGAAAATATAAGATCATATAACAGCATGTTTTCATTCACTTCAATGGGAGGCAAGGTTGATCCAGAACCAAATCAAGGAAATTCTCCACCAATTTTTAGAATGCATGGACAAAACTACCATCTATTAGGAAGTTTATTACCCATTGAAGGTTCAAGCCCAAAATTTGCACAGTTATATATTTATGATACAGAAAATGAAATTCAAAACAGAATGAAAGCTGTAAGGTATTTATCAAAATTTTTCCCCTGATAAGTACAATTGTATATTGATCATTGGTTATTAATATATTTAGTTAACTTATTTTTTTAATATTATTTTCAGGAAAAACGGTAATATTAATAATCTGCATGCAGAAATTGTACGTGACTTGAAGGATATGTTGGATCAAAATAATGTATTAGTAAAGTCTTTTAGAATGGCTCGCAAAAAAAATGTGTGAAGGAGGTAATTCAAGCGTTCGATTAAAACTGATAGGAAGAAGACATGGAGATGGACGACAATATAATTTACCTACAGTTTCTGAGGTTGCTGCTTTGATAGTTGGAGATCTTGATGAATGCTTAGGTGATAGAGATATTATGGTTGAAACACAAGCTGGGAACCTACAACGAATAAATGAGTTACATGCTTCTTATTTAGCATTACAATACCCCTTGATCTTTCCCTACGGTGAAGATGGTTATAGAGAAGACATTCAATTATGTGAATCAACAAATAGAGGTAATGGTGGAAGAAGGAGAGTAAGTATTAGAGAATGGTTCGCTTATAGACTGCATGAAAGGGATTATGAGCCTTCTATCATATTTGCTACTAAAAGACTTATGCAACAGTTCTTGGTTGATGCTTATACAATGGTTGAATCTGCAAGATTAAAATTTATTCGAACGCATCAGAAATAATTACGGTGTGAGATGTATAAAGGTCTTACAGATGCATTATTACGAGGTGAAACAGATCCGACTACACAAGGAAAAAGAGTCATTCTACCATCTTCTTTTACAGGAGGTGCCCGGTACATGATTCAAAATTACCAAGATGCAATGGCAATATGCAGATGGGTTGGTTACCCGGATTTGTTTATAACATTTACATGCAACCCCAAATGGCCTGAAATACTTCGATATGTTGAAAAAATGGTCTCCATCCTGAAGATCGACCAGATATATTATGTAGAGTTTTCAAGGTGAAATTGGATGGGCTGATCAAAGATTTGAAACATAATAAAATATTTGGAACAGTTAGAGCTAGTAATGATTTTGCTATATTTTTTGTACTTAATCATGTTTTTTATTAACATATTTAATATTAATTTTTTTCTATTGTTTTTCAGTTATATATACGATCGAATTTCAAAAACGTGGGTTGCCGCATGCTCATATTTTATTATTCCTAGCAAAAGAAGATAAGTTTCCATCGGGTAAATATATTGATCATATAATCTCAGCAGAAATTCCTGATCAAAAATCAGATCCTACCTATTATAATGCAGTACGAGATTTTATGATACATGGACCTTGTGGTGCTGCAAGAAAGAATTCACCATGTATGTCAGATGGTCATTGCTCAAAGCATTTTTCGAAAAAATTTGTTGAAAATACTTTGGTTGATGAAGACGGATATCCATTATATAGACGCAGAGATGATGGAAGAACGGTTTTAAAGAATGGTGTTGAACTAGATAATCGATTTGTAGTGCCTCATAATCGTTATTTATTGTTGAAGTATGGAGGTCATATGAATGTTGAATGGTGCAATCAGTCTCGATCTATAAAATATTTGTTCAAGTATGTGAATAAAGGACATGATCGTGTAACTGTATCTTTTTATAGAACTACAGATGATGACGAACCCAAAAAACCAATTGATGAAATTAACATGTATTACGATTGTAGATACATTTCTGCTTGTGAGGCAGTATGGAGATTGTTTGGTTTTGAGATCCAATATAAAAACCCTCCTGTTGAGCGACTTAGCTTTCACTTACCCGACGAGCAGCCTATTATTTTCTCAGACGCAGATGCTATTGATACCATTATTGATCGTGCCAGTGTGAATGAAAGCATGTTCTTAGCTTGGTTTGAAGCGAACAAGCGATATCCAGAGGCAAAAAATCTCATATATGCAGAATTTCCACAAAAATTTGTTTGGAAACAGAAGACTAGAGAGTGGACTCCGAGAAAAAAATGTTTCTCATTAGGTCGAATTTTTTATGTTCCACCTGGTTGCGGTGAGATGTACCATTTAAGATGTCTTTTCAATATCGTCCGTGGACCTAAATGCTATGATGATATTAAGAAAGTCAATGGTATTCATTACGAGTCATATCGTGAAGCTTGCTATGTCTTAGGTTTATTGGAGTATGATGATGAGTATATCGATGGTATTATTGAGGCAAGTTATTGGGCATCTGCATATTCTTTGAGAAATTTATTTGTGACATTATTGTCATCTGGCTCTATAAGTCGTCCTGAATTACTTTGGAACAAGTGTTGGACATACTTATCAGATGATGTTTTATATAATCAACGAATTGCGTTGCACGACCAAGGTAAAATATTTTATTTCCTATTTATGAGCAAAATTTGTGTTTTGAATATTATTTGATCGTTAATATAGCTGTATAATTAATTACAACATATTCTCTCTCTTTAATTCTAGATTTGCTTATGAGTGAGGATGACATTAAAAATTACACTTTGGTTGAGATTGAAAAGTTATTGAGAAATTATGGTAGAAGTTTGCGAGAATTTTCATCAATGCCATTTCCAAACATGGACTCCTTATCAAATACTACAAATAGATTGGTGCATGATGAATTAAATTATGATAGAGCAGCTCTAGCAGAAGAACACGTGCACCTACTTGCTCACTTGAATGATGAACAACAACATGTTTACGACATAATAATGGATGCTGTTAATTCTACAAATGGTGGTGTTTTCTTTTTATATGGATATGGCGGTACTGGAAAAACGTTCATTTGGAAAACATTATCTGCATGCTTGAGATCTAAGGGAGATATAGTTCTAAATGTGGCTTCAAGTGGGATAGCATCACTTCTGTTGCCTGGTGGAAGAACAGCTCATTCAAGATTTGCTATTCCAATAAATGTAAATGAGGATTCAACATGCAATATCAAACAAGGAAGTCAACTTGCACCTAATTGTTAGGTGCAAACTTGTAATTTGGGATGAAGCGCCAATGATGCATCGATATTGCTTTGAAGCGTTGGATAGATCGCTTAGAGATATAATGCAATTTAGCAATCCACTAAGTTCTGAGACACCATTTGGAGGAAAAACAATTGTCTTCGGAGGAGATTTTCGACAAATATTGCCTGTAATTCCGAAAGGTAGTAGACAAGATATAGTTCATGCAACTATAAATTCTTCTTTTATTTGGCAAAACTGCAAAGTTTTGAGGTTGACAAAAAACATGAGACTTCAAAGTTGTAGCATAACATCTGAAAGTGAAGAGCTCAAACGGTTTTCTGAATGGATTGCAAGTATAGAAGATGGAACACTTGGAGGGCATAATGATGGTTGTGCAAGTATCGATATTCCAAATGATGTTTTACTTAGTAATGCAAATGATCCACTGCAAACAATTGTTGAGAGCACATATCCTTCATTTGCGAATTTCGTCATCGATCCAGATTTCTTGAAGGATAGAGCTATATTAGCGCCAACTCTTGATGTTGTCGAGTCTGTAAATGAGTACATGACCTCACTGAATTCTGGTAACGCAAGCACATATTTAAGTTCTGATAGTCCATCCAAGTCAGATACCAATGTTGACTTATTATCAGATGTTCACACTCCAGAGTTCCTAAATAGTATTAAATGTTCAGGTGTACCGAATCATGAGTTAAAATTGAAAGTTGGTACCCCAGTAATGTTATTAAGAAATATAGATCATTCAGCTAGCCTATGTAATGGTACTAGATTGCTGATTACAAAATTAGGCAATCGTGTTCTTGAAGCAAAGATTCTTTGTGGAGACAATGCTGGTAATAAAGTTCTGATTCCAAGAATGTCACTGACACCTTGTGATCCAAGATTGCCTTTCAAATTTCAAAGAAGACAATATCCATTGATTGTTTCTTATGCAATGACAATAAACAAAAGTCAAGGTCAATCACTTTCTCATGTTGGACTTTTCTTGAAGAATCCCGTTTTTAGTCACGGACAGTTATATGTTGCGGTTTCAAGGGTAACAAGTAGGAAAGGATTGAAGATTTTAATATGCAGTAAAGATGGAGATCAATGTAATTCAACAACAAATGTTGTGTATAAGGAAGTATTTCAAAATTTGTAGAAGTAAGTGAAATGTTATCTTTTATGTCATCGAAATAGACTTTAACGTTTTATTTTATTTACATTGAGGTATATATTATTATAATTCTTTCAAAATCATATTAATATATTTTGGTCCAAGATATATTGTGAATTACATAAATAGTACTAATGATAATTACGTTGCTAAAATTAAATTCCTAAATAATCATATTAATATAATGCTATCTTTCATGTATTTCAAAATTGAGTTTATTCTAACTTTTCTTTTAATTTCAAACGTTAAATAAATATCAAGAACATTCACTTATTTAGGTTGCGGTTTAAAATAATTTTAAATATACAAACCGTGCATCGCACGGGTGACATACTAGTTTCATTAATTATAAAATCTTGTATTTCCTTAAAATTGTAAATGTTGTAACAAATTTAGAAATGCGAATGAGCAGCACATGTTGTATTTTGAGTATTTATTTCTTGCGGGCTTGACAACGTTCTACCGCCGACTCTGCGGCGTAGGCTGGCTTGGACACATCTCATATCCGAAAAGCGGGTGCGGGTCGTGACATAAGGAAAATTTGCCGCATGAAAATCCATGCGGTCAAGTACTGTGCTTCTTCACCACTTGTCCGAGGAGAAGAGCCATGAAATCCATGGCTTCAAAGCTTCCTAAATCCTTCATCCGAGGTCAGAATCTCGACTTCCATAGGTCAAAATAGGGCATAATCAAATTCTCTACAACATGGAACCATCAAAACTAGATAATAACAAGGTTAAATAGATCAAAACCCAAGAAATCTGAAAATATAATAAACTTAAATCTACACAAATTGAACCATGGAAACTAGAAATGCTAAGTATTAAAGCGTGTTAGAATTTTGTGAGGAAGAGAATGGAACAATAAAACTGAATTCCTCCATGAAGCAAGCTGCACTTGCCTAGGCACTCTTTCTCTGGTTGGTGAAGAGAGTAATGGTGAAGAAGAAGTGAATGAAGAAGAAGTAAATGAAGAGAGAGAAGGAGTTGGCGGCTATAAAGGAGAAGAGTGGAGGTAGGTGGGGGTTTGGTCAACATGAAGAAAACCAATCCAAACCGAACCAAGCCAACCAAGCCGAACCAAGCAAGAAAAATACCAAGATAAACCATGCCAGAAAACATGCAATATACGTATACGTATACCAAAATACGTAATACGAACCACGGTCGTTACAACTCTACCCACCTTAATAGAATTCCGTCCTCGGAATTTAATTAAGATGCTAGAGAAGCAAGGACAAGCTATACTAATCACAGGCAAGCTATAACAAGGCAATCAATCAAGCAATCATTCAATCAAACAAGGAATTGAGAGCATAAGGCATAAGAAAGACATTACACCTTACGAGTCAAACAGGTCAGGATATCACGATCGGATATCATCCTCACGCTCCTATGTTGACTCACCCAAAGTGTGATGACCCCAAGCATCACGGACTAACTTAATAATCTTGTTCTTGAGTATCTTCTTCCTCCGGTCCAATATAGACACGGGCCTATCCTCATACGAAAGGTTGGTACCAACAACAAATTTCGAATGACCCAGGATGTGGCTCGTGTCTGGAATATACCGTCGTAGTTGGGATACATGGAACACATCATGCACCTCACGTAACGACGACGGAAGAGTGAGACGATAGGATACATCACCTACTCGCTCCAGAATGTCGAACGGTCCTATATACCTAGGACTAAGCTTTCTTCGTACGCCGAAATGAATGATGCCACGGTTAGGCAAAATCCTCAAGAATACGTGGTCGTCGATCGAGAATTCAAGGGGACGCCGATAGGAATCGGCCCAATGACGTTGGCGATCTTGGGCAACTCGAAGATAATCTCTGACTCTCTTGACCACCTTAACTGTCTGAGCAATTATTTCCGGACTGAGCATCTGTCTCTCTCCAATATTATCCCATGCCAGTGGGGATCTGCACTTCCTACCATATAGTGCCTCGAACGGTGCCATCTGGATACTGGCCTGGAAACTGTTATTGTACGAGAACTCTACCAGGTGCAGGTGATCTTCACACGAACCACCGAAGTCGAGCGTACAAGATCTCAACATATCCTCCAAGGATTGTATGGTACGCTCTGACTGACCATCTGTTTGTGGGTGATAAGCTGAGCTGAACTGGAGGTGAGTTCCCAAACTCTCCTGCAGACTACGCCAAAAGTATGATATAAATTTGGAATCTCTGTCCAAAGTGATACTGACTGGTACACCGTGATGTTTGACGATCTGCCTGAGGTGCATCTCTGCTAGCTGAGCTGTCGACTGACCAACTATGAACGAAAGAAAGTGAGCCACCTTCGTGAGCATGTCTATAGTAACCCAAATAGCATCTCTACCGGCCGGGGACCTAGGTAATCCAGTCAAAAAAATTATGATTATATGCTCCCGTTTCCATTCTGGAATCGGCAAGGGCTGAAGAAGTCCAGCTGGCCTCTGATGTTCAGCTTTAACATGTTGGCAAACCAAACATCGAGAGACAAACCGGGCTATCACCCTCTTCATGCCATTCCACCAAAAGTGCTGACGAATATTACGGTACATCTTCGTACCGCCCGGATGAACTGAATACTGAGAACTGTGGGCCTCTGCCATGATCTCCTGTCTGATATCTCCACTGGGTACACAAAGACGCCTTCCATGCCTAAGTGTACCGTCTTGATGAATACATGATTCTGGTCTTCGTCCTGCTTCACACTCTGCTCTGACCTGCAGAAGCTTAGGATCTGCTGAATGTGCCATCCGGATCCTCTCGACTATACTGGACTAAACTTGCATACTGGCCATCAATGCCGCACTGGTAGAAAAGAAAACTTCTATACCCATCTTCTAAAGATCTGCTAACAGCTCAGGTTATGCTGTTAGAAAATAAACTTCGGCTCTCCTGCTCAATGTATCTGCTACTACATTGGCCTTCCCAGGATGATACTACAGGTTGACATCATAATCCACAAGTAGCTCAAGCTACCTTCTCTGACGCATGTTAAGATCCTTCTTGTTGAAAGCATTCTTCAGGCTCTTGTGGTCGGTGAAAATCATTACCCTATCTTCGTACAAGTAGTGCCTCCACAACTTAAGTGCAAACACTACTGCTGCCACCTCCAAGTCATGGGTTGGGTAATTCCACTCATGATCACAAAGTTGACGTGAAGCATAAGCTATTACCTTCCCATGCTGCATCAAAACATATCCCAAACCTCTGCCTGAAGCATCACAATACACTGAGAATATCCCGGTTCCATCTAGAAGTGTGAGAATAGGTGCCGTCATCAAGCCTCGCTTCAACTTCTCAAAAGAATCCTGACACTCGGCTGTCCAAGTAAACTGTACATCCTTGCGGGTCAACTGGGTCAATGGCGCTGAAATCCGAGCAAAGTCTGAAATAAATCGTCGGTAGTAGCCGGCCAAGCCAAGAAAACTACAAACTTCTGCATCTGTGCTGGGTACTGGCCATGTCTCAATAGCTACGATCTTCTGGGGGTCCACTTCTACTCCTCCTTTGGGGATGATATGACCCAAGTATGAAATACGATCGAGCCAGAACTCGCATTTACTAAACTTGGCATACAACTGGTGCTCCCTGAGAGTCTGAAGAAC
This sequence comes from Iris pallida, assembly GCA_029216955.1. Taxonomy (NCBI): domain Eukaryota; kingdom Viridiplantae; phylum Streptophyta; class Magnoliopsida; order Asparagales; family Iridaceae; genus Iris; species Iris pallida. Next base: position 6,932,977 of record JANAVB010035019.1, read on the forward strand.
CATACGAAGATACTGCTCATGCTTCGCCTTACTCTTGCTGTAGACCAGGATGTCGTCTATGAACACAATCACGAACTGATCCAAATAAGGCATGAAGATACGATTCATGAGGTCCATGAATACAGTCGACACATTGGTTGCTCCAAATGGCATAACAAGGAACTCCCAATGCCCATATCGGGATCTGAAAGCTATCTTCGGGATGTCCTGTTCTCTGACTCTGATCTGATGATATTCTGACCGCAAGTTAATCTTCGAGAATACTGATGCCCCCTTGAGTTGATCAAACAAGTCATCTATCCTCGGGAGAGGGTATCTGTTCTTGATTGTCACTGAGTTCAAGGTACGATAATCTACAGATAATCTGAACGTACCATCCTTCTTTTTCACAAGAAGCATCGGGGCTCCCCAAGGCGATCCACTAGCACGAATGAATCCCTTGGTTCTGAGTTCTTCAATCATCTTGTACAATATCTCTAACTCTGACGGTGCCATCCTGTAGACTCTCTCCGACACTGGGGTTGTCCCTGGGATCAAGTCTTTGGTGAACTTGATCTCTCGCTCTGGCGGTATCCCTGGTAGCTCTTCTGGGAAAACATCAGGAAACTCCTCGACTACTCGGGGTAACTGCACTGCTGCTACTTCCATCCGCAACACTAGAGGAGAAGGTTCAACTTTGCCTCGGGAAAATAAAAACTCTGGCTCGTCTGGAATGCTAAAAATAATCCTGCCAATATGGCAGTCTATCCTAGAATACTGGTCTCTCAAACAATCCATCCCTAAGACCACATCATAGTCGGCCATCGGGAACTCTATCAATCTAGCAGGGAATTCTCTACCGCTAACTACGATCCGACACGAGAAAAGCACCCTATCTACTCCCACAAGTCCGTTACCAGTAAGTATATTAAGTCTTACTGATAAGGACTCGGGCTCTAGTCATATCCGTGTTGCGAATCGTGTAGACATAAATGAATGCGAGACAGCAGAGTCAAATAATACTGAAGCTAGAAAGGTGTTGACAAGAATAGTACCTGCCACCACCTCACCTGGTACTAATCCTTCTTCTCCTATGGTCAAAGCTAACACTTGCCCATGTCCTCTGGGTATGGGTTTCCTCTGCTGAAAACTTCTCTGTTTGCTCTGGATCAGGACTTGGGCTTGGGCATACTGTTGCGGTCTCTGCTGCTGGAATGCCTGGGCCTGCGTCGGCAATGGCCTCTGGAACGGGTACTACTGCTGCTGCTGCTGGACTGGTGCTGGTCCTCTAACTGAAGGACTAGAGAAGGCTGATAAAGATGAACTCCCCCTGTTCGGGCAGTTCCCAACCCTGTGGTCTGGGGCACCACAAACCAAGCACAAACCCTGTGCTCTGCGACACTCGGATACCACATGTCCTGGCTTCCCGTAGTGTGAACATCCCACTGCGGAAGAGTGCTTCTGCTTCTGCTACTGAGGGTGCGTCGGGGTTGGATGTTGAACCGACGTCACTGAGGCCGCCCGCCTCGGAGCTCCAATGGTCAAGGCCCTGGCTGCCGAGCTGGTGCTGAAGACTGATTCATCTGGCTGTAGGATCGCTTCCGACCCCCGGTCCTATCCACGATCCTCTGGAAGGTATACTCGTGCCTCCTGGCTGCTCTCAATACTGCATCAAAATTTTGATGCTCAAATTGCTCCACGGCCAATAAAATCTCGAGATGGAGCCCCTGTTGGAACCACTGGGCTCTATCGAACTCGGTCGCTACCAAGGTGGGAGCAAACCGACTAAGTCTTAAAAACTCGACCGTATATCCGTCGACCGCCTACCTATCTGCTTCAGATTGGTGAACCTCGTCTGTAGATCGTATCGAGCTACAGCATCGAAATACTTGGTCTAGAATTCTCTGAATACTGCCCAAGCAATAGGTGACATTAATTCAATTGCCTGCATCGCCCACCAGCTGCGGGCAAGATCCAATAACTGTAAGCGCACCACGGCCACCTTTTCGTCTTCTGGAGTCCTGGCTGCTTCTAAAATCACTTCTGTGTCCTGAAGCCAAGCATCAGCGGCGATAGCATCTTCACTGCCGTCGAAGAAGGGAGGGTTCAAGCGCTTGAAGCTGTTGGCCGCACTGTTCCCATGGTGACCTCCTCTGGTCAGAGCATCTGTCACTGCCTGGTGCAAGGCATCTCCTCGACAATCCTGAGAAGCTAACAAGGTCCTGATGAGACCCCCAAAGTGCCATCATCAGGATCTGCAGGCTGGACGGGCTGAACTGGTGACTCTTGATCCCCAGTAGGCACGACTCTGGAGGCTACTTCTGAATGCTGGACTTGATCTCCAGGTTGCTGCCAGTCCACGGGAGGTGCTCCGCCTTGCTGATCAGTAGGACCAGGAACAATGCCGCTGAAGAAGATGACATAGGAAACGATAAGGAAGGACCAGGACAGATCAACAATACAAGCATGTGATCAGGTCAAGATTTCAGGGATTAAGAAGATACGAACAGAGATCAAGGGCGAGTACTAATTGAGACATATATTCGGTAAACCCTCACATATCTTGATTTACAAGACCTGTATCGGCCACCACTTAAACCATGTAACGTCCCAGAACCAGAATACTAGAGAGCGGGGATGTACATAACCAGCTACATATATTGAAGTGCAACCCTCCTCTCTATACGGTCATGGTTGTCAAGATACATGAAGGTTTAACTACAAGCTATCAGTCTCCTACGATCATGAACAAGCCTATAGTCTCAATCTCAAGCAAGCAATAATAGTTACAAGATGTCAGAGCACCAAATATACAATAGTAAGGCGTCCCATACATTACATATTCGGATGATCATGAAGCTAGTCATACAAAATGTCAAGACTAGCAAGAGTTTTAGTCATACATGATCAACCCTAGGATTTGTCAATCATGTTACAGCCCGTAGGCAGACAATAATTAAGGGTACAATCGAGCTAAACACGTACTCGTTGGCTAAACGCCTCAAAAGAATATTTTTACAATAAAGTGGGAGGACAAAAAGAAACCCACTCGTTGCCAGGGTTACGCCTGGTGGTCACCATCTGGCTGGAAGGTAGGTAGATCCTCTGGAGCTGCTCCGATATCTGGCCATACAAAACCAGCTGGGTCAGACCCCAAAATGAGCAAGTGCAACAAAGGAGGCTTCACTTAGGAACTAAAACCAGCATATAACAATTGAATATTAAAGATAATTATAAATGAAACTGATAATAACAGGGACAACAATAATAAATTGAGTACGAGGAAACCATTCAAGTAGCCAGATTGCAACCCTTAAACCAAACAAGGATTGGGGTTGCAACCCTTCACCTGAATAGGAACCCGTCTCAAATACTATTGATAAGGTAATAAGACAATAAACGAAGAGAGGACACAGAACTGCTCCGGGAGCTAGGTTACAACCAATAAACCAAACAAGGACCGGGGTTGTAACCCTTCGCCTGAACAAAACTGGACCCCTGATCTTTATTGTTAAGTCCAGTATAAATAATCATGCTATTGAAGTAAGGTAAAAGATGACGAGCATAACATGGGGTGCAATAAGACAATAAACGAAAAAAGGACACAGAACTGCTCCGGGAGCCAGGTTACAACCCGGACCGGGATTGTAATCCTTCGCCTGAACAGAACTGGACCCTGATCGTTATTGTTAAAGCAAGGATAAGTAATTATGTCATGTCATAATATTGTACAGGATCAGGGTTAGACTCCATCCAATCAATCACGGCCAAGCAACGAGTACGGCTTGATACTTTAACTAACTAGGGTTATCACAGGCCTAGTTACTAGCAAGATGCAATGAGATTATTCCAACAGCCACAAGCCCTGCAGACCATCCAGGTTATCCAGACGCAATTAGGGGATTGAATTCATGTGGATATATTATCCAGGAAATGCATGTACCCTTAAATAGTTTGGTGGTTGCAACACATGTCAGTGTGTTGGAAATGTGCCCTACTCGACGGTAGGCTACAAATTCCATGATGGGGCATCCAGATAACTTGATTGCCTGTAGCTGGGAAATCTTTTCATGACTACTGGATTTTCTAGTTATTAGCCTTAGTAAATTTCAGTAGGTACCCCTGACCATGGTATTCAGGGTTCCCTGTCCTAGACATGATGCAAGACAATACTGGTTTATTTGTACAAACACAATCGTCCATGGTGTCTAGGTCATTCATACTTGTCATGCCAGGCTAGCTGTCATAACAGTATATCGAGTATATCATGTCAGGTTTACTTGTCAAGAGTACGCCACGGCGGGCCACTATTGTGTTCCGGGAACATGTGCAAAATCTATATGGTTCAAGCATAAATGTGACATTTCAATATAATAATAATAATAATAATAATAATAATATATTAATAATAAAAAAGGACAAGACTGTGGAAGGAGCCATGCTGCTAGGAGAAATAAGCTCATGCGACAGCGGGGAGGCAGTGTCATGCGGCTCGGAAAGGAAGGGGGCGCATGCGGCTGTAAGGGAAATAAATTCATGCGGCTGCAAGGGAATGGGTGCATGCGGCTCAGGACAATCGAGCATATGAGGCAGTGGATTTGCGGGCTCATGCGGCCGGAAAGGGGACGGTTCATGCGGCAAGAAGGGATGAGCATATGCGGCTAGAAAAGGAGCAGTGCCATACGGCTGGAAAGAAATATGGGCCTATGCTGTCACGACCCGCACCTATTGTGAGGGTACGAGAACGTAACAACGCCCAGCCTACACCGCAGTGTCGACGGTATAACAATGTCCTAGGTCAATCATCTAACAATATAAAGGTACCTGTACAGTATATTGTAGAAGCATGGAAAATGATCCATGCGGCTAGGAAACCCTATGCGGCTCATAAAGCCCATGCGGCTCATAAAGCCCATGCGGCTCATAAAGTCATGCGGCATAAGGGACTATACGGCCCAAGATGTCCCATGCGGCTCAGAAGATATGTAGCATAACAGTGTTCCCCTCCGACCTATGCTGCATTAATTACTTTGACGGCTGACAACTCTGAAAAAAGTGACAGCCCTGACACAAGAGAGGCAATTATGACTCTGTCATAATGACAGACCCCTAGGAAAGAGAAAGATATCTCTGACACAATCCCCCAAGATCCATCAAAATGCCATGTGGTCTTGCCACGTGAGCGTTCGTATGCGGCTCGAGCAAAGACTTCTCATGCGGTTTGGAATGAAGCCGTCCTATGCGGCTCAGGCCGAAACAGTCTCATGCGGCTCAAACAGAGGCCTTCCCATATGGCTCAAGCGGACCATTTCCATGCGGCTCAGGCGGATGCATCCCTATGCGGCTCGTAATGATCACCTCCATGCGGTTCAAAGGTTCGAGGGAGGGCCACTACCCAGGCAGCCCTGACACGTGGCCCAAAACTATATGCGGACCAAATCTTATACAGCTCAATCTTCAGACATCAGAAGATCAGAAGAATAAATCAAATTTATTTGCAGACATCAGAAGATCATTATGAGGAAGATTTATTCCAATCAGCATTAATTGCTGATGAGATTTGGTGTAATCTACACTCAATGGTCCAGATTCATCACGATCAAAACGAATGGCCTAGATTGACCAATCCACAGGCCGCCGCCATCTCCAGGAAGCAATCATTGGCAACCCTAATAGTCACACCCTATTCCTATAAATAATAAGGTACCATTCCCTTACAATAGATACATTCTCTGGCAATATACACAACGGAAAGAGTGTGAGCAGATAGACCCCATTTCGAGATCAGAGAGCATTAGAAGACTTGGGGAAAAAACAGAGAGAGAGCAAAGAGAGCATTTCTTCAATGCCGAGCAAATCTTCTGGAGCCAAGGCTGCATACCGATCGTCCAAGGAGTAAGACAGGGCTGTCGTCGCCTTCCCGAGCCTCTATCGTCACCCCCCAGAATCTAAAATAAACAATTGTACCTAGTCTGTTGTACCTAGGCTTTCGTCCCTAGGCTTTATTTGTACAAGCGAGTTTGTATTGTGAGTCTAAGTTCAGTCCTCCCATAAAACTGTTATGTACTTTTACAATCAATGGCAAACACGATGGCGACTCTGCTGGGGACAAACTTCTCCGCGGCTGAGGAGTTGGTGATGCAGTCGGATGCAGCCAAGCTTGGCTCCACGCAACAGAAGATGGTCGTCCATTTTGACCAACAGGCGTTTGAAGAGATGCTCTCTGAAGAAAGTGCTAGCCCGATCCAGAAGCAAACCTGCACAAAGAAAGCTCGCTGCGAGTGGAGGCCAAAATCGTTTGCTCCTCCACAAGCTCTGGACGGGGTACTCTCTGCTACCCAAGGCGGCGAGGATGATTCTCATACGGCTCCACTTCGAGCCGTAGAGAACTCTATTGTCCCCGAGTCCGGCAGAGAAAAGCATTACGATGCCGGACTTGTAGGGACAAAGGGCGACTCTATGCGCCCCAAGAAGAAGCCAAGCACTCCTGTGGCCAAGTCTGTCAACCACATGCAGGAGGGTCATGCGGGTGGATCTACCGGCCGCATAAAGAAAATCCATGCGGGCAGATCATCCAGCCGCATAAAGAAGGCTCATGCGGCTGAGACTTTCAGCCGCATGAAGAAAGCTTATGCGGCTACGTCTGCCAGCCGCCGCATGATGCCTATTCCCCGCGGCTCTGTCTTCGACCGCCTCTCGTACGGTCCTGATCTCTTGTGCTCCCAAGAAGATATGTCTAACTCTCTCCAGTATCACTTAGACTCTTCCTACTACGTGCCCGTATGCACTAGAGTGAAGAAGTCTAAAGCAACGCGAGCCTGGCAAGTTCGGTCCGCTGATCTGACCTCTGACCATTCGAGCGTTCCGTATACTGCTATGCGGGTCTCGGATAGGATGTTGTACAGAACAACTCGAGTCCAGCCCCCGGCGGCAAACGAACAGAGAGGTTCGCAAAAGTCTCCCAAAATCCCGAAAGCAAACATGGTCGGTCCAGACCCATCTGACTTGCAGAGGCCATCCTCCACAAACGCAAGGAAAGAGAAGATGCATCGGGATGCAAAGAGTCCTCCCACGGACATCACTGCACCCAAGTCATCGTCAACTGCTGCTGTAACAACGCGACCATACGAGAAGACCGGCAGTCTATCTTTCAAAGACTGCAACACCCATCTTCAGAAGACGAGGCACTACCCGTCGCCTCCTGCAACTCCGCTCGTAAAGTCCCCGCTGATGGAAGGGGGAAGAAGACAAATGTTCCCAGCCCGAATATTTCAACCACTGCGATTAAAAGACTGTCGTCCAAATGGGTGCCCACCACCGGAGTTTTCCAAGGTACTCGCTCTAAGACGAAATCTGCTACAGTGGGAGATTCGTCGTCCACAACGCAGAGGGTTGCTAGGGCTGGGGGTAGCACCCCTCCGAGCCTCCACAGCAATCCGATGTTCCAAGAAGACGAGCCAGGGGGGTCAACTCTCCCATCAGATACAGCAAACCTCGACGTCCCCGAGGATATCCACAACTCCCAAGATGAGGCAAACTCGGAGACTGGGGGTACTGTTCCTTCCTAGTCTGAATCAGAAGGAAACATACCCACATACTCTGATGACTTCTCACTACAGGGGTACGATTCGGAGGGCGCTTCCTCCACCGCTCCATCCATCTCTCCTCATGTGAAGACGGTATTCATGACAGACAGCAACTAGGGTGGTTCCAGTGATCGCCAGCGCATCGACAGTCTCGAAGCCATATTGCTTGCTTTGGTCAAATCTGTAGACGAGATCAAAGCGGCCCTTATAACTCTGCAAGGAGGGATGCCTGGCCAAACAAGCGCGGGTCCGGCGGTCAATGCGGACTCGAATTCGGCGGCACCAAACCCGGGCAACGATCCTCCTGAAATAACGGCCCCCACCATCATGGATGAGGCCCGCAAAGCGAGAAGAGAGGTCCAAGAGCTCCGAGCCATGTTCCACGCTCGAGAAAATTCTCAAGACCTCAGAATACGGCAACCGTGCCCTGCTGCATGGAGGGATGTTCCGTTTCCACCAAGATATAAGCCATTCAACATCAATCCTTATGATGGAAAGACCTCAGCAAGTCGATACATCACTTACTTCGAGGTCACCATCGACCATCTGCCCCATGACGATGCCATTCTCATACGATTATTTATCGGGGCACTGGAAGGAGTCGCCTTCGACTGGTATCGCAATCTACCGGACAACTGCATCCACTCCTTCGCCGACTTCAAACGGATGTTCTTGGAGAGATTCTATGAAGTAGGGCAGGACATCACCGTGTCTACCCTCATGGATGTCGTCTAAGGGAAGAATGAGCTGACAAGAAACTACATCGAGAGGTTCCGCCAAACCGCCATGAAGTTGCCCTCTGGAAACCCGGATTCTTCCTTAATTGAAATTTGCCAAAAGAGACTGCTTCCAACAATCAGTCTCTGGATGGACGAAAGTCAATTCAAGGATTGAAAGACGTTCATCATCAGTGCTACAAGCGCCGAAGAACGACTGAAGAAGGCTCGCCAACTGGGGTTGTACATCTCGAACGGAGAGAACAAAGGCAAGCGTCCCAACAACAATAATGGGGGTAGCCCCTCCAACAATCGGGACAGCAGGGGAAAGCAGGCTATAGTGGCCGATACAGCACAGAAACCTGAGGCAAAGCCAGCATACAAACAATGGCTGCAAATCACTTACTCCTTCGAAGACGGTCACGTCAAGCCCATCTTGGACATGCTCATACAAGGAGACAGAATTTAGCTTCCTCCACCAAGACGGGAATCGCGGCAGGCAGACATGGAGAACCCAAAGTACTGCCATTACCATCGCTACGTATACTATACCACACACGACTGCTACCAACTAAAACGGTACATCCAAAATCTCATCGATTCGAACGCACTGGCCATCGATTTCGAAGAGGTAACGGTGGCAGCCAATATGGTGTCAGTACAATTCGGCAGTTTTCCTCCGACGGAAACTCAAGACGAAGACATACCCGAAATCCTCGAGCTAGAGCCGTGGGCCCAGCAGTTGGATGCGCAATGGGAAAAGCGGTTCGAACTAAGGGACCTCCTACTGAAGAAGAAGTTATCCAGGTCGACCTCGGCAGCGAATCTTCTCCAAAACCAATCTTTGTAAGTAAAAGCTTAACAGACGAAGAGCGAGAATCGCTGCTGCAACTTGTCAGAGATTATATTGATGTGGTCGCATGGAGTTATGAAGACATGCCGGGGTTAGATCCCGACATTGCTCTTCACAAACTCAACATACGGCCGGACGCAAAGCCAGTCAAGCAACAACAGCGACGCTTCCGCCCAGGCATCATGGATGCGATCGAAGCCGAAGTCAACAAACTAATAGCCAGCGGCTTCATACGTGAGGAGCAACATCCCGACTGGGTCGCCAATATAGTATCCGTCCTCAAGAAAAATGGAAAGATTTGAATCTGTATCGACTTCCGCAATCTGAACGAGGCATGTCCCAAAGATGAATTCCCCCTCCCTATCACAGACATCATGATTGAAAACACCTGCGACTTCGAACGCATGTCATTTATGGATGGATTCTAGGGGTACAACCAAATCAAGATGTCTCCAGACGAAAAGCATACATCATTCTGAACACCAATTGGCACATACTGTTACACAGTCATGCCTTTCGGTTTAAAGAATGCTGGCACCACATATCAACGAGACATGAGTATCATCTTCAGAGAACACTTGCGCAAGACGGTGGAATGCTATGTTGATGACATTGTCGTCAAGAGTCACCGTAAGGAAGACCATCTACAGGATCTGAGGACGGTATTCGATCTGATGCGAGCGCACAATTTGAAAATGAACCCAATGAAATCTTTCTTGGGCGTATCCAGCAGAAAGTTCTTAGGTTTCATCATCACCGCCCAGGGTATTCATGTAGACCCTGAGAAGACAAAGGAAATTATGGAGATGGGTCCCCCGAAAAATCTTCGCGAACTCAGGGGCCTTCAAGGGAGGCTAGCTTACATCAGAAGATTCATCTCTAACCTCTCCGAGCGATGTCGACCATTCACCCACCTCATGAAGAAAGGTGTCTCGTTCGTGTGGGACGAAGAATATCCACGGGACTTCGACAACATCAAAGAATATTTGTCGAACCCTCCAGTTCTGGTGGCCCCGGTTGCTGGAAAATCATTCCTGCTCTACGTACGAGCAATAGAGCATTCCCTCGGAGCCCTGCTGGCACAAAACAATGATGCAGGCCATGAGCAAGCTATATATTACCTCAGTCGAATGATGATTGGGCCAGAGCACCGATACACCGCTGTGGAGAAGGAATGCCTTGCCCTGGTGTTCGCCATTCAGAAGACGCAGTACTATGTCACTGGACAAACAATACATGTGATCTCACGAGTCAACCCTCTCAGGGTCCTCATGACTAAACCAGGGGCACTCAGCTCTCGCCTCGCTACATGGGCAATATTGTTGTCCCCTTATCATATGATCTTTATCCCGCAAAAGGCTGTCAAAGGTCAAGCCCTGGCAGACTTTTTGGCAGCCAACCTGGGCTTAGAGTCGTCCAGGATATATGAAGAAATCCCAGATGAGGTTGCCGACTCAAATGCAGTCTCTCATGATAACATATGGCGGATGTTCTTCGACGGTGCTTCAAGAACAGGACCCAAGGGCAACATCATCGTCGGAGTTGGGGTAGTGCTAGTCTCCCCTTCCGGATTGGTGATCAATCGTGCCTACTCTCTCACGGAACCCTACTCTAATAATGTGGTCGAGTACAACGCTCTGTTCATTGGCCTCCAACTTGCAAGGGACCTGAGGGTAGAATATCTCGAAGCATATGGCGATTCTCAGTTAATCGTCAATCAAATCCGGGGCTCATACGAAGTTCACCACGAAGACATGATCCCCTATCACCAAATAGCGATCGACATCATCTCGTCGTTCGAGGGATTCTTCATTGAACATGTCCTCAGACTCCAAAATATCGAAGCCGATGCCTTAGCAGGCCTGGCCGCTTCCCTAGCAGTGCCGAATCATACCCATCAATCGGTAGATGTGAGAGGCCACGAGCTGGTCTGCCCCAAGAATAATGTTCAATTCGTAGCAAGTTATTCCGTTCAGGCAATTGATGAGGCCCCAGATTAGAGACAACCATTCATCGACTTCGTCGTCTACGATATCCTGCCCGAGAACCCAAAGGAAGCCACCTCCATCAGACGGCGTTCTCTCAGATTCTTCTACGATACAGAGATGAAAATGCTGTATCGTCGATCCTATGATGGACTATTGCTTCGGTGTCTGTCGAACGCAGAAGCCAAAGAAGCCGTACGAGAAGCTCGTAACGGTGTTTGCAGGGCCCATCAGCCTGGCCCTAAATTGTAAGACCTTCTTCGCCGAATGGGCTACTACTGGCCCACGATGGTGGCAGATGCGATAGACTATGCAAGAAGGTGCAAAGCCTGCCAAGTCCATGCGGACTTCATTTACCAGCCATCCGAATTTCTACATCCGACAGTGGCATCCTGGCCCTTCGAAGCATGGAGGATGGATATCATTGGTCCAATTACTCTACTTTCCTCCCGGGGACATCGCTTCATACTCGCAATCACAGATTACTTCTCCAAATGGGCAGAAGCTGTTCCACTTGCAGAAGTCAAAACATCGAACGTGATCAGCTTCCTCAAGCATCACGTCATCTATCACTTTGGACTTCCCCGAAGGATTATCCACGACAATGGTCCACAGTTTGCAAGCCACGCCTTCTACCAGTTCTGCGGTAAGCACCGCATCCAGAACTTTGCTTCGACACCATACAACCCAGCAGCAAACGGGCTGGCAGAGGCATTCAATAAAACAATCATCAAACTCCTCAAGAAATTTGTCTCTTCCAACAAACGCGACTGGAACGAGAAGCTCGGTGAATGTTTATGGGCATACCGTACTACAGTTTGAACTGCTACCGGGAACACACCATTCTCCATGGTGTACGGGAGTGAGGCAGGTCTCCTATTAGAGACTCAAATACCCTCACTCCACGTCGCCCTCACTTATCAATTGACGACGGATGATAACTACCGACGCCGACTACAAGAGTTGGAGGCCTTAGATGAAAAATGCCTCCTAGCTCAGCAAAGGATCGAACTATACGAAGCACGCAACTCTGGAGCCTTCAACAAAAAGGTCAAGATCAGAACATTCCAGGTAGGCGATCTCGTTCTGGCAGTTCGGAGACCGATGGTCATAACTCACAAGACCGTCGACAAGTTCCAGCCAAAATGGGAAGGCCCATTTTTTATTGAAGCCGTATTCTCAAACGGAGCCTACCGCCTCGCAAAACAGAATAGAGATTTGCTCATGTTGCCCGTCAATGGCAAGTTCCTGAAGAAATATTATGTCTAAACGACATTCTCCAGATCATTGAGTCATGTGCCCGCTGGTACCGCTGAACTCACACTCACCCTTCTCTAAATTCCCGAGTCATGTGCCCGCTGGTACCGCTGAACTCACCCTCACAATTTTCCAAATTTTCGAGTCACGTACCCGCTGGTACCGCAGAACCCACACTCACCATTCTCTAGATTCCCGAGTCATGTACCCTCTCGTGCCGCTGAACTCACATCCACAATATCTCAGATTATCGAGTCATGTGCCCGCTGGTGCCACTGAACTCACACTTTCACAATATCGAGTCATGTACCCGCTGGTACCTCTAAACTCACATCCCAGTCACTCTTTCAGATAGTAAGTCATGTATGATCATACCTCTGAACTTTCTCACTGGAAGAGATCCTCCCTCATGATCCAATACCCGCACTTCCAGTGCACAAAAAGGGTAAGCGATCCACGAATTTCTAAAAACGACCATGTCCTCATTACCTCTGAGTTATTTCACTTCCGCTAAAAACAAATCACCCCGTACATAGAACTTCCATGCCCTCATTACCTCTGAGTCGTTCTATGTACCCCATCTTTATTGAGCCCACTCCCGCCATGTCCTCATTACCTCTGAGTGGGAAGGCTCCGTCAAAGAAACTCTCATACTCACCATGTCCTTAGTACCTCTGAGTAAGTATGTTCGTTCCCTTCAACTTGTTGCCCGTATCCAAAACCAGGGTACGTTAGGGGCAATGGGTCCATGCAAAATGTCCCAATAAAATAATTATTACACAGCAAAAGAGTGAAGCAAATATATTCCATTCATTCAGAAATCGGTTACATCCACGCGGTTACAGGAAAGTTCTTCATGCAGACAAGAAGAAAGGCAAAATGAAGCAAAGACTACAGATAGACATTTACGAGAAACCTTAAAACCCTAGTCGCAGAAGTGCGTATACAACTCCTTCAACCACCTTACATATGAAGGATGCAATTGAGGAAGATCCTCGTCCAGAATAGGGGAATCAGAATTCCCAGCGCTGCCACCCTCAGCAGTCTTGATAGTGGGGAGGATGTCGTCCCTCTCAGGCGTCGATTCTTCTTTCATCACCTCCTCCTTAACAGAGGGAGGCCCCTGATTGATGCCAGGGAGCGGCGGCTCCTCTACCACTGCAATCTCAGCATTCGGTGGAGACACTACAAGAACCAAAAGACAAAAAAGAAGTGATAATGAATGATAAAAATAGTCAGAAGATATTCATAAGGGTTCATGCGGCCTGTTTAAAGACAACTTTTACACGGCTCGGACAAGGAATATATTCCATGCGGCTCATGGGACATGTATGCGGACCACGTAATTTGAAAATCTCGTATCAAATGATTATGCACGAAGCAATGCAGCAGAGCAGCATCTGTTAGGGTTTCAAAGCACGCAATCTTTCACACAGTCCTTACCTTCGATGACAACATGAACGTCAAGACGAACGGGGGGTACGGCAGTTGAAGACGAAGCCGACTTCCTACTCTTTGCCACAGCCTTCTTCACTACCTTGGGAGCCCTAGGTGCCATCGTTGTCTGTCGGTCAGAAGAAAAAAGCAAGACAGAAATCTTAAATCAAGAAGAGTCCAAGAGAGAAATCCCTCCAAATACCCTTCTATTTATAGAGGACCAAGACCGACGCCTCGTATAAAGTAGTCGACTCTTCGGCTATCGATATAGACCAGCTAATTAAAGATCAGAAACTCTTAGGATCCTTCCCCAAAAAGGTTTGCATGCATGACATAATGACGTGGCAAGGAACGATGCGGCTGAGATATCCATGCGGTTTAAAAAGTCCCCTGCGGCTAAGCCATCCATGCGGCTTGAAAGTCTCTGCGGTTAACATCTCTGCGGCTGAACGAATCTATGCGGCCAAGATATCCATGCGGTCAGGGTTTCATATGCGGCCAGAAGAATATGCATCCATGCTTCTTATTCGAAGTATTTCAATTTTGCAAATTAAAAACTTTGAAGGAGGTCTTGTAGAAGCATAGAAAATGATCCATGCGGCTAGGAAACCCCATGCGGCTCAAAAAGCCCATGCGGCTCAGAAAGTCAAGCAGCATAAGGGACTATGCGGCCCAAGATGTCCCATGCGGCTTAGAATATACGTGGCATAACAGTGTTCCCCTCCGACCTATGCTGTATTAATTACTTTGACGGCTGACAACTCTGAAAAAATTGACAGCCCTGACACAAGAGAGGCAATTATGACGCTGTCATAATGACAGACCCATAGGGAAGAGAAAGAGATCTCTGACACAATCCCCCGAGATCCATCAAAATGCCACGTGGCCTTGCCACGTGGGCGTTCGTATGCGGCTCGAGCAAAGACTTCTCATGCGGTTCGGAATGAAGCCGTCATATGCGGCTCAGGCCGAAACAGTCTCATGTGGCTCAAACGAAGGCCTTCCCATGCGGCTCAAGCGGACCATTTCCATGCGGCTCAGGCGGATGCATCCCTATGCAGCTCGTAATGATCACCTCCATGCGGTTCAAAGGTTCGAAGGAGGGCCACTACCCAGGCAGCCCTGACACGAGGCCCAAAACCATATGCGGCCCAAATCTTATGCGGCTCAATCTTCATGCGGTTCAGATCCCCCAGTGGCTCCTAGGACAAGTTTTCTAAGCCAAATCAATTTCTCAGATTTATTGCAATCAGAGATTGGGTCAAATCCCAATAATCTGGGACACGTGGCAGGAGAATAAATCAAATTTATTCGCAGACATCAGATGATCATTATGAGGAAGATTTGTTTCAATCAGCATTAATTGCTGATGAGATTTGGTATAATCTACACTTAATGGTCCAGATTCATCACGATCAAAACGAATGGCCTAGATTGACCAATCCACAGGCCGTTGCCATCTCCAGGATGCAATCATTGGCAACCCGAATAGTCACACCCCATTCCTATAAATAACAAGTTGCCATTCCCTTACAATAGATACATTCCCTGGCAATATACACAACGGAGAGAGTGTGACCAGAGAGACCCCTTTTCGAGATCAGAGAGCATTAGAAGACTTGGGGAAAAAAGCAGAGAGAGAGAGCAAAGAGAGCATTTCTTCAACGCCGAGCAAATCTTCTGGAGCCAAGGCTGCATACCGATCGTCCAAGGAGTAAGGCAGGGCTGCCGTCGCCTTCCCGAGCCTCTATCGTCACCCCCCAGAATCTAAAATGAACAATTGTACTTAGTCTGCTATACCTAGGCTTTCGTCCCTAGGCTTTCTTTGTACAAGCGAGTTTGTATTGTGAGTCTAAGTTCAGTCCTCCCATAAAACTGTTCTGAACTTTTACAATCAATGGCGAACATATATACACTCCGAATGGAGGTGACATAGCAATATACAGTCTCAATCACATCTAAGGCAGAATGATAAGATAGAAAGATAGATAGATAAATACTGAAATAAAAAGATCCACATAAATACAACCAGAGAGTCTAAGTGTCTAAGATAACAACTCAAGAAACATCCAGCTTAATACAAGTCTCTAAATATATACAACATCTCAGAACAACAACTGAAAGTCGAATAAACAATGCTGAAAAAGATAAAGCCTAGCTATCAAGCCTAGACTATGGAAGTAGCATCCTGTACTACAGCTGGGTCCTCCAGAGGAACCAGGTCGCAGGTGTCGTCTAAGCCTACTCCGTAATAGGTGGTACATAGGACCTCATCCTCATCCTCTGTAATATTTTTAACATGTCCAGTCAGGACAGGAGCGAGCACAATACATCTCACTCAGTTCATATCAAGTTAGGAGAAATAAAGCATGCAATAAAGTAAGATACATGAAACGCTGAAAAGAGAAATATATGAAGTAAAAGAGATAACTGTAAGAAAATATCTACTATAAATAGAGAACTAGCAGGGACTAGTGAGTCAGAGTAAAATATAGACATACGAATGGCGTAGAAAGATTCATGACTACAGCTAAGAGTGATTCATGACTACAGCTACTTGGATATTATTCACATGCTATTTCTACTCCCCCATCCCCAATCAATACACAAGGATCTGTTCAAGTAATGTTAAGATTCGTGAAACTTCATGTGGCTCATAAAATGAGTGATACGTGAAGGTGATTCATGATGGCTCCGTGAACATGAGAGTATATGTATCACAAGAGATTCGTGAAACAATAAAAGCATAGAGATACGTGATAATTTGTGAAACATACAAAACATACAGTATCTGATGCTCCCGAGGGGGATAACATCTCATGAAAAGATATATATAATACCAATCCGTGCTACCAACGTGTCAGCATCAAGTAAAGTAATCTAGAGCAAGAATATGAATCCTGGCAAGTATGAAACGGTCAGAGAATGTACTCGCCTGATAACTGAATGTCCGAAGAGGGTGTACTGCCTGGGGAGTGGTGTCTGTCTCCTATAGAACAGTACAAGTCACTATATGTCCAAAATAATGAAATAGACTACTACAATGCATCTACATGATGTTTGGGGTCAATCTAGGCTAAAGTCAACCTTTGGCCAACTCTAGTCAACCCTAGCAGTCAAACTAGGTCAACTCTAGTCTAATTAGGTCAAACAAGGTTAAACTGGGTCAAACTAGGTCAGACCTAGGCTTAACAAGTCAATCTAGGTCAACTAACCAAATACCATACAAGTCACCCTAGCCTAGTGATACACAAGTGTATCCACCCCATGCCATAGGCCATTCTACCTAGGCCATGGGCCAAACACAATAGGCTAATGAAATCCCTACTTCATAACCCACTACACACTATCTATATAGACAAATATCTATATATTACACTCACATACCATTATCCATATACACCATATAAAGGGCAATGCAATATTGGCATTACACTACACATTTCACATACACACTAGTATAACTATTTACCCACATAATATATATATATATACATGTAAATACACATACACATAGGTTAGGTAATATCTATTTATATATATATATATATATATATATATTTTTCTATTTATATATATATATATATATATATATATATATATATATATATATATTTATATATATATATATACATATATATATATATATATATATATATATATATATATATATATATATATATCTATATACATATAAAGGGATACACAAAGCAAGGTAAATGTGTGTGTGTGTCATGTGTATGTGTGCGTATATGATTTGTGTGTGTGATTCATAGGACTGTTTGTGACAGGAATTAGAGTGATAGGAAAAATGTGTTGGGGTTAACTAATGTGTGTGTGTGTGTATGTCAAAATCATATGGGTGTGTGTTAGGTGATTTGTCTGTGTGTGTGATACATAGCAATATAAGGAATGAATGGGTATGTGGGAGTGATCTAATGTGTGTGACAGGTTAAGGGGAATGTGTGTGTGTATGTGAGGGAAAACAGTGTGTGTAAAGTGAGGAAGTCCGTGTAAACAATCTCAGTTATTTAGAGTATATAAACCCAGAATTCAGTCCAAGTTGACAGGTGAATGTGTTAAGACACTATGAGTAAGGTTCTAAGATTTGTGAACAAGCTGACAGTTATTCAGTAATGTGTTCTCAGAATTAAGTGATAGTCCAATGTAGTTCTCAGGATTTTAGTCTACATGGGTGAGAGTGTAAATGTGTGTGTGGGTATCTAGAACAGTATGTTAATGAAATCAGAAAATAGTGCTTGTGTCTTTAAGACTAAAATCAGTGGTGTGATACAACCTAAACAGGAAGCTATGTGACATTAACAAGTAGGTTCTCAGGAATTGGGAAAAATGACAGTTCATATACAGTCCAACACCAAATTGAAAACCATTCACTAATTTGAACCCAATTTCTCAATGCAATTCTAACCAGCAGTAGCTACAATATAAGTAGAATAATTTAGACACGGTAATAGTCTTCAAATCAGTTTTTTTTTAAAAATAAACCAATCTCAGGTTTTAAGTTTTCAAGTACGAATCAAGGACAGTTCAACTGAGTAATAGTTAAACCAATTCCTCAATACAATCCTACCCTATCATGAAAATCTAACCTAGCAGCAGCTAACACATTTGCACATCAACCTAACATGTAATTGAACATCAAACTCAGTTTAAAAGAAGAGGAAATCAATTCATAAATTCATTTATGGACTGGCATTCAGTCCACCGCCCAATCCAATGTTCAAAATCCCATTCTTAGTGCAAAACCAAAATCCAATACGTAAAATCAAACTAACAGTAGCTATTACATGTGTACATGTATCTAACATGAAAATCTAATCATCAAAATTCAGTTAAAACAAAATTTAAAAGTCCAAAAATGAAGAACAGTAAATAGCATCAGTCAACAGGGGAAATTCCTCATTTGAATTCGCAAACATGCTAATATATCAAAATTAAAGGATGGTAAATCATGTCACATATGTGTAGGTGTCCCTCGAGTCCTCTCGTGTCACCCAGGACCGGATACGGCGTGTCCACACATCAAGAACGACTCTCATGCACACACAGACACGCTGTCTCGTGCACACGTGCACTCGTATCTAGGACACGACAAACGACACGACACAACACGTGGGTGTATACCCAGGTTCGCCTAGGGTAGGGCTAGGTTAATGTCAGCCTAAAACGTGTCCTCGTGACACACAGACACGATACGACACGCGTGTCAGCCGTGTCTGTGCACGTGCACAGCAGCCTGCGTGCGACAGCGCGCGGCCTGTGCAATCGCGATTTCTTCACGTGTAGTGCACGAGACGCTCCCAAATTATGGGAGCGTGGTGGAAGATACTGCCCCAAGCTTCCCACAAAAATTCAGGACACGACGTGTCCTGTATCCTGAGATACAGGGCCCGTGATGCAGGACACGGCCTACGGGCTCGTGCTGCATGTCCAAGTGAAAATACCTGACACAAATAGACACGAACACCCTACCACCTTCACAAAAATTAATACACTCACCTAGATCTACAAATCCATGCAATTACATTTCAAAAATACGAAAATCAATTCCTATGTGGCATTTCTACAAACACCTACAATACCAATACGATACGTGTCCGATACGGACACGAAATGGACACAAATTGTGCCCAAATCTCGTGGGCAGTTAGGTAACCCCTAAACCTAACCTTATATGCAAAGAAATCAGGAAGAAACAAGGGTTTAGATAGTTTACCTATTGAGTATCAAAACTCAAGAAAAGCTTCAAAGAGGGGATTCCAAATGGCAACTCCAATTCTCCAAATGGCACACAAACTGAGGTGATCCCCAAAAATCAGTAAACAAACATAAATTAGATTCTATTACAAAAGACTAGGATCAAAAAGGAGTTAAAATGAATTAAATAGGATTTTAGAGCATAGGGGAAAATACCTCTCCTCCAAAATTAGGGCAAACCTAAAAAGAGGCAAGAACACTCTAAAAGATTACTTATAGGCAAAGGGAAACCTAATAGTGGCTACCATGGTTGGGTTAGAATTGGTTTTAGGCTTAATTAAGTCATGGGCATATGGCTTAATCACAAGTCTTTAAGTTGGTAAGTCATAAGTCATTGACTTAAGTCACTAGTCATGGACTAATTTCACTCAACTAATCCTTCCTACTTTAAAACTAAATTCTAATGACTAATAGTAGGTTAACTAGAGTTAGACTAGGGTCACCAACTAGGATTAGCTCTTAGGTTAGGCTCCAAAGTCAACACTAGTCAAGTCTAGATTAACCCTTAATTAAATTATACCAAAATCATATAAATTCTAATAAATCTCAATAATTCATAATAATTCCAAATAATTCCCAAAAGTTCAAAACAACAAAAATACCCCCATGCTCAAAAGTAAATATAATTATCCTAATGCCATATCACTAGTCTTTAAATTGGTAAATCACAAGTCATGGTTTTAAATCATTTTTAAAATAATCAAAAATCACCAAAAATTCATATCATGATTTAAATATCATTAATAAAAGATTAAAATTACAAAATTTCAAAATTACTCTCATTTAGAAAACTGGGTGTTACAAGTCTACCCTCCTTAGAAAAATTTCATCCTCGAAATTAAAATGGTAGTAATCCTTCTAGGTCAAATACCCCACAATTAAAGTCTCAATTAACACAGTCCGATAATCATATGCGTCTGTCCAAAATTATGATACTCAGAATCTTTGTCATGCTAGTAAGCAAGGCTACGATAATCATAGAGTCCTTGACTAAGGTACATACCTCTAGAATCATGGTATTTAAAATTTTTGTATTGCCGCATGCTTGGCAGCGAAAGCCTTAAATTTCCACACCCGAAAATACGTCCTAAATCTGACTATATGTCCTCACTATGCCAGCTAACACGACTATCGAAGATTCTAGATTCCATAACTGGGTGACCTAGCCCATATGATTCATCTTAGAAGAAAATCAAAAATAACACAAAAACAACAGGATAAAATTGATCAATCAACAAGGAATAGAGGGAATCAAAATTTCAAGGCAGTTACAAGAGGCAATTTCGGAAATGGAATCAAAAGAACAGAACCTGTAACTAGATCTCCAATGGCCTGAGCATCCTCGACTGTCCCGGTGAAAGCTCGCCCCTGCTGGCCTCCCCTGGCCTGCTGCTGATGCTGCATGTACCTCTGCTGCTGAGTCGGTAAGGGTAATCCCTTCTGTTGGCCTACCGGAACCCTAGCTCCTGCTCCCTGATCTGTCCGTCCAGATGACTTAGGACACTCTCTCAGTCGATGATCGGATCCTCCGCAAAGTAAACATCTGCCCAACCTCTTCCGGCATTCGCTCCAATCGTGTCCTGGCCTCAGAAAGGACAACAATAATAAGCTGCTGTCCCGGAGCCTGCTGCTGCCTCTGTGGCTGCTGTGCCTGCTGAAAGGGTAGACGGTCCTGAAACTGCCGTTATTGAAGGTAGACCCTCGGCTGCTGATACTGCTGCTGAAACTGTAGGGGTGGCATCTTGTCCGAGCTCATACTGCCACTAGCTCTCTCAAAAGGAGGTACAATGGGATAATCTATATTCTGGTGGGCACCTGACCCACAGAAATAGCAAACCTTCGACCTCTTCCTGCACTGCTCCCAGATATGTCCCAGCTTCTTGCAGTAGGAACAACTGATTGCCTTCGGGTCCTGACCCCGATACTGATGCTGTACCTGCTGAACTCCCACTGGTGTCTGTGTCTGCTGAATCTGCACATGAGGCCTCTTGGCCTGGCCTCCGCTGCTGCTGGTACCGTGAGAGTCTCGTCCCCTCTTAAACAACTATTGCCGCTGAGTTTCCACTATCTGCTGGAAGAAGGAGAACAACCGCGCCACGTCCTCTGGTCCTGATGGCGACTATTGATGAAGAACGTTCAGGATGACAGGGGAAAGTCTCAGAGTAGGAAGAGGTGCACTCCCATAAGCTGCAGATATCCCAGCCCGAGCTGGCATAACAAGAGCTGCAGTCTCGGGGCCCTGCTGATCAGAACGAGGAGTGGTAGACCCCTCATTGGTGTCTTTTCGATCGAGACGATGAGATCGCGTCTCCATAACCATCCTAGAGACAGATCAAAAGAACGATTGCTGAGAATGGATCGAAATAGTAAGGGAGGACAGTTACATTTAAAAGAGAACAATATCAGCAAGAACTGAGATGGTATGAATTAAATAAGAGGTTTTTCTAGTATGATTGAGTACCTTCAAAATATCCTAATCCTATTGCAGATTGTAGTGATACTCTAGTTCGAATACCACTACATAAACTCGATCTGCATGGGCCACCACTAAAAATGTGTCACGACTCGCACCCACTGTGAGGGTACGAGAACGTAACAACGCCCAGCCTACGCCGCAGTGTTGGCGGTAGAACGCTGTCCTAGGTCAATCATCTAACAATATAAAGGTACATGTACAGTATATACACTCCGAATGGAGGTGACATAGCAATATCAGTCTCAATCACATCTAAGGCAGAATAATAAGATAGAAAGATAGATAAATACTGAAATGAAAGGATCCACATAAATACAATCAGAGAGTCTAAGTGTCTAAGATAACAACTCAAGAAACATCCAGCTCAATACAAGTCTCTAAATATATACAACATCTCAGAACAACAACTGAAAGTCGAATAAACAATACTGAAAAAGATAAAGCCTAGCTATCTAGCCTAGACTATGGGAGTAGCATCCTGTACTGCAGCTGGGTCCTCCAGAGGAACTAGGTCGCAGGTGTCGTCTAAGCCTGCTCCGTAATAGGTGGTACATAGGGCCTCATCCTCATCCTCTGTAATATTTTCAACAGGTCCAGTCAGGACAGCAGCAAGCACAATACATCTCATGCAGTTCATATCAAGTTAGGAGAAATAAAGCATGCAATAGAGTAAGATACATGAAACGCTGAAAAGAGAAATATATGAAGTAAAGGATTTAACTGTAAGGAAATATCTACTATAAATAGAGAACTAGCAGTGACTAGTGAGTCAGAGTAAAATATAGTCATGTGAATGGCATAGGAAGATTCATGACTACAGCTAAGAGTGATTCACGACTACAGCTACTTGGATATTATTCACATGCTATTTCTACTCCCCCATCCCCAATCAATACACAAGGATCTGTTCAAGTTATGTTAAGATTCATGAAACTTCACATGGCTCATAAAATGAGTGATACGTGAAGGTGATTCATGATGGCTCTGTGAACATGAGAGTACATGTGTCACAAGCGATTCATGAATCAATGAAAGCATAGAGATACGTGACGATTCGTAAAACGCACAAAACATACAGTATCCGATGCTCCCGAGGGGGATAACATCTCATGAAAAGATCCATATAGTACCAATCCGTGCTACCAACGTGTCAGCATCAAGTAAAGTAATCTAGAGCAAGAATATAAATTCCGACAAGTATGAAACGGTCAGAGAATGTACTCGCCTAATAAATGAATGTCCGAAGTGGGTGTACTGCCTGAGAAGTGGTGTCTGTCTCCTATAGAACAGTACAAGTCACTATATGTCCAAAATAATGAAATAGACTACTACAATGCATCTACATGATGTTTGGGGTCAATCTAGGCTAAAGTCAACCTTTGGTCAACTCTAGTCAACCCTAGCAGTCAAACTAGGTCAACTCTAGTCTAATTAGGTCAAACAAGGTCAAACAAGGTTAAACTAGGTCAAACTAGGTCAGACCTAGGCTTAACAAGTCAATCTAGGTCAACTAACCAAATACCATACAAGTCACCCTAGCCTAGTGATACACAAGTGTATCCACCCCCCATAGGCCATTCTACCTAGGCCATGGGCTAAACACAATAGGCTAATGAAATCCCTACTTCATAACCCACTACACATTATCTATATAGGCAAATATCTATATATTGCACTCACATACCATTATCCATATACACCATATAAAGGGCAATGCAATATTGGCATTACACTACACATTTCACATACACACTAGTATAACTATTTACCCACATAATATATATACATGTAAATACACATACACATAGGTTAGGTAATATATATATATATATATATATATATATATATATATATATATATATATATATATATATAAAAAAAAATATATATATTATATATATATATATATATATATATTTTTTATTTTTTTTTATTTTATATATATATATATATATATATATATATATATATATAAAAAAAGGGATACACAAAGCAAGGTAAATGTGTGTGTGTCATGTGTATATGTGTGTATATGATTTATGTGTGTGTGTGTGATTCATAGGACTGTGTGTGACAGGAATTAGAGTGATAGAAAAAATGTGTGGGGGTTAACTAATGTGTGTGTGTATGTCAAAATCATATGGGTGTGTGTTAGGTGATTTGTCTGTGTGTGTTATACATAGCAATGTGAGGAATGAATGGGTATGTGGGAGTGATCTAATGTGTGTGACAGGTTAAGGGGAATGTGTGTGTGTGTGTATGTGAGGGAAAACTGTGTGTGTAAAGTGAGGAAGTTTGTGTAAACAGTCTCAGTTATTTAGAGTATATAAACCCAGAATTCAGTCCAAGTTGACAGGTGAATGTGTCAAGACACTATGAGTAAGGTTCTAAGATTTGTGAACAAGCTGACAGTTATTTAGTAATATGTTCTCAGAATTAAGTGATAGTCCAATGTAGTTCTCAAGATTTTAGTCTACATGGGTGAGAGTGTAAATGTGTGTGTGGGTATCTAGAACAGTATGTTAATGAAGGACACAGCCTACGGGCTCGTGCTGCGTGTCCAAGTGAAAATACCCGACACAAATGGACAAGAAACACCCTACCACCTTCACAAAAATTAATATACTCACCTAGATCTACAAATCCATGCAATTACATTTCAAAAATATGAAAATCAATTCCTATGTGGCATTTCTACAAACACCTACAATACCAATACGATACGTGTCCGATACGGACACAAAATGGACATAAATTGTGCCCAAATCTCATAGGCAGTTAGATAACCCCTAAATCTAACCTTATATGCAAAGAAATCAGGAAGAAACAAGGGTTTAGATAGTTTACCTATTGAGTATCAAAACTCAAGAAAAGCTTCAAAGAGGGGATTCCAAATGGCAACTCCAATTCTCCAAATGGCACACAAACTGAGGTGATCCTCAAAAATCAGTAAACAAACATAAATTAGATCCTATTGCAAAAGGCTAGGGTCAAAAAGGAGTTAAAATGAATTAAATGAGATTTTAGAGCATAGGGGAAAATACCTATCCTCTAAAATTAGGGCAAACCTAAAAAGAGGCAAGAACACTCTAAGAGATTACTTATAGGCAAAGAGAAACCTAATAGTGGCTACCATGGTTGGGTTAGAATTGGTTTTGGGCTTACGTCATGGGCCTATGTCTTAATCACTAGTCTTTAAGTTGGTAAGTCATAAGTCATTGACTTAAGTCACTTGTCATGGACTAATTTCACTCAACTAATCCTCTCTACTTTAAAACAAAATTCTAATGACTAATAGTAGGTTAACTAGAGTTAGACTAGGGTCACCAACTAGGGTTAGCTCCTAGGTTAGGCTCCAAAGTCAACACTAGTCAAGTCTAGATTAACCTTTAATTAAATTATACCAAAAATCATATAAATTCTAATAAATCTCAATAATTCATAATAATTCCAAATAATTCCCAAAAGTTCAAAATGACCAAAATACTCCTATGCTCAAAAGTAAAAATAATTATCCTAATGCCATATCACTAGTCTTTAAATTGGTAAATCACAAGTCATGGTTTTAAATAATTTTTAAAATAATCAAAAATCAGGCCAAAAATTCATATCATGATTTAAATATCATTAATAAAATATTAAAATTACAAAATTTCAAAACTATTCTCATTTAGAAAACTGTGTGTTACATATGCGGCTAAGAGCACAGGACGTATGCGGCTGGATCAATAAGGCCATGCGGCTAAGAGTTGCTACGGCCTTATGCGGCTGAGGAGGGACGGGTCCTATGCGGCAGTGGAAGAAACAACTCATGCGGCTGGGTCATGCCAAGGCCTTATGCGGCTGTGGAGTGCGGGTCTCATGTAGCAAGAGAACATGGCACTCATGCGGCTGCGGGAGGGAGACAGGTCATATGCGGCAGCGAATGATTGAGTTCATGCGGTTGGATTTGCCATGCAGCCATTATTGCCATGCGGCCAGGGGATGAATTCATGCGACTGAAGGGCAGAAGTTCATGCGACTAAGGCAAGAAGCCCATGGCCTATGCGACAAAGAATGCCATGCGTCTAAGAAAAACTTGTCGCATGAAAATCCATGCGGTCAAGTACTGTGCTTCTTCTCCACTTGTCCGAGGAGAAGAGCCATGAAATCCATGGCTTCAAAGCTTCCTAAATCCTTCATCCGAGGTCAGAATCCAGACTTCCATGGGTCAAAATAGGGCATAATGAAATTCTCTACAATATGGAACCATCAAAACTAGATAACAACAAGGTTAAATAGATCAAAACCCAACAAATTTGAAAATACAATAAACTTAGATCTACACAAATTGAACCATGAAAATTAGAAATGCTAAGTATTAAAGTGTGTTAGAATCTTATGAGGAAGAGAATAGAACAATAAAAACTGAGTTCCTCTATGAAGCAAGCTGTACTTGCCTAGGCTCTCTTTCTGGTAGGTGAAGAGAGTAATAGTGAAGAAGGAGAAGTAAATGAAGAAGGAGTAAATAAAGAGAGAGAAGGAGTGGGTGGCTATAAAGGAAAAGAGTGGGGGTAGGTGGGGGTTTGGTTCACATGAAGAAAACCCATCCAAACCCAACCAAGCCAACCAAGCCGAACCAAGCAAGAGAAATACCAAGATAAACCATGCCTGGAAACATGCAATATACGTATACGTATACCACGATACGTAATACGAACCACGATCGTTGCATAAATAAATATAAAATGGCAAAATTATCCCTATTTGGAAAGTGGTAGTGACACTGCAGATGAGCTGACATGTGACAGTGGTTAAGATTCATCTATTGCTGAGATCTTGGGTGGCTGGCATCCGTTCGTAACTAGAACGAGTCAATGACACGTGGCGTGCGCTTTGCTCAAAGATCTCGGGCTGTTGGAGTAGAGGAGATCCCTACACCACAGAAAGTCAAGGTTGAACACTGACTTTGGCGTATAAGATTTTTTATATAGGAAAAATAATTTGTTGGCGTAGGGATGGACCTATGCCAGAAAGAACTTGGTGTAGTGGAACGCCTTGGCATGGGAGAGACCTACATGGCATTTGCACATCTGTCTCTAACAAAGCTTTAATTATTATAATGATGTAAGCTGTCAACTCGGACTTCGAAGCATTTTCGGCTTTTAGTGGCGTGGGCTTAGGCCATGCCTAAATCGAACCTACGCCAATTATTCGGCATAATGTTCTTTGCAACGAGCGGTTTTTCATTTTCTGAGCTGCTGTCATCTGCACCCTGCTCGAGAAGTGCTGTACTTTGCTCGAGGCGTCATTTGACAGCTGACCTCACTGTCAAATAAGAATTAAATGCCCCTTGGTTAAAGGGAAACCTAGGTAAAACATCCTAGATGGCGTCGTAATCCGGAGCTAGATATAGGCACAATGAATCTGGTCAACATTTCTGAAGCGTTGCCACTACGTAGGGCAAGGGGCTTGATATACCGACTTTCGACCGAACTTGATAAAAAACGATGTGGCTCACTTTATATAATGTTCTGATTTTAATGAGTGTTCATTTAAATGGGGATGGCCAAGTATCAGGGTGTGAATTAGAGGGTGAAATGAGGTTATGTGGTGAATTCAAGTGAAGAGTAGTGCTCAGTTATGGCCTGTATCAGTAAATGTCTAGTATACATTAGAGTATCAGTAGATATCCTCACTAATTGGCCTACACCATTTTAATGTCCAGAATACGTTAGGTTCAGTTCAGATATGTCATGCACTCCCTTGAACTCCATATAGATGATGGAGTGAATGTACCAGTTTTGATGACAAACAATGTGTCCAAGTCTTTTGTGTGTGTGTATCTTGTCTTGGTAACCTAGTATTTGTGCGGGTATCTTGAGTATCATGAAGTGGTGAGGAGTTAGTGTTAGAGGGGAAGGAGAGGAGTACCTGTGTGGTGCGGGCAACATAGCCAATTTGGCTTCTGCAGAGAGAAGGTCCTGTTAGACCTGGGTTTGGCCACTACACTTGGGCAGGGCAGGGCCTTGACAGCATGCCAATTGGTCCCTGCAGGAGTTTGGTAGTAGGCCTTGGGCCTACATAGCAATAGCAGGGGACTGTCCCTGCTAAGGGCAGCAGCAGAGTGTAGGTGAGTTTTGTGTGTTTACATGTACATAAGAGTAGGTGTTGCCTAAGGTTATGCCTAGAAATAGGTAGGGTAGTTGTGTATATGATACGTGCTTCGTATAAGGCACTTGGATTACCAATGTGTGAGGGTACATAGTGTATGTCTAAAATAATTAGAAGAAAGGGATAATTACCTAGTTGATATCAATAGCACTATTTAAGTATAAGTTAGTGAAGGGATGTATCTATGATAACATATTAGAGTAGGTTTAAATATAGGTTGTATCTCTTTAGCTTAACTCCAAATGGCCCAAATTGCAAACCCTAGATTAGACAATTAACCATGTTGACCAAATAGCTAAAGTTTGACTAGAGTTTACCAA
Organism: Iris pallida; assembly: GCA_029216955.1. Taxonomy (NCBI): domain Eukaryota; kingdom Viridiplantae; phylum Streptophyta; class Magnoliopsida; order Asparagales; family Iridaceae; genus Iris; species Iris pallida. The sequence goes on from JANAVB010035019.1 coordinate 6,961,517, forward strand.
TAGTCGACTTTTGTCCGAGAAAGGCCTAACAGCATACAGTTATTGCATTTAGATTCATTGTTTACTATAGAACGCCATATAACCATGTACCTCTCATATATAGGTTTGTGTGACTCCTGTTTGGACATTAATATATATCAGTAGCTCAGGCTATCAGGCGAGTACATTCTCTGATAGTTCTTTCATTTATTTGATGATTTTTGTGATTCAGTTCTAGTATAGTTCTATTTATTCTCTGTCATAACACGTATTGGTATTCTGGATTCACTCACTCGCAATACATGTATTTGACTCGTCTAGCCTCTATTACTCGAACCACTCACAAAAACCATCTACTCGAAATACCTACAAGTACTAAATGTTCAAATCATACAAGAATCATCACTACAAGCAAGATAGCCGTCATCGCTGGGCCCGGTGTGCAATATTTCATATTCAACAAGAACTACCTTACAAGAAAGATAGCCATCGCCGCTTGGTCGAGAATCCGATGTGCCGTATTTACTCGTCTAAACAAAAAAGATAGCCATCGTACGCTTGCTAAGTGTACGGTATGCCGTATTTACTCGCTACTCGTTTTCATAACAAGAAAAGAATCTCAAATACACTGGACTAGTGTCGTGTACTAGAATCACATTGTCTCATGTTTTACAGATTTGATTCATATCATATTGTTCTAGTTTGTTGTCTCTATTTTCAGTTTCATTACCATGCTCTCATATTATCTGTATTTACATTCCTTGTTGAAAGTTGTCCTATTTCATTACCTGTCTCAATCTTTCCATGTTTCATCAATATAACTGTCTATAACTGCATTATAGTCTTTGTCATTTACTTGGGATTGCTAGATGAGGTGTGCTCGTTCCATCCTGACTGGATATATTTTTCAGATGATTGCCCGGAAGACATGTGTCCTTCTTATTATGGATGTGAGGAAGGGATAGCTACTTTGGGACCCGAATCTCAGGAGTGATCAGGAGACTAGTTTAGTGGACTTGTTTATATTTCAGTTTAGAACTTGAATTGTAATAAGTGGAGATTTTGACTTTGTATTCTTTATTTGTTTCAGTTATTATTTCAGTTGTATTGTTGAGTCTTATTAGTTATTTAGACTTCTGTGATATTTTATCGTGCTTTAGATTTTGATTGAGTATACAGTGCTATCTTTTAAACTTGTCCTCCATTCGGAGTTGGGATCTATGACAAGTACATTATATAACTACATGAGATTAATAGTTAGTGACTTAGAACAGCATTCTACAGTGTTATCATGGCTCATTGGTCCATCGCACCCGTATTCTTCAAGCCAAATGATACTATTGTGTAATAGTACACCCCGATTGGTGTTCAAAATGACGTGGGCTTTTCGTCATCTAGAAATATTTTGATCTTGTTGTACCCCGGATAACCATCCATGAAGGATATACGCTCAAAAGCGTACATATTATCGATCATTACATCCGTACATATTTGGAGTAAAGATTGCCTTGGGGGAAGTGCTACTGTTTTGCAACAGCAACAATTGATGGTGATACTATCACAAGTATGTCCTGCGGGGGACGTACTGTGCATAGTAGTTGTCTCTCGCCTTGCGCTTGTGACTGATCACATTACGCAAATCATACAAAGGGGAATCCATGTTCACACCCACTTCATTGTCACGACCCGCACCCAGTGTAGGGGCACGAGAAGTGGTTACGTCTAGCCTACGCCGCAGTGTTGGCGGTAGAACGTTGTCCTAGGTCACATACATCTAACATTTATAAGGTACCTGTATAGTTATACTCTCCGAATGGAGGAATAATATAAAGTACAACTCAATCACAGCTAAGGTAGAATGTACGATAAGATGGATCGATAATCAACAAAATCCACAGATGAAAATACAAGATAAAAGAGAGAACTAAATGTCTAAGATAAACAACTCCACAATATCCAGGATAATAAATCCCCAAAAAAGTACAAGTGTATCCAACAAGACATGATGATAAATAAGATACTGGTCTAGCTAACTAGCCTAGACTACTGGGGTAATATCCTCTACAAGTGTTAGGTCCTCCTGAGAGTCCAGCTCACATGTGTCATCTAGGCCTGGTCCATATTAAGTGGGACAGAACTCCTCAATATCATCTGTAATATTTCAACAGGTCCAGTCAGGACGGAAGCGAGCATAATACATCTCACGCAGTTCATAATATGACAGGATATGTAAATATGCAATAGAGTAAGATACATGAAACGCTGCAGAATATACATGAAGTAAAAGAGAGAGAACTATAATGTAAATAGATACTATAAGTAGGGAACTAACAGTGAACTAGTGATTTAGAGTACAGGATAGACCTGTGAACGGCTTGAATTTGCACATGAGTAATCTAAGAGTTTGCACATGAATATACTACTTTGAATTGTTCACATGAGCATTTATACTCCCCCGTAACCCAATCAATACACAAGGATCCAGACAGGTTATGTTATTGCACATGATATCACATGAAGGTCCATAATATGGTGCACATGATTGTATACATGGGGCTCCGTGAACATGAGAGTATGTGAATCACGAGAGTGCACATGAATGGTGAAAGCACCGGAGTACATGATGAAAGTGAAACGCACATGACATACTGTAACCCGATGCTCCCGAGGGGGATAACATCTCATGAAGGGATCCATATAGTACTAATCCGTGTTAACAACGTGACAGAATCAAGTAAAGTAATCTAGAGCATAAATATAATCCTATCAAGTATGAAACGGTCAAAGAATGTACTCGCCTGATATCCTGAGTATCTGAAATGAAATACTGCCTGAGTGTGGTGTCTGGCTCCTATTCAGAACAGTACAAGTCACAACATATCCAAAATGGTAAAATAAATTGCTATGATGCATTCTACATGATGTTTGGGTCAATCTAGGCTAAAGTTAACTTTTGGTCAACTCTAGTCAACTACTCTAGTCAAACTAGGTCAACTAGGTCAAACATAACCCAAACAAGTCTCACTAAGCCTAACCAGTCTATTCTAGCAATCACACATCAACACAAGCCATATAAGTCTAACAACCCACAAAACTTATGTGTGTACATTCCATATACACATAGGCTTGCACATTGGGATACATAGGCTATAATCCATACACAGTAATATAGGCATGCACACACATTTAATTACCACATATGTATATATACACTAACATTATAGGCAATGAGCTTATATATATATATTACATATTTAACATACAGGATTATAGATGTATTATATATATGCATATAGAGATATAGGGTGACAATGCATATATGTGTGTGTGTCTCATGTGGTAGCAGTACAACATAGGTTCATGTGTGTGGCAGGAAGTGGGGGTGTGTGTGTATCATAGGGTCTTAGGTTTTTGTGTGTGTGTACATGAGTGTAGTGTATGTAAGGGTGTGTGAGTGACAATAGTGTGTGTTTAAGTTCCTCTGTATGTGTGCTAATAGGAGAAAATAGTGCGAATGTTCATAAATGAGTGTATCATTTCTCAGGTTAGAAAGTGGAGTATGTGTGTGTAGGTAATATATTCCCAGTTTTGTGACAGCCTAGTGAGTGTAACATGTGGGTGATTCCTGAGAGATCAATGTACACGAAATCAGTGTTCATAAAACAGTTTACAAATTCTCAGGTTTACAGTTTATATAAACAGTTTTAATTCTCAGATTAACAGTCCAAGTTATTTCGAAAACCAAAATCTCAGGCTAATATGAACCCTAACATTGTAGGTTAGACTCATACACATATAGGAGAACCAACATCACAATTTAATCATTCAAAAGACAGATGAACATACATTTCAATCTCAGGAAAAACAATTGACAGCCTAGTATCAGAAATTATGGAAAATTTACAAATTCGAATTCAAAAACAACTTAATAATTGATTCTAATGCTTGGTAATACACGTGTCTTGTGTGAGTGTGTCGTGGATGTGTTCCAGTGTCCAAGAACTTGACACAATGTGTCCAAAACCATTCTGCACTCGTGTCTTCACTAACAGTGCACAGTTCTCGTGCACGTGTTCACTGAGTTCGTGGATACGACACACGACACCTCATGCCACGTGGTCATCCACACGTGTAGCCCATGTGTAGGGCTACACAGTCGACACACCACGACGTGTCCAAGTCGTGTCTAGAATGGATACGAAATGCGTGTCAGTCCACGTTTAGTGATAGTGCGCACACAGTGCGTGTCCAATACGGGCATGATTTCTTCCCGTGTCGTGTATTATATGCTCCCAAATTTTGGGAGCATAGTGTCAGTTATTGCCCCAACATTTTCTCAAAATCCCACGTGTCCACGTGTCATGTGTGAAGAGAACGAAGGATCGGGCAGTAGGACACTGCCCGCGTGTTGTGCAGTGACATGTTCGTGTCCTGTTTGGACACGGATACGGCCCAAAGTAGGACTCAATAATGGTGGAATTTAACATACACATATAAAACAACATTTTCATTCAAACACTTTTCAAAAATAATAAACTAAAATCCTTTGAGACATTTCCACAAACACCTAGGACTAGGTTAGGATACGTGTCCGATACGGACACGAAATCAATGCAAATTGACACAAAACTTACACCACCGCTAGGGGACACCTAGATCTAGGTTAGGATGCAAAGAAATCAGAATAAAAATATAATTTAGATGGTTTACCTATAGTGTGTAAAATGGCAAGAAAAGCCCAAAAATATAGTGATTCTCCTTACTAGCCCAAATCTCCAAATTGTTCAAAAGCTGAGATTTCTCTCCATAGTCAGAAAGTAGAGTAGTATTAGACTCTAATGCAAGAAACTAGAGTCAAAAAGGAATTAAAATGGAAAAGTTATGGATTGGGGAAGAATGGCAATACCTTTCCTTTTCAAAAGTTGTGTCAATACAAAAGAGACAAGAACCAAAGGAAGAGATATTATATAGGGTTGGGATTCCCTATGTGGCCGGCCTAGGTAAGTAGAAATTAGGGTTAGGGTTTAGTCTAGTTGGCTTGGGCCAAGTTTCAATAGTCATGGAAATCAAATAAGTCACAAGTCATTGAACCTAATCTTTAATCCTCATATTTGAAACTTGATTCTAAGTGACTTACTTAGGTTGACTTAAGTTAGACTAGGGTCCCACCATGCTAATCAAGTCACCATAGCTAGAACATCTAGGTTAGTCTCCAAAGTCTCAACTAACAAAAGTCAAAAATAACAATCATCACTTCAATAAATCAAAATAATTTCAAAATTAACAAAATGACCAAAATACCCTCAAGCTAAAATGTGGTAGTGACAAATCTACCCACCTTGAAAGAATTTTGTCCTCGAAATTAAAAGGCTAAACTAAACTGATGAGAAGGATAGATAATTATACCTCAAGGTCCAAAATGATATAGGTATCGCTCGCGTATCTCATCCTCCCACTCCCAGGTAGACTCTTCTGGAGAATGATGCCTCCATGCGATGCGAACCAAAGGTATCACCTGGTTTCTCAGTACCTTCTTTCGGCGATCCAGAATCTCTACTGGCTGCTCTGGATAACTGAGAGTAGGTCCCACCTCAATCTCCGAATGGTCAAGTACATGGCTAGGATCAGCCACATACCGTCTCAAGTGTGATACGTGGAATATGTTGTGGATACCCACTAATGCAGGTGGTAAGTCTAGCCTGTATGCCACGTCACCGACTCATCCGCTGATCTCGAAAGGTCCGATGAAGCGTGGGCTAAGCTTCATACCACCACAAAAACGTATGGTACCACGAGTCGGAGATATCCTCAGAAAAACCATGTCTTCGACCTAAACACAAACAAGGTCTCAAGTTACTAAATAATCAAACATGATCAAACAAACACAAACAAACAACCTACTTCTAATCCTATCTCTAATCTGTACCTCAAAATCCAAAGGCCTCCGGTGGCTATCGGCCTAATGCCGATGTCTGACATGCGCCACGCAAAGTCTGTCCTTGATGAGCTTTATCTTTTCGGCTGGGTCAATAACCATCTCAGGTCCCAATAAAGCTCGCTCTCTAACATCATCCCAAGGGTGTAGGACACCTACGCCCGTACAACGCCTCGAAAGGTGACATCTCAATGCTGGCCTAAAAACTGTTGTTGTAAGCAAACTCCACCAAGTACAGGTGATCCTCCCAGGATCCTCTAAAATCTAAGATACACGTCCGCAGCATATCCTCGAGCGTCTGAATAGTCCTCTCTGACTGTCCGTCCGTCTGAGGGTGGTATGTAGTACTAAACTTGAGCTGAGTGCCCAAACTAGTCTGCAGACTCTGCCAAAAATGGGAAGTAAAGCGACTATCCCGATCCGAGACAATATTGACCGAAACTCCATGAATCCTGACAATCTGCCGCATGTGCAAGCCTCTTAGTAGACGTATCCACTTTAAATGGCAAAAAGTGGGCCGATTTGGTCAACCTGTCTACGATGACCCAAATCGCATCTTTTCCTCCTGGTGTACACGGTAATCCAGATACAAAATCTATCGTGATGTGCTCCCACTTCCACTCTGGATTGGCAATGGCTGCAACAACGGCCTCTGCCTCTCTGCCTTGACCTGCTGACTCACCAAACACCTGGCTATGAAGCGAGCTACCTCCCGCTTCATCCCATACCACTAGACGTGCTCCCTCAAATTTATGTACATCTTGTTAGCACCAGGATGTATTGAGTACTGAGATCGGTGGGCCTCCTGTATGACCTGCTCCCTGAGCTCTCCACTGGGCACATACAGCCTGAAACCGTGCCTCAAAGCACCATCCTCTGCAAGAGTAAACTCACCATCCACCAGCCCTGCTCGAACCTGCTCTCGGATACACCGCAGAGAAACATCCTCGAACTGCGTCGACTTGATCCTCTCCATCAAGTCCGACCGAATTTGAAGGCCCCGCATCTGCATCTGAACTCCTGGCACAATCATCTCAATCCCTAGGTTCTCCAAGTCTGCTAGCAAATGATGGTCCATAGTCAAGCACATGGCTGTCGGATACTTACTCAAGGCATCGGCAACCACGTTGGCCTTCCCTGGGTGATACTGTAGTAAGATGTCGAAGTCCTTCATCAGCTCCAACCAGCTACGCTGCCTCATCTTGAGCTCCTTCTGTATAAACATATACTTCAAGCTCTTATGATCTGTGAAGATCTCCACCCTCTTTCCATATAAGTAGTGTTTCTACAACTTCAAAGCAAAAATCACTGCTGCCAACTCCAAGTCTTGGGTAGGGTAGTTCTTCTCATGGGGACGTAACTGCCTGGAAGCATAGGCAATCACCTTCCAATGCTGCTGCAAGACACAACCTAAGCCCTTCCCTAAGGCGTTACTGTAGATAGTGAACCCTTCTTATCCTGATGGCAATGTCTGAATCGGAGCTGTTGTCAACCGCTTCTTCAACTCATCAAAAGCGACTTGACACTCCTCTGACCAAATAAACTCTGCATCCTTCCGGGTTAGCCTAGTCAACGACTCTACAATCTGGGAGAAATCCTGTACGAACATCCTGTAATGGCCTGCCAGTCCCAAGAAGCTCCTGATCTCTGCTACTGAACTCGGTGCCGACCAAGCCTCAACTACTATGATCTTCTTCGGGTCCACTGATATCCCATCTCCAATCACCACATGACCCAAGAAGTCAACTCTGTCCAGAAAGAACTCGCACTTCGAGAGCTTGCCATAAAGCTCCTCCCTCCTGAGTGTCTCTAAAACCACTCTCAAGTGCTCCTTATGCTCCTCTTCAGTCTTCGAATACACCAAGATATCATCGATGAGCACCACCACGAACTTGTCCAAGTACTGGTGGAACACCTTGTTCATCAAGTTCATAAATACCGTCGGGGCGTTGGTCAGCCCAAACGGTATAACCAAGAACTCAAACTGACCGTACCGCATCCTGAATGCGGCCTTCAGGATATCCTCCTTCTTTACCTTTACCTGATGATAACCTAACCTCAGATCAATCTTCGAGAAAACCCGAGCTCCGCTCAACTGATCAAAGAGATCATCAGTCCGCGGCAGTGGGTATCTGTTCTTGATCGTGAGGTTGTTGAGTGCCCTGTAGTCGATACACATCCATACCGACCCATCCTTCTTGGGTACAAAGAGTATCGGAGCACCCCAAGGTGAAGAACTCGATTGGATGAAGCCCTTAACATGCAGATCATCCACCTGCTTCTTCAATTCTACCAACTCATTGTTATTCACTCGATAGACATGCTGAGAAATCAGTTTCGTACCGGGAACCAAGTCTATCGAGAACTCAACATACCTGTCCGGTGGAAGCCCTAGCAACTCCTCCGGGAAGACGTCTATGAACTCTGTAATCAAAGGATGTGGAACCGCCTGCTCCTCGACTGAAACTCCGCAGAAAAGTCCGCCGCTCTGCTCCGCCTGCCGTCGGGTGAACTCGACTTCTGGATCTCCTGGTACTTTGAACAAAACTCTACCCCCATGATAATCTATGCTGGCGTGGTGCCTGCTCAACCAATCCATACCTAATATGATATCATAGTTCGGTAGTGGCATTACGAGCAAACTCACCTCCAACTCTCGACCTTCCAAAATAACACTCCGCCCTCTGTAAACATCACTCACGAGGATAATACCACCCCCGGTCGTGATCTTGCAGGTCCTAGGCAATGGTTCAGATACTAGGAAGTGTCTAACAGCAAATGATACAGACACAAAACTGTAGGAAGCCCCGGAATCAAATAAGGCGAAAGCTGGAATGGAGTCGAGTAGAACAGAACCTGCGATCAGCTTCCCAATAGCCTTTGCATCCTCGGCCGCCATGGCGAAAGCTCGTCCCTGCTGGCCTACCCTGGCCTGCTGCTGGTGCTGTACAAACTGCTACTGCTGAGTCGGCAGCGGTCCCTTCTGCTGAGCTGCTGGGGCTCTGGCCCCCGCTCCCTGAGCTGCTCGTCCCGAAGATAGAGGGCACTCCCTCAACTGGTGCTCTGCTGAGCCACAGAGTAGGCACCTTCCGAGCCTCTTCCTGCAGTCATTCCATACATGCCCTAGTTTCTTACAGAAACTACAACTGACAGGCTGCTGCCTAAGTGCCTGCGGCAGCTGCAGCACCTGCTGGAAAGGTGTATGGCCCTGACCCTGGAACTGTCTCTGCTTGTGCTGCTGCTGAAAGTGCGGCCTCTTGGCCGGTCCTTCGCTACCACTTGCTTCCTGAGTGTCTCGCCCTCTCTTGACCCTCAGCTCAAGATCATCCTCTGCAGCTAAGGCACCCACCAAGATCTCCTCAAATGTGGCGCTACGGGCACTCTTGGTATAGGACTTTACCTCCTTCACTACAAGAAAAATGATCATTTACGATGCATATTTTATGGCATACATTGCCTGCATGCCGTAGATGACACTCTTTTACAGCGTGCAATTCTGTGCGCCATAAACGAGTCAAATTTTGTGTTTTTTATGGCGTGTTTTACACGTACACCGTAATTGTAAACGCATTTATGGCACGCATTTTCCAACGCCGTGAATGATAACTTAATTACGGCATTCGTTTTTGCCTGCCACGAATGTTCACTTATTTACGGCATGCATGCTCTTGCACCGTGAATGATAACTCACTTACGACGTTCCTACGCACGCCAAGAATGTTGTTGTACTTACGGCATGTATTTTGTGCGCCGTAATTGATTGCTTAGTTACAACATCCATTTTAGCATGATGTTCAGATTAAAATTAAGAATAACTCATTTTGACACGATGTTAAGATTAAGAATAACTAATTTATGACATCCATTTTTTTTTCATTTTGGCAGGATGTTAAGATTAAGAATAACTTATTTAATCTATATATTTATGTTAATTTTTAATATTAATATTAAGATTTAAATTAAAACTAAAATTAAAACTAAATTAAAACTAGATTAAAATTTATCAATCCATATTTTAAAAATAAAAAAATTATTAGATTTGTATTATTTTTAATATAGCGATAAGTTTTTTTTCAAAATTAATGTGAGACTTAAATTTTGAAAAATAAAATAAAATGGTAATTAAGTGAAACAAAAAATAGAATTGTCCATAAATTTAATTTAAATTTAATTTTAAACAGTTTGAAGCATTTCTTTTTCGATTAGTAGCTTTGACATAAAAATATTTAGGGTTATTTGGTAATAGGGTCTCATATATATCTAGAAAGTAGGGTTTATAGTGCTAGATGTTAATATTATTTTTAACATTAATGTTAGTGAGAACGATGCAAAATATTGATGATAATGACGTTTCACATTTAAATGTTGCTAACCTCTTTCCTTTCTATAACTATTCACGATAAATGTCACAAATTAAATATTTAATAATATTTTTGTCTATATAAAGATGAAGTCAACGTTAGAAGTTAGAAAAAATAATTTATAGAAGTAATTAATTAGTTAAGGTTTTTCTAAGGGCACTACCAAAATTGCTTGGGGGCATCAATTACTTGGGGGCAGCCCAAGAAGGTGGAGAATTTGCTAGGTGGCACCCAAAATTTGCTAGAGGGCAGCCCAACCCCCCAAACCCTTTATTTCACTTTTATTTTCATTTTACACTTTTATTTGCTTGGGATGAATTATTGTAGTTGGATTATTGTGATGAATTATTGTGATGAATTATTGTGATGAATCTTAATTATTGTGATGAATTAATGGATGAATCTGAAGTAGGACTGCCAGGATGCTGGCAGTCCTGACTGAAACTTGCTGCAACAACAAGTTTGAGTTAGGACTGCTAGCACCCTGACAGTCCTAATTTAATGTAGGACTGCCAGGAGGGTGGTAGTCCTGTTTGTAAGTCTCTGTGATGAGAGTTTTGAAACTCTCTATCACAGAGAGTTTCAATTAGGACTGTCACACCCCTGGCAGTCCTACACAAAAGAAGGACTGCCAGGGTGCTGGCAGTCCTAATTGAAACTTGTTGTTATATAAATGACCATTCTCATGTGTTTTAGCACGGAGAATGGACATTCTTCGTGTAATTTAGCACGAAGAATGGTCATTCATGTGTTAAAACGCAGGAGAATGACCATTCTCCGTCTTAATTTACACGGAGAATGGCCATTCTCCGTGTAATTTAGCACGGAGAATGGTCATTCTCCTTATAAATTAACACGGAGAATGGCCATTCTCCATGAAAATTACACGGAGAATGACCATTCTCCGTGCTAAATTACACGGAGAATGGCCATTCTTCGTATAAATTAAGACGAAGAATGGTCATTCTCCTGCATTTTAACACTGGAATGATCATTTTCCGTGTAAATTAAGACGGAGAATGTCTATTCTCCGTGTTAGAAACACGGAGAATGGCATTCCAGTGTTAAAACGCATGAGAATGACCATTCTCCGTCTTAATTTACACGAAGAATGGCCATTCTCCGTGTAATTTATAACAGAGAATGGTCATTCTTCGGGTAAATTAACATGGAGAATGGCATTCTCTGTGAAAATTACACGGATTCTCTGTGCTAAATTATACGGAGAATGGTCATTCTCCGTGTAAATTAAGACGGAGAATAGTCATTCTCCTGCATTTTAACACTGGAATGACCATTCTCCGTGCTAAATTACACGAAGAATGGCCATTCTCCGTGTTAGAAACACGGAGAATGCCATTCCAGTGTTAAAACGCATGAGAATGACCATTCTTCGTCTTAATTTACACGGAGAATGGCCATTCTCCGTGTAATTTAGCACGAAGAATGGTCATTCTCCGTGTAAATTAACACGAAGAATGGCCATTCTTTGTGAAAATTACACGGAGAATGACCATTCTTCGTGCTAAATTACACGGAGAATGGCCATTCTCCGTGTAAATTAAGACGGAGAATGGTCATTCTCCTGCGTTTTAACACTGGAATGACCATTCTCCTTGTAAATTAACACGAAGAATGTCCATTCTCCGTGTTAGAAATACGGAGAATGCCGAATGCCATTGTCCGTGTTAATTTATACGGAATATGGTCATTCTCCTGCATTTTATGGTCAGTTGAAACTTTGGGAGGGCCATAACTTTTGACTGGGAGGTCGAAACGAGGTCCGATTTGTCGCAAAATGAGCATATTTTCGAGGAGCCTGAAATTAACCGCTTTACCGTTAGACGGTCTTCCGAAATTTTTGAATCACAAAAAAATGATGTTTGGACCTCCGTTTTAGCACTTTTTGTCAAAATTTGAGAATCGCAAAAAAACATATGTAGGACTGTCAGGCCCGCCAGACAGGGAAAAACTTGTGGTTAAATCGTTTGACCTAGAGTTGAGAGAAAAATTTGGAAAAAAAATGTAGGTTGGGGAAAAACTTGGGATTAAATTCTTTGACCTAGAGTTGAGGAAGAGAAGAAAAGAGTTGAGGGAGAAAAGAAAATAGTAGAGGGAGAGAGAAAAAAAAAACAAAAGTTGGTATTTATACCTTTGCTTGGGCTAGCCCCAAGTAAAAAAAATTGATGGCAAACTTATAATATTTTGAAACATTTTTGGGCTAGCCCCTAGCAATAAGGGTAGTGCCCTTAGAAAAAACCATTAGTTAATTGTGTTTTGATCCTCAAATTAAATCCCGCCTATTTCTAACCTATTCCTAAAGTCCCGTCATGCTTTCAGTTTTCGGCCCATATTCCCTCCCCCCCCCCCCCAAACAGAGAAACCCTACAGAAGACAAAAATAAAAGAAACCCTCGCATAAGAAAGTGGCAAGGAAGAGGGCGGACGGAGAAGGGAAAAAAACCTATCAGAGGAAAAGGAACTACAGAGAAGAGGTACAGATTTTTGAAATGATTGATGATCTCTCTTTGTATCTAATCAATATTTTTAGATATAAATTGTGCATCTCTCTCTCTCACTTGTTATTTCTTATTTTCAAATCTACATACTAATTTGGAGTGGGCACGATTTGGGAGTGGATGATCGAGTTATTGGTCGATTTGGGTTGATTTGGTCGATTTGGATGATCGAGTTATTTTGGTCCCCGACGTTGGGGAAGTCTTCTCTTGTTTTATAGTTATTCTCAAATCGGCATACGATTTGGCAGTAGACGGTCGAATTCTGGTCGAGTTGGGGTCGCTGCAAACCTTTGATTTATTTTTTCTGTTGTCTCCGACATTGTGTAGCGAGAAATGATGGTCTCAAATCGGCACACGATTTATTTTTAGCTTTTTTATTTTTTATTTGCTCCGTGGAATTGTTTTGTGGTCATCGGCTCACAATATATACCTATTCTTTTTTCTTTTTTTTGCAGTTATGCAGTTTGGCACCAGGTCACAAATCGGTTTCTACCATTTCGGTTCTGTAAGGTACTAAAGTTAATAAGAATGATTACTTCTCCATATCCTTCATATACACTACTTTAGTTACAGTAAATACATTGTTAAATTTTTTTTTATATTGAAAAATTATTTGTAGAATTCATATTAAAGTTAATAAGGAGGATTCCCAAGGAAAATAGAGACATCATGGATAAAAGTTGGCTACACATTTCAAGGTTATTTTTAAATCTCTGAACTATATAATCTTATGAATATACTATCTATCGTTTCTTTGTAAAGAAAAAATTTGAATTTTTTCCTGGTGCTTATCATGTTTTTTTTTTCTTTAGAACTTGTAAAGCCTATCATGATGGTGCAAGGAGATTTGTTGATATGATTAAAGCAAGTAAGGTAGATCTACAAAAGACTCAATGTCCTTGTAGCCATTGTATGAACCTACAATACCATAATTTTGATACTATATGATCACTTGATCGTAAATGGTATGCATCCTCGTTACACTATAGGATCTTTCATGGGAAAAGCCAAATACATTAGAAGATGGAAATGTAGAGTTCCCAGAGACCTATAACATGTACAAAGATGCACTTTTTGACGATGATGATGATGTTATGGAGCCTATAGATGAAATAGAGCCTGATTTGAAAGATTTAGTGGAGGAGGCAGAACTTCCTTTATATTCTGGTTGTACTATCACAAAGATGTCTACAACGGTTATGTATACAATAAATCTAGGTATAGCCATCTGATACTGGTTTTGATGAACTTCTTAACATCATTCGAGATATTCTACCAAATGATAACATACTTTCAAGTTATTATACTCCATGAAAAAGTTTCTCAAGGCATTTGATTTAGGGTATGAGAAGATACATGCTTGTGTGAATGACTGTTGTTTATTTAGAAAAAATTTCGAACATATGGAGATGTGTCCAAAATGTGGTGAATCACGATGGAAGGTTAATAAGCGAACTAAAAAGGTTCGTAAAGGAATTCCTGTAAAGGTCTTGAGATACTTTCCAATCATACCTCGATTTAGGAGAATGTTTAAATCATCTAAAAGGCAGAACAACTAACATGGCATTACAATAACACAAGTCAGGACGGCATGATGCGCCATCCAGTTGACTCGTTTGCATGGAAGAAGATTGATAGTAAATTTCAACTTTTGCAGCGGATCCTCGTAATCTAGGCTCGGTATTTCATCCGACGGATTCAATCCCTTTGGTGATCTTAGTTCTAGATATAGTTGTTGGCCAGTGATTTTGGCCACCTATAATCTTCCCCATCTTTATGCATCTCCAAGGAGAATTTAATTTTGTCATTACTTATCCCCGGTCCGAAGCAACCAGAAATGATATAGATGTATATTTGGAACCACTTATAGAAGATTTAAAAGAGTTATTTTCCAATGGAGTTAGTGTCTATGATGCATTCACTAAGACCACTTTTAATTTGAGAGCTATCTTGATGTGGACAATAAATGATTTTCCAGCGTATGGAAATTTATCAGGATATTCTAAAGGGTAAGAAGGCATGTCCCGTGTGTGGTGTTCAGACATGTTCAAAATGGCTGAAGAATGGAAAAAAATTGCTTACATGTGCCACAGAATTTTCTTCGACCTAATCATCCATTGCGGTTGAAAGCAACTTGGTTTGATGGAACCGAAGAGCATCGATTGAGGCCTAAAAAATTAACTGGTTCAGAGGTTCTTCAAGTGGTCAACAATATTGTAAATGTTTGGGGAAAATCAAAGAGCCAACAACATGAAAACAGAAAAAGGAAGAGAAATAAAGATACCGATTATAATGATGGTGATGATCCTACACAGCTTACAAAGCGATGGAAAAAGAAATATTTTCTTTGAGTTACCATATTGGAGGTTTTTTTTGTTCATTTATATTTAAGATTGAAAAACTTAATAGTCTTACTTGTTAAATTTAATATTATTCTTTCATAATGCAGATTTTACTATTACGACACAATTTGGACGTGATGCACATTAGAAAGAATATTTGTGAGAGTATTATTGGCACTCTTTTGAATATAAAGGGGAAAACGAAAGACAACTTGAATTCTCGAAAAGATTTGAAGGTGATGGGCATTAGAAAAAAATTACATCTCAAGATGATAAGATTAGTGCTAAAGGTACTATACCTCCGTACGTACTTTCAAAGAAAGAGAAGCATATATTTTGTGAGAGATTAGCAAATTTGAGATTGCCGGATGGCTATAGTTCTAACATTGCAAATCGAGTGTCGTTACAAGACCACAAGATTTATGGCCTCAAGTCCCATGATTGTCACGTCTTAGTGCAGCAAGTGTTATCAGTGGCATTGAGAGGTCTTTTACCTAAGGGACCAAGGATTGCTATTTTTCGTCTTTGTGCATTTCTTAATCAATTATGTCAAAGGGTACTTGATAAAAATAGACTATAGCTTCTTGAAGATGAAATTGTTGAGACTTTGTGCATGCTGGAAAGGTTTTTTCTCCTTCTTTTTTCGACATTATGATCCATTTAACTATTCATCTTGGACAAGAAGCGTTAATTGCTGACCGGTACCTTTCAGATGGATGTACCCTTTTGAAAGGTAAGGATCTGTTTATGATAGAATACTATATTAATTATAGTCTAATTTGATTGATTACAAAGCTTAATTTTTTAAATCATGATTAGGTATATGAAGGTGCTAAAAGGATATGTTAAGAATCGTTCAAATCCCGAAGGATGTATAGCAGAGAAGTATTTAGCTGATGAGTTGACACTTTTTTGTTCTGGATACATAAAACAAGCAGCTGATATAGGACATCAATATAGGCGTAATGAGGATTTTGAAGATAGCACAATAGTAGAAGGACGACCACTTGGTCAGGGTCGGACAAAAGATTCAATGACTTCTTCTATGTTAGAGATCGCTCATCGTTATGTTCTAAAAAATACTGCAGAAGTTGATCCATGGAGAGAGTAAGTTATAATTCTAAAGTACTAAATTTATTTTTAATTTTTGTTTCTCATTATTCACACTCTAAATTATCTTTTTTTAATTGTTCCAGAATACACAAAGAGCAGCTTATACGTTTAGATAAACGCTTAGCCAGAATGAATCTCTTTTAGAAAAGCGACATATGAACACATTTAGTGAATGGCTAGGAAATGAAGTTAGAAATGGCACTAGCGGTCCAATGTCAGATATTGTTAGATGGCTTGCATCTAGGCCTAAGAAGGAAGTAATGTTCTATTCTGGTTATGTTATTAATGGAAATCGATTTCACACAAAGGATGTTGAGAAAAGCACACAAAATTGTGGGATTTCTATTGAAGCAGAAACCATGTATCGAGCAAGTGCGAAAGATACTTCACAAGTAATGGGAAAAGTAACTTACTATGGTATCATAAAAGATATCTTGTTGCTGGACTATTACAAAATTAAAGTTCCTTTATTTGATTGTGATTGGGCAAATATAAAAAATGGTATCAAAGTCGAAGATGGGTTTACATTAGTTTACCTCCACCAAGGACAACATCAGTTTGAGAGGGATCCATTTATTTTTGCATCACAAGCAAAACAAGTATTTTATTCCAGAGAGTCAGACACATCGAATTGGTATGTTGTATTGAAAGCACCACCAAGAGGTTTTTATGAGAATGAGACGGATGACGGGAATGAATACATGCCATGCACTTCTTTAGATGTATCACAACTTAACTTGGATATTGATGATGAAGATTGTGTACTACGCGATCCTGAAGAATTATCTTATTTATCGGTAATTTACCAATGTTATTTATATAATTATCAATATTGAGCATGAGTATTTGTTTGATCAAATGTTTACATTATGAACCTAATGAATTATTATATTTTATTAACAGGCTGAATGTGAAGACGGTGAAGACTCTGAAGATTGATCAAATTGTCTAAAAGTAAATATTTGGTCAATAAGATGGCAAAAAATGGTGAAGAAGTAAGTTCCTTAGATAACCCATACCCATGACATTCAAGTGTATCATACCCATGCCATGTTTTATTAACAGGTTTGCTATGTTATATTTTCAGATTATATGTGTGTGTGGGGGGGTGAGTCATCCTGAGAAAAATAGTAATGCATTGAGTATCTGTTGTAGGCTAACTGTAGATGTGGAAGTTTGCATTTATGTATCGGTTGTAGGCTATGCACCAGCCCTAAAATTTGCCCAATCCTATATTGATATCAAGTATCTGTCACACTTGATCACGTATCCACCTCTGACTGTTTGTTTAGTCCCTTGGTTGGCCTATTGTTCAGCCCTCGTTACCTATACATATCAGTCATGATATAGGCTCGAGTGTGGAGTGCAGTAAGTTGGGGGGCAAGGTGAGGTGTCGACCTACATGAATATATGGATATTTATATAGCAGTTATATAGATAATTAATGCTAACAGTCATGTATTTAGTTAATAGTAGATGTGTTATTCATGATACAGGGTATCAGTTGGTAGCAGCGGACTGATGACTGATATCAGTCAGATAGGTAACTTAGTATTAGTCAAATATGTGTTAGAATGGGGAGCTAAGAAGGGCCTGTTGTAGCAGTCATGGGGTTTTGTGTGTGAGGAATGTGGCTAAGGTGTAGGTGGCCTATTCTTTATGTTAGGCAATCCTTTATTGTTCAGTCTTAGCTTAGATGTCAGTCCCCTACTTAATTGTATTAGTTCAATCCTTTACTTCATATGTATCATTCCATACTCCCTTACTAGATCTAATAATATAGAATGAGGGAATTAACTAAATTATTATTTCAGTCCTTATTCCACTTGCCTTCATAACTAATATATAGGAGTAGGTATCTTTTATCAGTTAGATAGGATAGTATATTAATCCTTAGTATTCAGTCCATTACCTCTAAGTATCAGCCCATAAAATCTAGTATCAGCCTATCTAATGCACAAGTGCTTAAAGAACAATGCTTAAAGAACAAAGGTTCCACATCTAACTTTAGATATCGAAAGTTCTATGTGGATCCCCCCTGCATCCACTCAACCATAACTAACTGTACAATTAGAGAGAACAACCTTAAAGAACAATGGTGCACAAGTGCTTTACAAAAATCTTACCCATATCAATCAGTCTAATGTATAATCTCATGTTATATTTATCTTCATTGCTTGCTAAATTGTTTCATGACAACGTTGTCGACGGGCATCCTTAAGAAATACATGCAGGTGCTCTTGTGCAAGTTTATCTTGTTCACAAGGTGGGCTGGGCTGGGCCCCAGCCACCCAATTTAAACCAATCTTTTCATTTACTATGTCATAACATGTCGAGCTAGTTTTCATTTGACTGCCATATACATTTAATTTGATGCAACATAATAAAAATGCAATACAAATAGCAATTTAAACTTATCTTTTCATTATATAAATAGCAGGTTACAATAAGGACTGATAATACACTAGGTATAGACTGATAACACACTAGGTATAGACTGAACAGTAAATTGAATGTGGACAAAAAAAATCTAATGTGGACTGAATAGTGGTTCAAATGGACTGAACAAGAAGAAGCAGGGGACAGAACAGAATTATCAGTCACATGATACTGGAAACCAAGGTTGCTTGCTTGCACAGCTCAAATGATATTATTTTAGGATACCTGTAGATTTGTGCTTGTAACAATGTTTACTTTTTCTTTACTATAGTTTTCTTTATTACTAGTCTTTTGTGTGTATTACAAATGTTCTTTTGTGTGTATTACTTTTTCCTTGCTATAGTTTTCCTTACTATAGTTTTCCTTGCACAGCTCACATGATATTATTTCATTATCTGTCTTTGATCTTTGCATTTGTTGCTATACTCTTTAGAAACTTTAGACTATCTTTGGACATGATATGTTTAATAGCTAATATCATTGTTTGCTCAATTATTTTTTGTATTTTTGATGAAGTGCTCAAACAATGCTGCAAAGAGAACCAAAAAGCACCGAAAAGCTTCAAAAATTGCTGCTATTATTGCATGTAGACAAAAAAAGAACCGGTCCTTACCAATATTTGATGACAATTCTAATGAAGATTCAAACTCTTCACCTAAAACATCATCCAACACAATACCAAATGGTTCTGTAGATGAGTTCAACGCAGAAAAACCAAATAGAACACCTAGGGGTAAGGCAAGATGTTTGGCAGTTAGGAAACAAGCAAAACATGCTCCTCTGCCCCTTGATTTCAACCATAGAGGCCAGCCTATCAAGGAAAATGCTGCAAAGTTTAGTTCTTTCCTTGGCGTAACGGCAAGAGAGCTACTACCGGTTAATATGACTAAATGAAAGGATGTCTCAGTAGACTTCAAAGATCAGATTTGGGAACATGTAACGGTAAGGTTGTTAGTATTATTATTGATTTGTTTCTTATATTTTACATGATATTTAACCACCATATTTGGATCATATTTTGTAGCAAAATTTTGCTATTGATGAGTGCCATAAGGACTATACTTTTAGAAAGCTACTTAAGATTTGGCGATATTGGAGATCCAATCTGGTGAAACAAGTGAGGATACAAGCGAAAGTGGTAGGCCTACAACGTGCTGCTAGTCTTTTCAAACCTGCAAATATTGAATCTCTGGATAAGTGGATGAAATTTATTAAAGCCAGAACAAGTCCTAATTCTTTGATAATTCTAGTTTTGAGATTTTGTAGTACATACTTCATTTTTTAAAATACTTTTGTATCTCATTATATCACCAATATTCTTTGTAGGAAAGAGCCAAAAAATTCAAAGAGATGCGAGCAAAACAACATGATTTAGTGCATCGTACAAGTAGAAAAAGTTTTGCCGTTGTTGAAGAGGAGTTGGTAAGAATAATAGTTTATGTTAATATATTCTTTAAAATGTGTGATAACTGTTGATTATCTAAAAAAAGTTACTTTTTAGAAGGAAAAAAGTACAACACCTGATGCAATTTTAAGGGCTGATGTTTGGATTCATGCATATGAAGCACGAAAGAAAAATTCAGAAGGGGAAGTTCAAGACTCGAAAATAGTGGTAACAATATATATCTTGATATATTTAAGCTCACTTTTGTTTGTTTCTATAATTTAGTATTTATATATCTCCAATTTTTGTTTTTCTAGCAACAAGTAAAGCAATATAAGGCTGAGGAAGACCCTTCACAAAGGAATACTATAACAAATGATGTTGTTGCAAAAGTACTTGGTCCGGATCCACGAGGAAGAGTAAGAGGGCTTGGATTTGGAGCAAATCCTTCAAAAGTGGATGGTCAAATTCATATGGGCAATAAAGTCAAAAGACTAGAGAATGAAGTGGAGAGCTTGAAGGGCTTAGTGAAAGATCTCTTTGTTCTGTTAGACAAAGGAGAAAATAACTCTGTAAGTTTATAAAATATTTATATTAACTTTTCTTTTGGTCTTGTCGTTGCATTTGATAACAAAATTTAATATTTGGCCTATTTAATATAATGACTATAGGAAAACACAAGTATTCAACATTCGGCCAACGACATAGCAAAAATAAAATGCAAAGAAAATCCCAACGATCAGCTATCTTTTAATGAGAGATCAAAAAGCAAACAAAAGGAAGATAACGAGAGAGCACAAAACAAAAAAAGCATTCAAATTTTCGCTAGTGAGAGAGGACAAAAAAAAAAAAACAACAAAGCAAGTGGAGCAAGTACACAAGGTTTGGTAGTGAAGGAGCACAAAGAAGACAAAATGAATTAGCGAGTGGTGCTAAAGGTTCTAATCTTGAGAATAAGATGTGCAAATTGCTTAGTTGGTTTGCGAAGATGAAGAAGTTGTTGCTACTGCTGAAATTGCATCAATAGATCCAAGTGCATTGGTCCATCATGTTCCTTTAGGCCATGATTGTTGGAAAGTTTGGGTTCGCGACGTGATTGATAACATTATTTTGTATCGACCAACATCTGAGTTAGGTAAACTTGCTTGTGCTGAACAAAGTACGATTGCATGGCCTATCAAATACATCAAATTGGATTAGCCTTCTTTATTTGAGGTAAAACTGTATTTTTCTCAAATTAGATTATTTTTTGCCTCTTTTCTTTATGTTTATTATGATCAATTCTACATGACATTCTGATTTGTCCCTTAAACGTATCTTCATGTTTATTTTCTTTCATGTATTTGCTTGCAGCTTTTTCAAGTGATAGAAAATATCTTGGCAGTATTTCACATGATCAAATGCTTAAGGTGAGAACACCTTCTGAATATCAAAAATAGTTTCTTTTTATCAAAGTTGTGTTCTGGAACTTCTTGCCAACGTTAATTTTGTTTCATTTGACAACTTATCACTATATTCTCAGCCCCATGGCCTACAGGTGTCCTGCAGACCCTTGGCCAATGCCCTGCCTCACACTCCAATCTCTGAACTACAAAAAAAAACCCTCCCCCACAGGCCAAGTGGCCTTGAGGCTCACTACCTATCACTTTATCTCTGATACTCAGGTATCCAAATTTGATACTTGGCTTAGTTACAACAAATGCTAAACAAAACCTCCTCTCAAACTCCCCAAAACTTAATGATGCATTCAAAAACTCTAATTATTGAATCTAGACCTCTGATAGAGAGTATCTTACTGATACACCCCCAAACTAAATGGCCAAGGGCCAAAAGACCAAAGCCTTGAGCAGTGGGGAAGTCCCCTTTCTGCCACAAAGCTCTGTGGCCAATCCAAGCCCCCATTGGACTCAGGCCTATGGTCAAGAGTCCAATGCAAAGGCAAACATGCTACTGCCATAGCTCTGCAGGGAGGGCTAAGGATAAACCAAGTCCCCACAGCAGCCGAGCCATGCCACACCTTTGCCTTTAGTCAAAGAATTCTTGTCCAGATTGACTGCTGCCACACACATCTTATCTTTCTTATCCCATCTTACCTATTGCTGCCTCATGTATATATACCCATACATCAAAACATATATTTGTACATGTATACACATCTAAATATAAACACTAGCACACATGTTATCTTTCTAAAAACTCTATGATCTGATACCACTCTGATACTCTCATATTCTTATTCCTAGAACAGGTATTACCCCTTTCCAAATTCCTCATTCAAGTGCCTTCATGGTATCTAGCTATACGACACCATTCTCAGTTTTTTCAAACCAAGCTTTCTCATTGCGAAGTACCGTTGGAATAAGAACATGACAGTATTGTTAGACAAATTGACACAATAATTTATTTAAAAATATGGCACATGGAATGAACTACCTGCCGTCTCTCTTTGTGTTGTGTATTATTTCAAGATTATGATTGATAAGGCACTTGAGTTAGATTCTTAAGAATAGACCTGTTTCAGAAAATTGTGTGAAATTTTCATGAGGAATATGATGAGAAAAGTGTAATACTATCATTTGGTTATATTTTGAGAGAAATTAATAAGTCTCGAGTGACATATTCAATGAAAGAGCTCATAAAGAGAGAAAGATAAGTACAAGTTTTTAGTACTAACCAAATTTGCGGACATACAGCTTATTTCCATATGTATTGCATTTGAAGTTATTTTTCATTTTGAGTCATTTACTTGCTTGTTGTGGCTTGCCTAAATATAAACAAGTTCCATTTAATGTTAGTCTACCTCAGCCAATATTGAGGGAAAAGCACTTAAGCACATCATTGCCAGCCCAGGCAGCTAGTTCCTCTCAGCTCCTCTCTATCACACACAAAAGATCTCCAAGTACAAACCAGATAAAAAGTTTGCCATGTCAATATATTATTCAGAAAGTCGAAAACTATTTCATGATCAATCAAATTTGAACAAAATAAAGAATGACACAATTTTCTCATGTCTCCAAACACTTCTTTGCTAAGCTTGTCTTGCAGGAAATATTATATGAATGGTTAACAAATAATGAGCATATTGATGATGGAACAACATATTAAGACTGAAATTTGTCGACTAATATTATGGACATTTGGTACTTCTTGTGTATCAACATTGTCCCTGTTCAAACATTTAAACAATTGGCAATGTCACTCTAGTGTTTCTTTTCCTAACTTAAAATTTTTATTTTGAGGCTCAAGTTTGTCTATTGGTGCATGTGTACAAACTACATAACAGACACCCAAACTTATACATGATTAGTTCTTTCCATTGAGTTGTTTCAATTATGATTGCAATACTGACAAGCATAAAATCTGTTATTTTTTCTTTAGTCATTGATATGTTTCAATCAAGTATTGTCATGTTCTTATGCTTCAATGAAACAATGCTTCACAAGTTTGGGGTCTTTTACACTAAACTTTTATGAGCACTGGAAGAATCCTCTATTGTTTTGATGGCACGTTCCTTTGATAGATGTTACTATCATTGAGCATCCTCTCAGCCATTACAAGCTTTGAGCACTGGAAGAATCAATCAAGCCTATCTACTTCCAGTGTTCCTTTAGAGCATATATGTGGAAACTTAACAGATTGAAACTGGGACTGAAAAATGAAGGATATAATGAACCCAAACTTATACATGATTGTGTTTATGCATACATTAATTTGTGCCAATAATACTCACTTATTTATGTATATTATTTCATTGTTGTCTTTATATATACATCAAATTGGATATAATGAACTAAAATACATTTTATGTTTGTGCAGGTTATCAATCAATGAAAAAATTTTGGGTTTTGTGTTTGAAGCTTCACCTCTGCAACCATTTGAGCCAAAATTTGTCATATAAGACAATTTACATTTTTTTCCCAAACTAGGACAAATTATGAAACAAGCTCAATTTGTATTGACATATTGTATTGTTCTTATTATTCAGTACTAAAATACTTTTGTAGTTCATGAAACAATATGGCATGATATACTTTGGCATGGCCTTTTGTTTGCTATAATGTAAATATCGCATGATATACTTTGGCATGGCCTTTTGTTTGCTATTAATGTATTTTGGCTATTGAATCCGATTATTTATATGATATCACGTGTCTGGGTTCTTTTGAATTACGTTTTCACTTTTGTAGTTTGATTGGGATATCCTTGCTTAGTTATAGGGATCCGATTATTTTTATGATATGCTAGTGATCAACTATTTCTTTAACTTATGTTTGCTATGTTATATACTTTGTTTACCATTGATATCCTTGCTTAAATAAATAGGGATTGGTATGGAAATAATAACAATAATAATAATAATAATAATTATTATTATTATTATTATTATAATAATAATTATTATTATTTGATAAAAAAAATTCATAAAATATTATTTACAGCACGCTACATATGTCATAAATGGTAAATATAATTTATCAAAAATATCATTTACGGCATCACAATGTATGCTATATTTGATCATGTGCGAATAATTATTACGACGTGCATCTATATGCCGTATTTGACCCAGCGCGAATATCTATTACGACGCACATATGTATGCCGTGAAAGAGCAATTACGGCACACAAAAGATGTCGTAAATGGTTGTCGAAATTCAGTGAAAAATATCTATTACGGCGCGTACATGTATGCCATGAAAGAGCAATTATGGCACGCAAAATATGTCGTATATGGTTGTCGAGATTCTGTAAAAAAATATTTATGGCGTTAATATGTTTACATTTACGGCCTTCTAAATGTGCCGTAAATAATAGGCTCATTTACGGCATGAGCTTTTACGGCACCACAATGTATGTCGTAAAAGCACATTTACGGCGCGTTTCGCGTGCCGTAAATGATCGGTATTCTTGTAGTGCTTGACTAGTCCCTTCCTCAATCTCTGGGCCTTCGTTGCCTCAGATAATCCCTCGACAAACCTGTCCAGATGGCAGAACACCCCAGCATACTCCTCGACAGTCGGACTGCCCTATACTAAAGCCTCAAACTGAGTCTCGAGGGTACCAAGCACTGCGTCTGGGAAAAACTTTTCCTTGAACAGCTTCTTGAAAGCTATCCAAGTCTGCCCTGGTGTACCAACCCTCGGGTCTGTCTGGTACAAGGTGCGGGCTAAATCCTGTATCATAGTGGCCGCCGCCTCGATCTGTAGCCTCGCTGGAATCTCTGCCAGTCTGAAAATCTCCTCCATATGCTCAATCCACTCATCAGCGTATAGAATGCCCTCTATACCCCTGAAGTCCCTCGGGTGCATCTTTTGGAAGTCCTGGATGCCCTTCTCCCTCGGCTGATGCGGCTGCTAAACTACCGCAGGCTGAGCTGCTGCCCTCTCAACTGTCGTCAGGGCCAAATCAATGCCCCGACTAAACTCTGCAGTCTGACGCTGTTGCTGGGCCTCCATGAACTGCTGAAAGAAAGTGAACAGCTGGACTACGTCAATGGTCCCCGAAGGTGGCTGCTGCTGCTGGAGCATCTCTGGAATCACCGGGCTCGGCCTGTCCACGGCTGGTAGAGGGGCTCCTCCGAATGTAGCTGAAACACCCACCCCAGCTAGCATGACTGGGGCTACGGTACCGAGGGCTAGCTGCTGAGGACGAGAGGTGGCAGACCTCTCATTAGTGTCCCCTGACCTGAGCGATGTGATCTAGTCTCGACCATCCTGGAGACAGATCAAACAAGAAAATAATTTCTGAGAATGAGTAGAAATAGTAAAGGAGGACAGTTTATATTCAAGGAAAGATAATAAGCAGCAAATTTAGATAAAAGGAATCTGATTAAGAGTTTTTCCTAATGTGATTGAGTACCTTCAAAAATATCCTAATTCCACTGTAGGCTGCAATGATACTCTAGTTCGAATACCACTGTAATTCTAAATAGGACTTGCATGGGCCACCACTAAAAATGTGTCACGACCCGTACCCAGTATAGGGGCACGAGAAGTGGTTACGTCCAGCCTACGCCGCAGTGTCTGCGGTAGAACGTTGTCCTAGGTCATATACACCTAACATTTATAAGGTACCTGTATAGTTATACTCTCCGAATGGAGGAACAATATAAAGTACAACTCAATCACAGCTAAGGTAGAATGTACGATAAGATGGATCGATAATCAACAGAATCCACATATGAAAATACAAGATAAGAGAGAGAACTAAATGTCTAAGATAAACAACTCCACAATATCCAGGATAATAAATCCCCAAATAAGTACAAGTGTATCCAACAAGACATGATGATAAATAAGATACTGGTCTAGCTAACTAGCCTAGACTACTAGGGTAATATCCTCTGCAAGTGCTGGGTCCTCCTGAGAGTCCAGCTCACATGTGACATCTAGGCCTGGTCCATAGTAAGTGGGATAGAACTCCTCAATATTATCTGTAATATTTCAACAGGTCCAGTCATGACGGAAGCGAGCACAACACATCTCACGCAGTTCATAATATGACAGGATATATAAATATACAACAGAGTAAGATACATGAAACGATGCAGAATATACATGAAGTAAAAGAGAGAGAACTGTAATATAAATAGATACTATAAGTAGGGAACTAACAGTGAACTAGTGATTTAGAGTACAGGATAGACCTGTGAACGGCTTGAATTTGCACATGAGTAATCTAAGAGTTTGCACATGAGTATACTACTTTGAATTGTTCACATGAGCATTTATACTCCCCCGTAACCCAATCAATACACAAGGATCCAGACAGGTTATGTTATTGCACATGATATCACATGAAGGCCCACAATAGGGTGCACATGATTGTATACATGGGGCTCCGTGAACATGAGAGTATATGAATCACGAGAGTGCACATGAATGGTAAAAGCGCCGGAGTACATGATGAAAGTGAAACGCACATGACATACTGTAACCCGATGCTCCCGAGGGGGATAACATCTCATGAAGTGATCCATATAGTACCAATCCGTGTTAACAACGTGACAGCATCAAGTAATCTAGAGCATAAATGTAAATCCTATCAAGTATAAAATGGTCAGAGAATGTACTCGCCTGATATCCTGAGTATCTGAAATGAAATACGGCCTGAGAGTGGTGTCTGGCTACTATTGTCACGACCCGTACCCTAGAGTAAGGGCACGAGACGTGGGTATGTCCAGCCTACGCCACAGTGTCGGCGGTAGAACGCTGTCCTAGGTCACAACATCTAACAGATAAGGGTAATTAACAGTTATACTCCCCGAATGGGGGTGACATAACAGAATATATCTCAATCACATCTAAGGTAGAACATGAAAGGAAGATAGATAAATATCCAGAAATGAAACACAGAGATACGATCCAGAATTCTAAGTGTCTAAATAAGTACATAGCCAAATAACATCTCAGAAACTCAATACAGAAACCAGAAAGATAAAGACATCCTAATATAGGGAAGTATCATCAATTGCTGGTAGGTCAAAGCCACTAGTGATATCTAATGCTGCACCAAGAGGGGTAGACACCAGGGCCTCATCATTCACTGTAAAATTTTCAACAGGTCCAGTCAGGACAGGAGCGAGCACATATCTCTCAACAGTTCATAACAGGTTAGGAGTATAAATCATGTAATAGAGTAAAATACAGGAAGTGCTGAAAAGGAAGTACGAGTAAACAGGTTATATTTGTAACTGAAAGTAAATACATGATTAGTAGAGACTGTAAGTGGCTAAGTGATTTAGAGTACAATATGGTTATGTAAATGGCTTAGGGGCACATGAATACAAATAAGAGGCACATTTATACAGCTACTGGGGATAATGATCACATAACCAATTGTACTCACCCCGCCCCAATTAATACACAAGGATCCATTCAAGTTACGTTATAAGCACATGAATACAGCTAAGGATACGTGAACTCATGTAATGAGTAGTACATGAGGTACGTGATAAAGCACATGAGAACATGTAAAAACATGAACTAGTACGAGTACAAGGAGTACCTGATGCACATGATAAAGTACATAAACATAAAATACCCAATACACCCGTAGAGGGATAACATCTCAGGAAGGGATCCATATAGTACTAATCCGTGAAAATATGTGTCAGCATCATGTAAAGTAATCTAGAGGAAGAATATAGTCCAGATAAGTATAAAAAGATCAGAGAATGTACTCGCCTTCTAACTGAATGTCCAAGACGAAAGTACTGTCCGAGGAGTGGTGTCTGGCTCCTATTAGAACAGCACAAGTCACAACAAGTCCAGAATAATAATAAGATACACTACGATGCATACTACATGAATCTAGGTCAATCTAGACCAAAGTCAACTCTTGGTCAACTCTGGTCAACCCTAGAAGTCAAACTAGGTCAACCAAGTCAAACCTAAGTCAAACTAGTCTATACTAGGCTAACAAGGCTATTCTAAGTCCAACTAGACTAAACAAGTCTAATCTAGACTCTACACTGACAAGCAAGCACAACCATAGGCCATAGGCTAAGAGACTAGGCCATAGGCTAAACCAAGTCTAAACTAACCTATAACACACCTACACAAGGCTATTCTATATCTAAAATAATACACAAATTACAATATGACTATAATCTAATATAGGAAATCACACATTAATCTATTTAGATAGGCTAATAGGAAACATAGCATATAGGCTCCTATGCAATACCATATACAACATCATGTGTCAATACATATACATATACATATGTAGAGAGAGAGGGACACATGAACATGTGTCTAAGTGTATGTGTGTGTGTGTGTCATGAGGAAACATGTGTGTATCAAGAGAGGGTGTGTGTGTGTGAAAAGTGTATAAAATCAGTGAGATATAGAGTGTGAAAACAGTATAAAAACTCAGATTTAATACATAGGAAATCCCCCTCTAATCTCAGTTAAAACATAACCCAAATCTCAGTTCATATTGAACTCAAAAACCAGTTTTACAGTCCCAAACTTCATTCTCAGTTTTTGAACCCCACACACATCCAAACAACCCAAATTTCCTCATACAATTAGAAATCAAATAGGTGAACAGATTAGGGCTTAAAAACCATGCAATTAGCAGTGTAAATTAGGTTAAAATGATTGACAAAATCGGATTATGAAATCTGGGACCAAACAGAAAATAACTGATACTAAGTAAATCAGTAAATAGGGGAAAAATGAGAATCAACATTGAAAATCGAGCTAAAAACCCAAAACAGTAGTTGGTAATATGAAAACACATTGAACATGTGTCATGTGTTGAGTTTGTGTCCACTAAAGTGGACACAAACGTGTCCAATCAAATCGAGATACAAAACAGGAGAAACTGGACACAGTGTAACAGTAAGCAGCGTGCACGTGTTCATATTGTCCGTGCACTCGACACAACGCAACACAAGCCACGTGGTCGTGTCCACGTGTCAACCTAGTGTAGGGCTAGGGCTAGGGCTAGGACACCCTGCCACGTGTCCACTTCGTATGTATGTGACACAAGACACGCGTATCAGTGTATGAAAACGCTAGCCTGCAGCACAGTGCAATTTCTGTCACGACCCGCACCCTAGAGTAAGGGCACGAGAAGTGGGTACGTCCAGCCTACGCCGCAGTGTCGGCGGTAGAACGCTGTCCTAGGTCACAACATCTAACAATATATAATGCCAGGCAATTTATACTCCCCGAACGGGGGTGACATAGCAGAATGTAAACTCAATCACAACTAAGGAAGAAAAGTACGATATGATATAGAACTCAAAATGAAGTACAGATAATCAGAAGAGTCTAGTGTCTAAGATAACATCTCAGAAAACATCCCGAATACAGAGTCTCAACTACAGAAAATGAAAGAAGATATACATCTCAAAACAACAACTGAAAGTCAAAAACAATGCTGAAAAGAAAGATAAAGCCTAGCTGACTAGCCTAGACTATGGGAGTAGCATCCTGAACTGTAGCTGGGTCCTCCAGAGGAGCCAGGTCGCAGGTGTCATCTAAGCATGCTCCGTAATAGGTGGTACAAAGGGCCTCATCCTCATCCTCTGTAATATTTTCAATAGGTCCAGTCAGGACAGGAGCGAGCACAGTACATCTCATGCAGTTCATATCAAGGCTGGAAATATAAAGCAAGCAATAGAGTAAGATACATGAAACGCTGTAAGAAGATGTACATGAAACAGGAGAGATATTTGATAACTGAAAATATATACATGATAAGTAAGAACTGTAAGTGACTAGTGATTTAGAGTACGAGATGGCATGTAATCGGCTTAGGTTGTACATGATGAACATAAAAAATAACAGAGTGTACATGATGGTAAATCACATGACCATTTATACTCACCCCTACCCACAATCAATACACAAGGATCCAGTCCAGTTACGTTACGTACATGATATTTTGGTTACACAGGAAACACATGAGGAAACATGAGCGTACATGAAAGAACATGAAAGTACATGAACGTACATGAAAGAACATGAGAGAACATGAGTGTACATGAATAACGCAGAAACAAGGAATACATGATGTACATGAAACACATGTCATAAAGTATCCGATGCGCCCGCTAAGGGGGATAACATCCCAAGAAGAGATCCATATAGTACCAATCCGTGATGATAACGTGACAGCATCAAGTAAAAGTAATCTAGAGCGAGAATATAAATCGTGACAAGTATGAAACGATCAGAGAATGTACTCGCCTGATAACTGAATGTCCGAAGAGGATGTACTGCTTGAGGAGAGGTGTCTGTCTCCTAATTAGAGCAACACAAGTCATGATGTATACAAGGGGTTAAGATTGAATTGTACAATACATCTATATGACTTTCTAGGTCAATCTAGGTCAAGTCAACTTTGGGTCAACTCTGGGTCAAACCAAGTCAATATTCTAGTCAAACTAGTCAAGTAGGTCAAGTCTTAACTCAACAAGTCTCACTGAGCCTAACAAAGCCTAGGCTAAGCACTCACACCCAAGCACAAAGCTATACAGGCTAACAAACATACATATTCCATATATATATGTGCATATATACACATACTAGCATATATTAGCATATAGGCATACATCAATTATGTGTAAGAAGATAGGGTTAGAAGGCATGCCTCACAAGTCCTAACACATCACAACTATATATATATATGTATACATAGAGAGTGAAGAGAGAGGTTACATGGGTGTGTGTGTGACATGGTGGGGTGTTTGTTGGCTGCCATTAAGTTAGGGTTAGGGTTTAGGATGAGTGGCTAAGATTTCTCCAACAATTTCTAGCTAATCTAAGGGCTCACAATTAAAGTAACATCCTTTAACCTTTAGCCTAAAATATCTTCTTAACAAATATCTAGATATTACACTAATGTGATTACTTAATGAAACCCTCTAGCTTAGTCTCTAGGGTCATGATTAACATCTAGATTAGGCTAACTTCTAGGTCAAGACTCAACAATTTAACTAACACATATTTAATTAATATAATTCACAATTTCACAAAAGTGTCAAAATGACCAAAATACCCCTAGGGCTTAAAAGTAGAAATTTGAAATCCTAAACACATGATTAGGTCTCATTGGTCATGATTAGTCTTCTAGGTCATGTATGACTAAGGTTACACTAGCAAAACACCAATTTCATATTTCACTCAATTAAAATAGTTTTAAAATAACTAAAAATCACCAAAAATTATCTTATGACTAAAATCAAATATTTTAATAATTTAAAATACAAAAGTTCAAATTTACCCTTATTTTGGAAAAGTGGGTGTTATAAGTCTACCCCCCTTTAAAGAATTTCGTCCTTGAAATTAAGATGGTCGTACTCCTCCTAGGTTAAACACCCTTAATCAATTCAAAGTCTTAGAATAGTATCAAAACATTTTACCAATCTATTTTTATATATATATTTTGAAAGACTGAAACGAAAGATGGAAATAGTAAGTTTTTGAAATTATTTTAATATAATTAGATAATCATATGCGTCTATCCAGAATCATGATAATCAGAATTTTCTCGCCATATTAGTAAGTAAGGCTACGGCACCCATGGAGTCTACAACACAGACTATGCCCTTGCCGTACCAACTAATATAACTATCGGAGACTCTAGATTCCATAATTGAGGCGACCTAGCCCATATGATTCGGTAAAAGGTTAAATCAACAACAAAACATACAGATTCTAAATTATCAACAAATAGGAAAGATAGGAACAGATGGAATTGAATTTCAAGATGGAAACAACGAGGCAAGGTAGGAATAGAATCGAAAAGAACAGAACCTGCAAGCGCCTCGTCTACTGCCTGAGCATCCTCAAACGTCATGGCGTAAGCTCGCCCCTGCTGGCCTCCTCTAGCCTGCTGCTTTTGCCTACTGGAGCCCGGGCTCCTGCTCCCTGAGCTGTCCGTCCCGCAGACTTGGGGCACTCTCTCAACTGATGATCTGATGATCCGCAGAGTAGGCACTTGCCTAGCCTCATCCGGCACTCACCCCAATCGTGCCCTAGTTTCTTACAGAAAGGGCAAGAAATAACATGCTGCTGTCTCTGCTGCTGCTGCTGTCTTTGCTGCTGCTGCTGCCTCTGCTGGAACGGCTGCGGCTGGAACTGCCTCGGCTGCTGGTGTTGAACGTGAGGCCTCTTGGCCTGGACTCCGCTACTGCTGCCCCCAACTGGGTCTCGCCCCCTCTTGAGCCTAAGCTCAAGATCATCCTCTGCCAATAAGGCTCCTGTCAGAATCTCCTCGAATGTGGCATCCCTGTTGCCCTTGGTCAAGGACTTGACCTCCCTGACTAGACCCTTCCGGAACCTCTGGGCCTTCGCCTTCTCGCTCAATCCCTCTACGAACCTGACGAGGCGGCCGAACTCCCCAGCGTACTCCTCCACTATAAGGCTCTCCTGGACTAGGCTCTCGAACTGTGACTCTAAGGCTCTGAGTGCTGAATCTGGAAAGAACTTCTTCTTGAAGAAGCCCTTGAACTCCTCCCAGGTCTGTCTAGCTACTCCCACTCTGGGGTCTGACTGATACCAGGTGCGAGCAAGATCTCGCATCCGGCTAGCTGCAGCCTCTCTCTGGAGATCTGTCGGTATCCGGGCCAGGCGAAAGATCTTCTCTATATGCTCAATCCACTCGTCAGCATATATAATCCCCTCCGTCCCCAGGAAGTCTCTGGGGCTCATCTTCTGGAACTGCTCGATCCCAGGTGTCTTCGGCTGCTGGACTGCTGGTCGAGCTGTAGCTGTCGTAATAGCCAACTCCATGCCCCTGTCCTATCGGACCTGCTGCTGGTTCATGAACTGCTGGAAGTAGGCAAACATCTGTGCCGTGTCCACGTGTCCTGTATGCGGCGGCTGCCGGAATGACATCTCTGGAATGACTGGGTCCTGCCTTCGATCTCGTGGAGGCATACCCTCAGCTGCTGCTGAAGTCCCAATATAAGAAGAGGTGGCAGGAGCTGTAGCCTCCCGACCCTGCCGAACTGGCTGAGAGGTAGCAGTCCCCTCTACAGTATCTTCCTGAATGGCACGCTGTAACCGCGTCTCCACCATCCTGAAGACAGATCAAACAAGGATATCAATTGCTGAGAAAGAAGCGCTAAATCAAGGGAGGACAGTTTATTTTTAAAAGAAAGTATTCAAGTAGCAAGAATTTGATAACAAGAATCAAGTTAAGAGCTTTTCCTAATATGATTGAGTATCTTAAAATATTCTACTCCTACTGCAGGCTGTAGTGATACTCTAGTTCGAATACCACTACATAAACTCGACCTGCATGGGCCACCACTAAAAACGTGTCACGACCCGCACCCTAGAGTAAGGGCACGAGAAGTGGGTACGTCCAGCCTACGCCGCAGTGTCGGCGGTAGAACGCTGTCCTAGGTCACAACATCTAACAATATATAATGCCAGACAGTTTATACTCCCCGAATGGGGGTGACATAGCAGAATGTAAACTCAATCACAACTAAGAAAGAAAAGTACGATATGATATAGAACTCAAAATAAAGTACAAATAATCAGAAGAGTCTAGTGTCTAAGATAACATCTCAGAAAACATCCCGAATACAGAGTCTCAACTACAGAAAATGAAAGAATATATACATCTCAAAACAACAACTGAAAGTCAAAAACAATGCTGAAAAGAAAGATAAAGCCTAGCTGACTAGCCTAGACTATGGGAGTAGTATCCTGAACTGCAGCTGGGTCCTCCAGAGGAGCCAGGTCATAGGTGTCGTCTAAGCCTGCTCCGTAATAGGTGGTACAAAGGGCCTCATCCTCATCCTCTGTAATATTTTCAACAGGTCCAGTCAGGACAGGAGCGAGCACAGTACATCTCATGCAGTTCATATCAAGGCAGGAAATCTAAAGCAAGCAATAGAGTAAGATACATGAAACGCTGTAAGAAGATGTACATGAAACAGGAGAGATATTTGATAACTGGAAATATATACATGATAAGTAAGAACTGTAAGTGACTAGTGATTTAGAGAACGAGATGGCATGTAATTGGCTTAGGTTGTACATGATGAACATGAAAAGTAACAGAGTGTACATGATGGTAAATCACATGACCATTTATACTCACCCCTACCCACAATCAATACACAAGGATCCAGTCCAGTTATGTTACGTACATGATATTTTGGTTACACAGGAAACACATGAGGAAACATGAGCATACATGAAAGAACATGAAAGTACATGAACGTACATGAAAGAACATGAGAGAACATGAGTATACATGAATAACACAGAAATAAGGAATACATGATGTACATGAAACACATGTCATAAAGTATCCGATGCGCCCGCTAAGGGGGATAACATCCCAAGAAGAGATCCATATAGTACCAATCCGTGATGATAACGTGACAGCATCAAGTAAAAGTAATCTAGAGCGAGAATATAAATCGTGACAAGTATGAAACGATCAGAGAATGTACTCGCCTGATAACTGAATGTCCGAAGAGGATGTACTGCTTGAGGAGAGATGTCTGTCTCCTAATCAGAGCAACACAAGTCATGATGTATACAAGGGGTTAAGATTGAATTGTACAATGCATCTATATGATTTTCTAGGTCAATCTAGGTCAAGCCAACTCTGGGTCAACTCTGGGTCAAACCAAGTCAACATTCTAGTCAAACTAGTCAAGTAGGTCAAGTCTTAACTCAACAAGTCTCACTGAGCCTAACAAAGCCTAGGCTAAGCACTCACACCTAAGCACAAAGCCATACAGGCTAACAAACATACATATTCCATATATATGTGCATATATACACATACTAGCATATATTAGCATATAGGCATACATCAATTATGTGTAAGAAGATAGGGTTAGAAGGCATGCCTCACAAGTCCTAACACATCACAACTATATATATATGTATACATAGAGAGTGAAGAGAGAGGTTACATGGGTGTGTGTGTGACATGGTGGGGTGTGTGTTGGCTGCCATTAAGTTAGGGTTAGGGTTTAGGATGAGTGGCTAAGGTTTCTCCAACA
The DNA here is from genome assembly GCA_029216955.1 of Iris pallida. Classification (NCBI taxonomy): domain Eukaryota; kingdom Viridiplantae; phylum Streptophyta; class Magnoliopsida; order Asparagales; family Iridaceae; genus Iris; species Iris pallida. The sequence continues at coordinate 6,997,084 of JANAVB010035019.1, forward strand.
ATTTCTAGCTAATCTAAGGGCTCACAATTAAAGTAACATCCTTTAACCTTTAGCCTAAAATATCTCCTTAACAAATATCTAGATATTACACTAATGTGATTACTTAATGAAACCCTCTAGCTTAGTCTCTAGGGTCATGATTAACATCTAGATTAGGCTAACTTCTAGGTCAAGACTCAATAATTTAACTAACATATATTTAATTAATATAATTCACAATTTCACAAAAGTGTCAAAATGACCAAAATACCCCTAGGCTTAAAAGTAGAAATTTGAAATCCTAAACACATGATTAGGTCTCATTGGTCATGATTAGTCTTCTAGGTCATGTATGACTAAGGTTACACTAGCAAAACACCAATTTCATATTTCACTCAATTAAAATAGTTTTAAAATAACTAAAAATCACCAAAAATCATCTCATGACTAAAATCAAATATTTTAATGATTTAAAATACAAAAGATCAAATTTACCCTTATTTTGGAAAGTGGGTGTTATAATTTCAGTGCACGTGCTCGTGCGTGTCCGACACGACACGTGGGACTCTTAAATTTGGGGAGCCCCGTGTCAGTGTCGGCCCCCTGCCACACGTCAAATTTGACGTGTTGAAGTGTCGTATCCAGGGCGCTGTATCCCCCAAAGTGCAGGGCATGCACAGTGCCTGTCCACGCGCGCACGTGACCACGTGTTCGCGTGTCCGTGTGGACTCGACACGACACTAAGACTACACAAAAACACCAAAAATGTGTAAGCGACATCAAACCCTAATTTTCTATTCAAACACTGTCCTAAAAATCGCACGAAATGCCCTTTGGGGCATTTCATCAAACACTTGGTATGTGTCACTGATACGTGTCCAAAAAGGACACGAAATGGACACGAATTTTGGGGCTTCCTATTCCTACAGTTAGGTTAGGTCTAGGGCTCCCTAAATATACAATAAAATTAGGATTCTATGGAGGGGATTGGAATATACCTATGTGTATCAAAATCCTCAAAAAACTTCAAAGAGAGGTGCTCCTTTTGATGGCCAAACTCCTCTAATGTGCTCCCAAGCTGAGAATACTTGTTACCAACAGTAAGTGGAGTAAAATTAGGTCCTAATGCAATTGGTTTGGAGGAAAAATGAATTAAAATAGATTTTCTAGGGATTAGGGAAGATGGAGACTCACATCTTTCTAAACTTGCACAAAATTTCTAATGGAGGCTAGCCCTAACTTTGAGGGGTATTAAATAGGATGGGGGAGACCATCATGACCAGCCATGGGCTGATTAGGGTTAGGGTTTGGCTACATGGTGTGGGCCTATGAGCTTTAAGTCTCAAGTCATTAGTCATGACTTATGAAGTCATAAGCCATTCTAGCCTAATTAATTCCTAATCTCTCCAAACAAGTTCCAATGAGTTAAACCTCACTAACTTAGGTCAAACTAAGGTTACTTAACCTAACCAAGTGGTCATAACCTAGGTTAGTCTCTAGGTTAGTCTCCTAGTCAACACTAGTCAAAGTCAACTATAGGCCCAAAATCAATTATACTAAAAATCATATTAATTCTAATAAATCTAATTAATACTAACTATCACTAACCATGGTTAGCTAAGACTAGATGTGACTAATCTAGGTTAGGCCCAAACCAAGTTCGGCTAATCACAAAACATGACAATCAATTAAATAATATTAAAAACACACCATTCTTAATAATACATTAAATTCCAAATAATATATATTAAATTCAATTAAATTCAAAATGACAAAAATACCCTCGAACTGGAAATGATAAATGAAATACCCTAATCACATGGCTAGGCTCTAGGTTAAGCTGTCTCTAGTGTTACACTATCAAAACACCAAAATCATAAGTCAAGATTTAAAATAGTTTTAAAATGATTTAAAATTACCAAAAATTATATCATGATTTAAAATATCATTATTAAAAGATTAAAATTACAAAATTTCAAAATTACCCTCATTTGAAAAACTAGGTGTTACAATCCTATCCACCTTAGAAAAATTTCGTCCTCGAAATTAAGATGATCGTACCCCTTCTAGGTTAAACCCAAACAATCAAGGTCAAAAGAGAACTTATCTAAATCATGCTATTGGAAGGATAACATATAGGATTTGGTAAGTGGTATCAGTCTGAGGTCTCATCTAGCCATTCTAGTCATATTAGATCAAGAGCAATCATAAGGTATCAAAACATAAAACAATATTGTCACGACCCGCACCCGTTTTTTTTTTTTTTCCATAGTAAACGGATACGAGACGTGTCCAAGCCAGCCTACGCCGCAGTGTCGGCGGTAGAACGCTGTCACGGCCATGAAGATCAAATCACAAATAATGCTCATTCACACAATTAATTTAACTTACAATGATTACAAGTTTTACATTTGTAGAAGAATATAAACTTGTACAACTGAATGAATGACTACAATTCAACTATCTAGCTAGTCTCTAGGCTTTTGTCTGCAAGTACCCCCGTCACTCCCAAGCTAAGTGAATCCACGGCTAACCTGAAAATGTTGGTTTCCAGTCAGGAATAGAACGAGCACAATTCACTGAATGCAATTTCAAATAAAGAAAATGACTATAAGACAAAGGTTAGACATCAATCATGGGTTTGAAAATAAACAGTAAAGCCGTAAGAAAAATCAATAGTAATAAATAGACCAATATACTTTTCCACCATTAGAAGTACCTTTGATATGTGATCGGTCTCGGGACAATTATGCGACACGGTCTACACGGTCTAAAGTTACACGGTCTACAGTTACACGGTCTAAAGTTACACGGTCTACAGTTACACGGTCTAAAGTTACACGATCTACAGAAAATATTGCAATAAAGAAACATTGTCTACAGAATAATAATCACGAACTACACAGATTAAATGCAATAAATAAATCACTGTCTACACGGTCTACTTTGCAATAAATAAATCACTGTCTACAAGAAATAAATATAACACGGTCTACACGGTCTACAAAAAATAAATGTAACACGGTCTACACGGTCTACACGGTCTAAGGTCAGATCACACATCGTTGGTACTTCTCATTCCCGACTCAACAATTTATAATAGAAAATAATCACATAACTAATGAAACCAACCAATGAAATATAGTAAAAATCAATATCGAAATGCAGACAATAAACTGTACTCGCCTGTGGTCCTTTGCTGGTGAAACCGACAATCTGAACTACTCAATGTGCCACTATAGTCAAAACCCGTATAACAGTCCCCGGAAGCTGAAATAAACAATACCAATGATCTCAGAATAGTCTAATTATCTAGGATTGCCTGTCCTTAAGTCCAATTCTAGACACAGGGGCAAAACGGTAATTTTGGGCAAAAACGATGTCCGCCGTTGGACCCGCTTTGCACCGAAAAGCGTGCCAGGGTCAACGGTCTCTAAAGTCCTCAAACTACATGTCTACGGATCCAATTTTCCGATACGAACCCAACCGTATGTCCAGAGTTGGATTCCGGCGGGCCGTGCACAAAATCGCCCGTTGAGTGGAACCGTGGGGCCCACCAAATGACGTCGGATTCAACTGTCTCAGAATTGGACCAAACTTGGCATGCAGGACCAGAAAAACGATACGGTCCTGTTGGCGCAAGTTTCATCTCGATCTGACGAACGTGCACAAAGTAATTGAGAAATTTGCAACGTGCACGATACGGGAAATTTCGACGGATACGCATCAAATTCGTCGCGCACACGCGACCAATTTGAATTCCGTCAAAGCCCACACGACCACGAAGCCGTTACGCAGCTTTCGATCCTTTCGGTACGCGACCACGTCGTCCGGATTGGCGTGACGCACGTCGTGTGGAGTGTTTTTCAGTTTTTCTATTGTTTTAAAAAACAGATTTTTTATGATTTTCGAGGTTGAATAACTTCCTGTAAACTGAATGAAAAATTAATCTATCAGAAGGGTTTCGATCCCCTATATGTTGTCTTCTACTGTTTGAAGTTGGTTTTCGAAAACCCGGAATATTTAGTTCGGAAAAAGCCTCTCAAGTTGGGGTTTTGGTTCAGTTCTAGAGTCCTGTTTTGGACTGTTTTCCCTCGACTTCGTGTCGAAATCTCGATCTATCCATGGCAATTACTTACGAACTAAATGAATAAGCTTGAAGAGGGTTAGATTGGGTTTATACCTGCGCGATCGTTTCGAGAAACGATGAACTGTGGAGGAAGAACCGCCACGGCGAAGTGGGGTCGCTGCACGTTGCTAATGCTGTCTACACAGCGCTCTTGCGCGCTGGCCGCGCGCGCGTGCCCTCCGGCCGCCGGTGGCCGCGCGCGTAGGCGGCGGTGGCGCGCGCCCAAGTGAAGGTGTCAGCGGCGCATGTATTAGGGTTTTCTTAGTTTCGATCCCTCTCCCTCGATAAATACCAGCCGAGAGGGGTCGGGTCTCCAAGAGTTGGGAAGCTCGGCTATTGAATTAATAGCTCGGGCTAAAAGAGGTTGTTGGGCTCCCCTGGTTTCTGGGTTTAGCTCAGCTGCAGGGGAAATTTGAAGGGGGTCGGGCCAGTGGCCTGCTTGGGTACGCTGGGCTGGGATCTTGGGCCTGATTGGCCAGAGCTTGGTATGGGTTTGCTGCTACTGGTTCGGCCTAGCTGATCTTGCATTGGTTCATATAATTGGTACTGTTCCTAAGGAGGAACAGTACAGGAGAGTTATGACATATATATATATCATTATATATAAAAGCTATATACTAACCTACAGTATCTATTGTATATAATTATGACCAAAATTTATATAGACTAAGAAAATCAAAAATGTGATTTTGCAATAATATATGAACATTATTGCTGTAATGTAAGCCTTCCATCAATTTATTTCCATCTATTATATAATATATATTTATATATAAATACGCATATACACAAATACATATATATATTTATTTATACATATATCCAAGATAGTTTAATTAGCAAAAATATATATATTATATTTAATATTCGATCAATATCAGTAAATTGATATTATATAAATATAACAATTAATTAGAAAAATAATTTATAAAAATCTAAAAATCTCCATTACAATAAAAATAATTAATCCCAAAATATTTTAAAATTCTTCGGGACGGGAGGCTACAAATCTACCCACCTTAAAAATAATTTCGTCCTCGAAATTCTAATTTATAACTATTTCTTAAATTTCAAAATCTAGTATTCCCTTAATTTCCTCAAATTTAATTTCTCAGAAAAATGTATACCTCCTCCTAACCATTTTATAACTACATAACCGCGTGACTTCTACCCACCTTTGGTCACACTACTCCTCAAAACTAAAATCTTATAATCCTCTAACTAGTTGCCAACAATTCTACCAACAGATATCTAGGCGTATGCCATCTAGAATCCTCTTATATCTATCAAGCAACCCAAAATTTAACAAGCAATAATTTTACACAAGTATCTAAGAGATATTGATAAATTCTAATAAGTATGACCATTGGTCGCCCTGAAATAGGAAGGACAGGAAATAAGGAAAAAATAATCAAGAGCAATATGAAGTTACAGAGCGGTAGAGAGTATCCAATAATACAGATATAAATAGTACTTATGAACCTATTGTCTTATTCGCTAGATTGGACTACTCTAGTCCCATCACTTGCTAGATCAAAGAACTCTCCGTTTCTCAGAGGGTCTTGCAATCCGTGCAATACAGAAGTTTCGTTCTCGAAACTTTAACAGTTTCCATAATAGAACGGAATGTGAGAAATCAAGATTGTGATCTTTCCCGTGGTTATTTAAACATACGAGCAAGGGATAAAATGCAATGCAAGATCATATCGCGACTTCCGGGTAGATGGAATAATGGTTACGAATGACTTCACGTTCTAAGAGAGGGAGACTACGCAATACATAGTTCGGTTTTAATAGTCCAAATATAGTGGTATGTATGTATGGGTTTTACTGGATCTTAATGGGTTTTCTGATTGGACATCAATCGCTGGTTGGATGAACCTAGGATTTCAATCTATATTGACTGGACAATATCCCTGTGATAAACTATTTCTACTAGGTTAGGGTAACCTAGAATAGGTTTTAACCCAAGTGGTTGAGCTAGTTGGACAGTCGGATTGGTTAAATAGGTTCTCTAAGCCCTGAAGGTGCGCCTTCCGTGACTTTTGTGTTTAAGTAGCACGAGAAGGCACAATTGAGTGGCACACTGGTGACATGTGCGTAGTGGCTTCGAGTAGATCAACACCATATATTGGGTCAAAAGGTTAGAGTCGAGGTTGAAGCTCTAATTGTAGTTGGAAAGTTTACCGGTACTATGGTAAGGTTACGTCTAGTCCCTTTTTACCTGAAAGTCGTACCATAAAATAGAGTACAAAGGAACATGTTTGAGTGGGACATGATATACCTAGATGAAGGTGGACTCGTCTAGATCTTGTATATGAAATTTGTTGGAAGGTAACAGCTGCTCTCGTGCTCTGAATATTAATGACACGACCAGGGACACAAAATAATCTAAATGGAAAGTGGGAGTCCTTGGGGCACTAATTATCACCCTAAAGGAATTTATTCTAATCCATCGATAATCCTTGCATACCCCAAACATTCTAGAAGGCTTACAGTCTACCCACCTTAGAAGGTAGGATACGGTCTTTAGGAATAATGAGATCAGGAGAACTTCAAAGTCCGGATACTGTACCCCGACTCTTGTTAATTGAGGATAAGGCACTGCGTAACAGAATACGGTAGATATAAATCATGTCAAGGATTGTTCATCAATAAATGGAGAACGAGTGTGTACATTGACACATGGTCTATAAAATAGAATGACCTACTCGTCCGCAGTATATGAGAGTTTTCGATGGGGTAACCAACTCCAAGGCTCAACATAAGAAAAGATTTCTAACAATTCAGTCAATAAATTCTATTTGTGTCAAACCTGCCAGGCTATGGTCACAGGGGTTGTAGTAATCAGGTATTGCTGTTGACAACTCGTAGGTCATAGTGTGACAGGGTACTTAAACTATGGTATTGGCTAAACTAGTGACGGTGGTGTTCCAACACTAGTTAGGTCTGAATAATGAAATTTATATAGCTAGGACAATACTTGTTGGAAACCAATCTCGGAATGAGTGTCTACCATAGTCACGGTACTGATTGTCCTTACCCTTGTCTATTCATCTCAGGTCTAAACTGTGGGCTTTGGTCGAGAAGAGGTTGGGTCAAGGCTTAAGGGTTGCTAGTCAAAAGCAAGCTTCAAACTAATAATTAGAGGCTCACGACATTTGGTTTCTTGAGAATAGGTAGTCTCCTAGTTTGGCATTTGACTAAGGTGAAGTCCTAATCATTCTCAAATTCAGATGGCTTGAAAGTCTCAATAATAGTTTGATGGTCGAGGGGAGAACGAGTAACTCAATCACATGACTGGCCATTGGTAGCTACACTTGTGTCTACCATTATCCTTGCCATGGGAATACTCTGTATCTCTCTACCATCACGAGCTTTCGTCTTTCCAAATCGGTGAAAGACAAAAAGCCATAAAGAATTCAAGGGAGATGTTACTGAATACAATTTCGTGTTTCAAGGGCGAACATATAATTCAAGAGGAATTGTCAAGCAGTTGCGGATGTGGTCATAGATACTTATATATCTCCATCCACGTAGTGAAATTAAACGAAGAGCGAACCAATTGCATCATGGTTGATCAGACCATAATACACTGATTCTGATTAGACTATAAGTTAGTAGGCGTCCCCACTAAACATATATCTTGAATCAAGCTCGAGAACAGAGTGAGCTTGCAAAACTAGGCTGTGATAGCAACATGGGTCAAGATAGTCAAATTACAAGTATACAAGATTTTTGAAAGAAGCCACGAGTAGTTCGAGTTTAGAGAGAAATCAAAACTTACATGGTGTTCTTGCTTATACAATCATCCTACTATATTCTTATTCATAAAGCCTTGGTCAACCAATGGGTTATGGACTTCTAAATTCCATATTCCAGGTAAACCTATTAGTGCCAGTCAATTAACTCATCCCTAGGTCACAAAGACTACGAAATGCTAGGTCGAGAGACATGCTACCCAGCTAACAAAACTTCCACTAGTATTGGTTTCGGGTCTCCTGGGACATACTGGTATTGTCCTATCCTCCATAGTATCCTGAATATGTAATCATGTTTAAAGTTATTTCACCGAGAGTTACGCCTCGCCCATATACTCAGGCTGTGGTAAACCCTTGGTTCCGTAACTCATATATGATACAAAGTCAAACACTTCTTAACTCTATCCAATGTTGGCTCATGGATAGCTACGATCAAGAGTGGACCACTAGTCATATCTCTAGCAGATTTTATAACCGATATTTTCCTAATCTCATTTCAACTCTAGGGGTCGTGTCTCGCCAGTGCGCTGCTGGCTGCAGTGAATCCCTAATCTCCAAAATTTAAATAAATGGCGACAGTGCGCTGCTGTCCTGCCAGTATAAGTTAACTAACATTCCTTTAACTATATCTGTAAAAACCCATGATCTCATAGAGATTCAAGCAAGTTGTCTATAAAATAAAGTGTAGGCATTTGTCCTATCAGTCACAACCCTTAAGATAAAAGATTGATCAGGGGAGAAATAACTGAGGACAAAAGAATACATACATTCTAACTCTTCCATGTGTATTCAAGCCTCTGAGGGACAAACTTGAATCGAAACTAACTCGAGGTCCGTATATGGATAACAAAAATCAGAATTTATACAAAATATTAAAGTCCTAGGGCAAAATAGAAACTAAATAGACAGTTCGACTAAGATATGAAGATGATATCTAAGAGGCAAAAAGAAGGATCTGCCCAGTTCATCAAGGTTAGATCGTAAATTATATGAAGCCATGTCTCACCAAGTGAATAATCTATCCACTTTGAATCGTGTCGACATATCGAGAGATAATAGTGTACCTATGGAGATCTGATAACTATCAAAATTAATAACTCCTAATCTAAATTGTATGGCCTAGACTACCCATCGGTCAATTTGTATAAGGGACTCCTAGTCCTAGTCATTCTCGTAAATTAAATTAATTTCTAATTCGTGAATGAGCATTTCTAGTCGCAGGCTCGTAATAGTACAACTAACGTACCATCACGAGTTTGCAATCTTTTGCGAAATCGGACCTGCATGGGCCACCACAAAAACTTGTCACGACCCGCACCCATTTTTTTTTTTTTTCCATAGTAAACGGATACGAGACGTGTCCAAGCCAGCCTACGCCGCAGTGTCGGCGGTAGAACGCTGTCACGGCCATGAAGATCAAATCACAAATAATGCTCATTCACACAATTAATTTAACTTACAATGATTACAAGTTTTACATTTGTAGAAGAATATAAACTTGTACAACTGAATGAATGACTACAATTCAACTATCTAGCTAGTCTCTAGGCTTTTGTCTGCAAGTACCCCCGTCACTCCCAAGCTAAGTGAATCCACGGCTAACCTGAAAATGTTGGTTTCCAGTCAGGAATGGAACGAGCACAATTCACTGAATGCAATTTCAAATAAAGAAAATGACTATAAGACAAAGGTTAGACATCAATCATGGGTTTGAAAATAAACAGTAAAGCCGTAAGAAAAATCAATAGTAATAAATAGACCAATATACTTTTCCACCATTAGAAGTACCTTTGATATGTGATCGGTCTCGGGACAATTATGCGACACGGTCTACACGGTCTAAAGTTACACGGTCTACAGTTACACGGTCTAAAGTTACACGGTCTACAGTTACACGGTCTAAAGTTACACGGTCTACAGAAAATATTGCAATAAAGAAACATTGTCTACAGAATAATAATCACGAACTACACAGATTAAATGCAATAAATAAATCACTGTCTACACGGTCTACTTTGCAATAAATAAATCACTGTCTACAAGAAATAAATATAACACGGTCTACACGGTCTACAAGAAATAAATGCAACACGGTCTACACGGTCTACACGGTCTAAGGTCAGATCACACATCGTTGGTACTTCTCATTCCCGACTCAACAATTTATAATAGAAAATAATCACATAACTAATGAAACCAACCAATGAAATATAGTAAAAATCAATATCGAAATGCAGACAATAAACTGTACTCGCCTGTGGTCCTTTGCTGGTGAAACCGACAATCTGAACTACTCAATGTGCCACTATAGTCAAAACCCGTATAACAGTCCCCGGAAGCTGAAATAAACAATACCAATGATCTCAGAATAGTCTAATTATCTAGGATTGCCTGTCCTTAAGTCCAATTCTAGACACAGGGGCAAAACGGTAATTTTGGGCAAAAACGATGTCCGCCGTTGGACCCGCTTTGCACCGAAAAGCGTGCCAGGGTCAACGGTCTCTAATGTCCTCAAACTATATGTCTACGGATCCAATTTTCCGATACGAACCCAACCGTATGTCCAGAGTTGGATTCCGGCGGGCCGTGCACAAAATCGCCCGTTGAGTGGAACCGTGGGGCCCACCAAACGACGTCGGATTCAACTGTCTCAGAATTGGACCAAACTTGGCATGCAGGACCAGAAAAACGATACGGTCCTGTTGGCGCAAGTTTCATCTCGATCTGACGAACGTGCACAAAGTAATTGAGAAATTTGCAACATGCACGATACGGGAAATTTCGACGGATACGCATCAAATTCGTCGCGCACACGCGACCAATTTGAATTCCGTCAAAGCCCACACGACCACGAAGCCGTTACGCAGCTTTCGATCCTTTCGGTACGCGACCACGTCGTCCGGATTGGCGTGACGCACGTCGTGTGGAGTGTTTTTCAGTTTTTCTATTGTTTTAAAAAACAGATTTTTCATGATTTTCGAGGTTGAATAACTTCCTGTAAACTGAATGAAAAATTAATCTATCAGAAGGGTTTCGATCCCCTATATGTTGTCTTCTACTGTTTGAAGTTGGTTTTCGAAAACCCGGAATATTTAGTTCGGAAAAAGCCTCTCAAGTTGGGGTTTTGGTTCAGTTCTAGAGTCCTGTTTTGGACTGTTTTCCCTCGACTTCGTGTCGAAATCTCGATCTATCCATGGCAATTACTTACGAACTAAATGAATAAGCTTGAAGAGGGTTAGATTGGGTTTATACCTGCGCGATCGTTTCGAGAAACGATGAACTGTGGAGGAAGAACCGCCACGGCGAAGTGGGGTCGCTGCACGTTGCTAATGCTGTCTACACAGCGCTCTTGCGCGCTGGCCGCGCGCGCGTGCCCTCCGGCCGCCGGTGGCCGCGCGCGTAGGCGGCGGTGGCGCGCGCCCAAGTGAAGGTGTCAGCGGCGCATGTATTAGGGTTTTCTTAGTTTCGATCCCTCTCCCTCGATAAATACCAGCCGAGAGGGGTCGGGTCTCCAAGAGTTGGGAAGCTCGGCTATTGAATTAATAGCTCGGGCTAAAAGAGGTTGTTGGGCTCCCCTGGTTTCTGGGTTTAGCTCAGCTGCAGGGGAAATTTGAAGGGGGTCGGGCCAGTGGCCTGCTTGGGTACGCTGGGCTGGGATCTTGGGCCTGATTGGCCAGAGCTTGGTATGGGTTTGCTGCTACTGGTTCGGCCTAGCTGATCTTGCATTGGTTCATATAATTGGTACTGTTCCTAAGGAGGAACAGTACAGGAGAGTTATGACATATATATATCATTATATATAAAAGCTATATACTAACCTACAGTATCTATTGTATATAATTATGACCAAAATTTATATAGACTAAGAAAATCAAAAATGTGATTTTGCAATAATATATGAACATTATTGCTGTAATGTAAGCCTTCCATCAATTTATTTCCATCTATTATATAATATATATTTATATATAAATACGCATATACACAAATACATATATATATTTATTTATACATATATCCAAGATAGTTTAATTAGCAAAAATATATATATTATATTTAATATTCGATCAATATCAGTAAATTGATATTATATAAATATAACAATTAATTAGAAAAATAATTTATAAAAATCTAAAAATCTCCATTACAATAAAAATAATTAATCCCAAAATATTTTAAAATTCTTCGGGACGGGAGGCTACAAATATGGTAGGGTGCATCAATTTCAAAGACTGGCTAAGATATAGGTCAAAGACTCACCTCCAACTAGGTCTGGTGGCTGGAACTCCCTCCCGAAGGTGAAGTCTTGGCTGGGATAAGTGCAGCAGGACAGTCTTGCAGCCTGTGTGCAGCCGACCCACACAACAGGAACACCCCTCTTCTCTTCCTACAGTCGTCCCACACATGTTCAGGCTTCTTACAGAAGGTGCAGGTAGGCACTCTCTCAGCTGGCCTCTGCTGAACAGGAGTCTGGACTGGGTAGGCTGGTCTAGGCTGATAGTCTGGGTGCTTACGGGGCTCTGGGTATACACTGCTCCTCGGCCTTTTAGAACTAGACTCTTCCCCTGAATGTACCAAATCCCACATCAGTTGGATCCCGCGGCCCTCCTCCTTCAGGATCTCAGCCTGAACTCTCTGTGTCTCCAACACATCCCGGAGAAGTCTATATATCTGAGCTCCGTCAGGAAACAAATATGCCGAGGGTATGGTATGGGGTACCGCTCCTGAAGGCAGAGGAGGAGACGGGGAAGGACTCTTGGTCTCAGATGAGGCTGCAGCTCTCTCCTGGGTAACAGGTGGTGGAGGGAAACTCTCTGGTAAGGATGCTTACACCTCCTCGATGGCGGGAGGTGCCACTACCCTTGGGTCAGCCTGAGGGGTCACTACCACCTTAGTAATAGGAGGTGAAAGCACACTATCAGTAGCTGCAGCTGCTCTCAAGCGATAGGCTCGGGTCATGGGTGCCATACTGGAAGGGATAAAAACACAACAATCATTAAGGTTGTACAGCAGTCTACCATCCTATCTAAAAACCGGTAATTATCAAAATAAAATAAGTTAACTACTAATCATCTATAAAGAGGTACTATTTTAAGAAAACCAGAACCACAAGTTTAAGGAACGAAAGTCATTAGCATTGAATCCAATCACAAAATAATATATATAGAAGGAGAGAGCGTTAGAGAGGGAAAAGATAGCATTATGTTAAGGGTCATGTGGTTTGTGTGTGTGAAATATACATGAAAGTGTATAGAAGGATTTAGGTCTCAACTATAGCTATCAAGTTACACTATTCATGGCATATTGGTTAAGAAATCTACAAGGTACAAGCTATTTACTCATAACATGAATGGCTAACCGTATATATAAGTATCTATATGGCTACATGAACATAACATAGAGATGAAGGGTTAGGTTTACATGGCAGTTGTGAACATTAGTGTAGAGTGTCAAGTGTACATGGGTTAAAACTTGAAATAAAGGGTTCAATCATTCAGTTTTAGTTCAACAATACATATTAGATCTGAAATTGAACTACACATTTGAAGGCAATGTAAAAACAAATTTTTAACATATTTTCAGTTTTCAAAATTTGGAGAAATTCGAACATCAAAACCAACTCAATGTTTACCACAACCACAACCTAACATGTAAGAGTATGAACCTAACATTATATACCTGCACACAACTATGTATACGGCTCAAAACATTACAATTTAAAACTGCAATTTGAACTAAACACTTAGAATCCAAGGTTAAGGGTTTACTATGTACACAGTCTCAGATTTGACAAATTCAAAACAAAACTCAACCAATTTCTTTAAGAAATGAAACCCTGTATATAACATATACGTGTAGTGATGTAAGCAAAACTCATAACATGGAATTTAAATTTAAATTACGAATTTAATACGGAAAAACAGAGAACTAGTCACTGATACTGCACTATGTTAGAATACTAGGATTTTGAGAACTTAACATTAATCATATTAACATGCATTTAGATAGGTTGGTAACATGTGTAGTATGCATACATGTCAGGCAAGTATCTGTGTCCACTATATATATATTTAAGGTAATACAAGAAATAATGACAAGAAGGAAATAATGATAAAATCCATTCTGCTTATCTGTTTAGAAGAAGGAACCATTTTGAAACCAGAGCTATAATATCAAATCCAAGTTAAGGTCTAGCAAAATCATCAATTCATTATATTAGGAAGAATTTATAGCAAGAAGTTACACAGGGTTATAATAACAGCTAGGCTACCCCTACTCATACTCCTACTCCGAAGTTATTTGATGATGGGGTACAATTTATACAACAGAATGGTACGATAGAGATGATATGTTTAAAGACCTTCTCAAGATACAATCTGATAATCATATGCGTCTGTACAAAATCATGTTACTCAGAGTCCTCACCATGCCAGTAAGTAAGGCTACGAATAACGATAGATTCCATAACTAGGGTATGCACCTCTACAATCATGTCGTCTAGAAATCTCGCTATGCCGACTAGTATAGCTGCGAGAAATTCCAAATCTCATAACCAAGATACGTACATCCGAAGCCAGGTCTCCATGTTTTTGCCACGCCAGCTAATATGGCTGCGATAAACTACAGGTTCCATAATCATGTAGACATTTTACCATTCCTGTATTCCCGTCAATATATGTTATCAGAAAATATCGTAACTCAGGACTTAAAATTCATCTCGATAGGAAAATCAAAATCAACAACAATCCAACAAAATCAAATTCAATAATCAAGGAGTGAGAGCGAACAAAACAAGGGAAAGGATATCAATTTGAAGTTTAAATAAGATTCTCAAGGGTCGTACCAAGAATCTTTCAAGGAATCCTAACTGTGATTGAGTACCCTCAAAAAAAATGTATCCTAATCCTACTGCAGGCTGTAGTGATACTCTAGTTCGAATACCACTACATAAACTCGACCTGCATGGGCCACCACTAAAAATGTGTCACGACCCGCACCCTAGAGTAAGGGCATGAGACGTGGGTACGTCCAGCCTACGCCGCAGTATCGACGGTAGAACGCTGTCCTAGGTCGCAACATCTAACAGATAAGGGTAATAAACAGTTATACTCCCCGAATGGGGGTGACATAACAGAATATATCTCAATCACATCTAAGGTAGAACATGAAAGGAAGATAGATAAATACCCAGAAATGAAACACAGAGATACGATCCAGAATTCTAAGTGTCTAAATAAGTACATAACCAAATAACATCTCAGAAACTTAATACAGAAACCAGAAAGAAAAATACATCCTAATCTAGGGAAGTATCATCAACTGCTGGTAGGTCCAAGCCACTAGTGATATCTAATGCTGCACCAAGAGGGGTAGACACAGGGGCCTCATCATTCACTGTAAAATTTTCAACAGGTCCAGTCAGGACGGGAGCGAGCACATATCTCTTAATAGTTCATAACAGGTTAGGAGTATAAATCATACAATAGAGTAAAATACAAGAAGTGCTTAAAAGGAAGTACGAGTAAACAGGAGATATTTGTAACTGAAAGTAAATACATGATAAGTAGAGATTGTAAGTGGCTAAGTGATTTAGAGTAAAATATGGTTATGTAAACGGCTTAGGGGCACATGAATACAAATAAGAGGCACATTTATACAGCTACTGGGGATAATGATCACATAACCAATTCTACTCACCCCGCCCCAATTAATACACAAGGATCCATTCAAGTTTATATTATAAGCACATGAATACAGGTAAGGATACGTGAACTCATATAATGAGTAGTACATGAGGCACGTGATAAAGCACATGAGAACATGTAAAAACATGAACTAGTACGAGTACAAGGAGTACCTGATGCACATGATAAAGTACATGAACATAAAATACCCGATGCACCCGTAGAGGGATAACATCTCAGGAAGGGATCCATATAGTACTAATTCATGAAAATACGTGTCAGCATCATGTAAAGTAATCTAGAACAAGAATATAGTCCAGATAAGTATGAAAAGATCAGAGAATGTACTCGCCAGCTAACTGAATGTCCAAGACGAAAGTACTGTCCGAGGAGTGGTGTCTGGCACCTATTAGAATAGCACAAGTCACAACAAGTCCAGAATAGTAATAAGATGCACTACGATGCATACTACATGAATCTAGGTCAATCTAGACCAAAGTAAACTCTTGGTCAACTCTGGTCAATCCTAGAAGTCAAACTAGGTCAACCAAGTCAAACCTAAGTCAAACTAGTCTATACTGGGCTAACAAGGCTATTCTAAGTCTAACTAGACTAAACAAGTCTAATCTAGACTCTACACTGACAAGCAGGCACAACCATAGGCCATAGGCTAAGAGACTAGGCCATAGGCTAAACCAAGTCTAAACCAACCTATAACACACCTACACAAGGCTATTCTATATCTAAAATAATACACAAATTACAATATGACTATAATCTAATATAGGAAATCACACATTAATCTATTTAGATAGGCTAATAGGAAACATAGCATATAGGCTCCTATACAATACCATAAACAACATCATATGTCAATACATATACATATACATATGTAGAGAGAGAGGGACACATGAACATGTGTCCAAGTGTATGTGTGTGTGTGTCATGAGGAAACATGTGTGTATCAAGAGAGGGTGTGTGTGTGAAAAGTGTGTAAAATAAGTGAGATATAGAGTATGAAAACAGTATAAAAACTCAGATCTAATACATAGGAAATCCCCCTCTAATCTCAGTTAAAACATAACCCAAATCTCAGTTCATATTGAACTCAAAAACCAGCTTTACAGTCCCAAACTTCATTCTCAGTTTTTGAACCCCACACACGTCCAAACAACCCAAATTTCCTCATATAATTAGAAATCAAATAGGTGAACATATTAGGGCTTAAAAACCATGCAATTAACAGTGTAAATTAGGTTAAAATGACTGACAAAATTGGATTATGAAATCTGGGACCAAACAAAAAATAACCGATACTAAGTAAATCAGTAAATAGGGGAAAAATGAGAATCAACATTGAAAATCGAGCTAAAAACCCAAAATAGTGGTTGGTAATGTGAAAACACATTGCACACGTGTCATGTGTTTGTGTCGACCAAAGTGGACATAAACGTGTCCAATCAAATTGAGATACAAAACAGGAGAAACTGGACACAGTGTAACAGTAAGCAGCGTGCATGTGTTCACAGTGTCCGTGCACTCGACACAACGCGACACAAGCCATGTGGTCGTGTCCACGTGTCAACCTAGTATAGGGGTAGGGCTAGAACACCCTGCCACGTGTCCATGTTGCGTGTACGTGACACAAGACACGCGTATCAGTGTACAAAAATGCTAGCCTGCAGCACAGTACGATTTCAGTGTACGTGCTCGTGTGTGTCCGACACGACACGTGGGGCTCTGAAATTTGGGAAGGCCTGTGTCAGTGTCGGCCCCGTGCCACACGTCAAATTTGACGTGTCGAAGTATCGTATCCAGGGTGCTGTGTCCCCAGAAGTACAGGGCATGCACGGTGCATGTGCACGCGCGCGTACGACCATGTGTTCGCGTATCCATGTAGACTCGACACGACACTAAGACAACACAAAAACACTAGAAATATGTAAGCGACATCAAACCCTAATTTTCTATTCAAACACTTTCCTAAAAATCACACGAAATGCCCTTTGGGGTATTTTATCAAACACTTGGTATGTGTCACTGATACGTGTCCAAAATGGACACGAATTTTAGGGCTTCCTATTCCTACAGTTAGGTTATGTCTAGGGCTCCCTAAATATGCAATAAAATCAGGATTCTATGAAGGGGATTGGAATATACCTATGTGTATCAAAATCCTCAAAAAACTTCAAAGAGAGGTGCTCCTCTTGATGGCCAAACTCCTCCAATGTGCTCCCAAGCTGAGAATACTTGTTACCAACAGTAAGTGGAGTAAAATTAGGTCCTAATGCAATTGGTTTGGAGGAAAAACGAATTAAAATGGATTTTCTAGGGATTAGGGAAGATGGAGGCTCACCTCTTTCTAAACTTGCACAAAATTCCTAATGGAGGCTAGCCCTAACTTTGAGGGGTATTAAATAGGATGGGGGAGACCATCATGACCAGCCATGGGCTGATTAGGGTTAGGGTTTGGCTACATGGTGTGGACCTATGGGCTTTAAGTCTCAAGTCATTAGTCATGACTTATGAAGTCATAAGCCATTCTAGCCTAATTAATTCCTAATCTCTCCAAACAAGTTCCAATGAGTTAAACCTAACTAACTTAGGTCAAACTAAGGTTACTTAACCTAACCAAGTGGTCATAACCTAGGTTAGTCTCTAGGTTAGTCTCCTAGTCAACACTAGTCAAAGTCAACTATAGGCCCAAAATCAATTATACTAAAAATCACATTAATTCTAATAAATCTAATTAATACTAACTATCACTAACCATGGTTAGCTAAGACTAGCTGTGACTAATCTAGGTTAGGCCCAAACCAAGTTAGGCTAATCACAAAACATGGCAATCAATTAAATAATATTAAAAACACACCATTCTTAATAATACATTAAATTCCAAATAATATATATTAAATTCAATTAAATTCAAAATGACAAAAATACCCTCGAACTGGAAATGATAAATGAAACACCCTAATCACATGGCTAGGCTCTAGGTTAAGCTGTCTCTAGTGTTACACTATCAAAACACCAAAATCATAAGTCAAGATTTAAAATAGTTTTAAAATGATTTAAAATTACCAAAAATTATATCATGATTTAAAATATTATTATTAAAATATTAAAATTACAAAATTTAAAAATTACCCTCATTTGGAAAACAAGGTGCTACACCTATTCAGAACAGTACAAGTCACAACATATCCAAAATGGTAAAATAAACTGCTAAGATGCATTCTACATGATGTTTGGGTCAATCTAGGCTAAAGCAACCTTTGGTCAACTCTAGTCGACTACTCTAGTCAAACTAGGTCAACTAGGTCAAACCTAACCCAAACAAGTCTCACTAAGCCTAACCAGTCTATTCTAACAATCACACATCAACACAAGCCATATAAGTCAAACAACACACAAAACTTATGTGTGTACATTCCATATACACATAGGCTTGCACATTGGGATACATAGGCTATCATCCATACACAATAATGTAGGCATGCACACACATTTAATTTCCACATATGTATATATACAATAACATTATAGGCAATGAGCTTATATATATTCATTACATATTTAACATACTGGATTATAGATGTATTATATATATATATATATATATATATATATATATATATATATATATATATATATATATATATGCAAAATATATATATATATATATATATATATATATATATATATATATATATATATATGCATATAAAGATATAGGGTGACAATGCATATATGTGTGTGTGTGTGTGTCATGTGGTAGCAGTGCAACATAGGTTCCTGTGTGTGGCAGGAAGTGGGTATGTGTGTGTGTATCATAGGGTCTTAGGTTTTTGTGTGTGTACATGAGTGTAGTGTATGTAAGTATGTGTGAGTGACAATGGTATGTGTGTTTAAGTTCCTCTGTGTGTGTGCTAATAGGAGAAAATAGTGTAAATGTTCAGAAATGAGTGTATCATTTCTCAGGTTAGACAGTGGAGTATGTGTGTAGGTAATATATTCCCAGTTTTGTGACAGCCTAGTGAGTGTAACATATGGGTGATTCCTGAGAGATCAATGTACACGAAATCAGTATTCATAAAACAGTTTGCAAATTCTCAGGTTTACAGTTTATACAAACAGTTTCAATTCTCAGATTAACAGTCCAAGGCATTTTGAAAACCAAAATCTCATGCTAATATGAACCCTAGCATTGTAGGTTAGACTCATACACATATAGGTGAACCAACATCACAATTTAATCATTCAAAAGATAGTTGAACATACATTTCAATCTCAGAAAAAAAAACAATTGACAGCCTATTATCAAAAATTAGGGAAAGTTTACAAATTCGAATTCAAAAACAACTTAATAATTGATTCTAATGCTTGGTAATACACGTGTCATGTGTGAGTGTGTCGTAGGTGTGTTCCAGTGTCCAAGAACTGGACACAATGAGTCTAAAACCATTCCGCACTCATGTCTTCACTAACAGTGCACAGTTCTCGTGCACGTGTTCACTGAGTTCGTGGACACGACACACGACACCTCACGCCACGTGGTCAAGCACACGTGTAGCCCATGTGTAGGGCTACACAGTCGACACACCATGACGTATCCAAGTGGTGTCTAGAATGGACATGAAACGCGTGTCAGTCCGTGTTTAGTGACAGTGCGCACACAGTACGTGTCCAATGCAGGCACGATTTCTCTCTGTGTCGTGTATCATATGCTCCCAAATTTTAGGAGCATCGTGTCAGTGATTGCCCCAATATTTCTCCAAAATCCCATGTGTCCACGTTGAAGAACAAATAGGCAACTCTAGATGGGGATGAATAGAGTTTATGACAATAATAACCAATTAAAAATTTAAACTCTTTCACCAATAGTAAATAATCAGAGTAAATGCAGAAATAATAAAGAGCGAGAAAGCATACGCAAACACAGCCGATTTTAACCTGGTTTCGCTCGTGGAGGACTAGTCCAGGCCTGAGAACTCTAGCTCAGGATTAAATCTACTATTTGTGAAATAGTAGTTACACCCCGTGCCTTTTCTTCAGAAGAGCACGTCAACTTCTTACAAGATCGCAGTGGCGATGCTTGTTATTTTCCAAGCGACTTTTTGAACTCTTGCACAAACTCCTAACTGAAGAGCACTTAGCACTTTGAGGCTTAGGGAGCTTGTGGCTAGTAGATGAGAAGGATAAGGCTTGTATAAGGCTTTAGAGAGAAGAGGAGAGAAGATTGGATGATTTAAAAATTGAGAATTCAAGTCCTATTTATAGGATTCTGGATAGGCAAAATTCGGCCATAATTCTGGGTCAAGAATTCAAAATTTTGGCTGTTGGAAAACTAGCATCCAACAAACCCTAAAAATTAGGGTCCTGGATTTTAGGGGACAGAATTTGGCCCGAACTCTGTGTGGAGGCAGAGTTCGGCCCGAACTCTGTCTCCAGAAGACAGAACTGGTCCAGTAGGCTTAATGGGCTAGTTTGATTTTAGTGGAGCTTTTAGTTTGTGGTATAGATATGGGTAAAGTCACAAACTGCTCAGTACGACTCAGTTTACATATATCTAGACTCAAGAAAAGTGTAAAATACAGACTCAAAACATTTTACGCTGCAGGTACGAGCCGTAGTCCTTCTTGTACTGAGTTCAGTCTTGATGTGTCATATTGAATTATGACAAGTATCATATTATTAATTTTATTAATATTTGGTTGACTGTGATTTTGTGTCAACAATCTCCCCCATATAGATAATTGACAAAATGATATTTGTATATTCAATGTTCATACCTGGACACATTAAAAAATAGTAGCTCCCCCGCAATCAAGTGTGGAACTTAGCAATATCTCCCCCGTACACATTACTTCGATGTAATGTCCTGATAAATACAAGCTTTCCCAAAAACAACACAGATACAAAATATAATATAATGATAATAAGAATATCAAATAATACTCCCCCTTTGTTATTTATCAAACATAACTATCGAGAGAATGGAAATAACTGGCAAGCACACTAAAAGAAAACTGCATCAAGTGTCTCAAGAGTCATAATGCATAAATAAGTCAAATATAATAAAGATCAACTACATAAACTAGAAATTCATAGTGCAGAAAAATAAAAGAAGATCCTCAGCAGCAGCAGCTAGTAGGAGACCACATCCATCACGGAGCCCGTGAAGGTCCAGCGTCGTCAGAAGGATCAGTGAATGAACGACGAGGGTCCACGAAAGCTACATCCGGATCTACATAGCGTATGACCCAAGGGTCATCGATACGGTATCCATCGCAAGCAGGATCCCGCTCCATAGGGATAGGCATAGACGAATAACGAGACATAGAGTATCGAATGTCATGCAGTGAGTTGCCGATGGCACTCATCTGCAGGGTGGTACGATAGTCAAGCTGGGTCCAGCGATCATCCTCTAAAGTGAATCGATCGCGAAGCATAGTCTGAATCGACTCAAGAGTAGCAGGAGGAGGAGACGCATCATGTCTAAGAGCAGGTGCGTCAGCCTCATCGGAGTGCTCAGACTCAGCAGGAGAGCCGACAGCTGCCTGAAGTCGCCGTGCCTTAGATAGGAAGGCATGGGTAGGAAGGAACTGACACTCATCAAGGGGAACATGAAAAGCACGAAAATTCATAGGAAGATAGAGAGCATAGACCAATGACCTGGGCTTCTTCCTAGCATTAATCATCCCGTCCATCATGGTACGTGAAAAATTAAATGGAACATAAAAATAAAGATGATACAAGGCAGAGATCTCAAAATATATAACCTGTTCAGTAGATCCTGCTTTGGGCAGAATAGTGTTGAAGACAATGCGATGAAGTTCATAAAAATAAGGATTGAGATATTTGGCAAGAAGCTTGCGTGGACGTGTGTTAGGTGTACACAAATCGTCCTTGAAGCTTTCTAGGGATGACCCATCAGGGAATTAAAACATGCGAGCTTTGAAAAGTTTCTCCCATGAGTTGGCTTCCAGAATTTTAAGGTATTCGTCCAAGTCAAAGTCATCAAAGGAAATGTCAATGCCAGCAACACGCGAATATAACCGTGTATCATCATGAGTAAGATTGTAATAAAACATTTGAATGGCATTGCGATAGATAACTGAATTTGTAGTGACAAGTTCATCAAGACATAAATCATGGAATAGTGAATCATATTGTGAAAAAATGGTGAAGTTAATAGGATGACCCGCATATACGGGACGTGATCGAAAATCACTAAACCATTCATTGAAAGTGTCTAGTGACATAAATATTTGGTTATCGTACGTGTTGGGGTCAATAGGACGAGGTGGATTGAACAACGGGTGAGTTGGTTGTTGAATAGGTTGTTCAATAGGTTGTTCAAGACGACAAGGAGGATTCGAAGAGGACGCACCCTCGGTTGGAAGCCTCTTTCCTCTATTGAACAACTTGGGAGCCATGAATAATGAAAAAAATGTAAGAAACTGAGAGGGAGAGAATAGTGAAATTATACCTCAAAAGGTTGATGAAGGATAGAAGAGAATGGTGCAAGAATCCCTTTCTGTGATTTTGGAGAAGAAATATGCACTAGTATGGAAGAACTAGGGTTAGGGTATGAAAGGGAAGTGTTTGGAGAAGTTTGGAAGGTGGCAATGGAGGAGAGAGAGGGAGAACCCGGTTAGAATATTAGGGATTCGAATGGTCGGAGCAAATATGGACCATTGGATCAACTTTACATCAGCGACTGAGCCCGCTTGCGGTTCTGGAAGGACCAGACCGAATTTGGCCCGAACTCTGTGTTAGGCAGAGTTCGGCCCGAATTCCGATTTCTAGGGCCAGAATAGAAATCAGGCTGGAAAAGTTTAAAAATAAAGATAGTTTTAAAAAAATAAAAGAAAGGAAGAATGAATGCAACAGTTATAGCATGAAGAATAACATGAAGTTCAAAAAAATTTCAAAGAGTTAAAGCTAAATGAAGTTCAAAATTTGGAATTTAGCAAGTTATAGATAGAAGTATACCATGTAATAAACAAAGAGTTATGCCACAATTCAGTATGGTGAAACTGCCATGGGTTAGCTGCAGGGACCGGATCCCAGCTAGCGGTAGTCCTGAGGACTAGTGCACCGTGTTGCTTAGACTTTTACGCCTTGTTGTCAGAAGGAACCTTTCGGCTTGTACCCATAACAAATTCATCGTAAAGAACCAAGACATAATCGATATTTACGCAGGTTACTTTAATGAATAACAGCTTCATCCAAAATTCCGAGTTCACGACACAAAAAGTTGAAACGCTCTTCGGATAGTGGTTTAGTAAAGAAATCTGCTAGCTGATGATCAGTGTCAATAAATTCTAAGTTTATAGTGCCATTGAGCTGGTGATCACACAAAAAGTGGTGACATATTTTAATATGTTTCGTGCGTGAGTGACATATAGGGTTCTTGGTGAGGTTTATAGCACTAGTGTTATCACAGAATATAGGAATGTGCATGAAAGAAAGATTGTAGTCTTCAAGGGTTTGCTTCAATCATAGAATTTGTGCACAACAATGACCAACTGTGATACATTCAGCTTCTGTTGTGGATAGTGCGACAAAATTCTGCTTCTTACTAAACCAAGAGACTAGAGCCTTGCCTAATAAATGACATGTGCCGTTTGTACTTTTACGGTCAACTTTGCATCCTGGGAAATCAGCATCCGAATAACCGATAAGGTCAAAGGATGTGGATTTGTGATACCATAAACCCACTGTAACAGTACCCTTAAGGTATCGAAAGATACGCTTAACGGCGGACATATGTTATTCCTTAGGACTAGCTTGATAGCGAGCACACAGACAAACACTAAACATGATATCGGGACGACTAGAAGTTAAGTAAAGTAAACTATCAATCATACCTCGATACTTACGTTGGTCAACAGGTTTGCCGCTTTCATCAGGTTCCAGCTTGGTCGAAGTAGCCATAGGGGTGCAGATTGGTTTGACGTTGTCAAGATCAAATTTTTTCAGCATATCCTTTGTATATTTAGACTGGCTGATGAAAGTTCCTTGCGAAGTTTGTTTGACTTGTAATCCAAGGAAATAGGTGAGCTCCCCCATCATGCTCATCTCAAATTTGTTCTGCATACACTTAGCAAAATCTTGGCAAAGATTTTCATTAGTAGAACCGAATATGATATCATCTACATAGATTTGCACTAAAAGAATAGTGTTTTGAAAACTTTTGATAAACAGTGTAGTGTCAATTTTCCTTTTTAAAAAACCTTTTTCAAGCAAGAAATTGCTTAGAAGTTCATACAAAGCTCTAGGGGCTTGTTTGAGGCCATATAGCGCTTTCTTGAGTTTGAAAACATGGTCAGGAAATTTGTAATTTTTAAAACCAGGGAGTTGTTTTACAAAAACTTTCTTCTTAATAAATCCATTCAGAAAAGCACTTTTAACATCCATTTGAAACAATTTAAAATTTTAAAAGTTAGCAAATGCACAAAGCATCCGAATGGATTCCAGTCTAGCAACAGGAGCATACGTCTCATCGTAGTCGATACCTTCCTCTTGGTTGTATCCTTGAGCTACTAGACGAGCTTTGTTGCGTGTAACGGAACCATCTTTATTTACCTTGTTACGAAAAACCCATTTCGTACCAATAATCGAATGATTAGCTTGCCTAGGAACAAGTTCCCAGACTTGGCTCCTCTCGAATTGGTTGAGTTATTCTTGCATGGAAGAAATCCAAAACTCATCATTAAAGGCTTCTAAAACATTTTTAGGCTCAATTTGTGAAATGAACGCAGTGCTAGCAATAGAGTCTCTTAACGATGATCGAGTACTTACTCCACGTGAAACCTCACCTATGACCAAGTTTTCTGGATGTGGAAAGAGAATTTCTTTGGCAAGCTCTCCAGAGAATTGGTTTTAGTGGTGGTATTCATCGGCATAGAAGTCGATGGCTCAATATTATCGTGAGAAGTGGCTGCTGCACTATTATCTTCATCAAAAGTCACATTTGTAGACTCTTTCACAATTAATAAGCGTTTATTAAACACTCTATATCCCTTGCTCTTGGCAGCATAACCAAGAAATATACCATCGTCAGCTTTGGCATCAAATTTGCCTAAGTTGTTTTTGGTGTTAAGGATAAAACATCGACAACCAAAAACTCTGAAATATGAAACATTTGGAGTTCTTCCAAACCAAAGTTCATAGGGTGTTTTCTTCGTAATAGGTCGAATGAGCACCCTATTTAAAATGTGGCATGTTGTACTAACAGCTTCAGCCCAAAAATATTTTGGAAGAGAAAATTTATTTAGCATGACTCTAGCCATATCGCCAAGAGTCCTATTCTTCTGCTCTACAACACCATTTTGTTGAGGATTTCTAGGACAAGAAAACTCATGATCAAAACCTTTTAAATCATAAAACTTTTCAAAATCAGTATTTTTGAATTCATCTCTATGATCACTTCGGATTCGAGTAATCATGTAGCCTTTTTCGTTTTGAACCTTTTTAGCAAAAATTTGGAAAACAGAAATGACATCACTTTTGTTTGTAAGAAAGAAAACCCAAGTGAATCTAAAAAAGTCATCTACTATAATAAAAGCGTAGACTTTTCCACCAAGACTGGCTACTCTACTAGGACCAAATAAGTCCATGTGAAATAATTACAAAGGTCTAGTAGTACTTACAGTGTTTCTGGATTGAAATGAGGACTTGATTGCCTTATTTCACTCACATTCGGCACATACCGTATCCTTTTTGAATATAATGTCGGGCAAGCCTCTCACTAGCTTCTTAGTCAACAGCCTGGATATTGTATCCATATTGGCATGACCAAGACGCTGGTGCCACAACAGCGATGTCTCCCGTTGTGGGCATAGAGGCATCTTCCTGTACTGTTAGTATCTCTAGAATGATAGAAAATATAAATATTATCCTCTCTTATCCCTTCAAAAGCGATGTCTCCCGTTGACCTATCATAGATGTAGCATTTATTTTGTCTAGAGTTAATATCATATCCATGATCAGCAAGGTGACTTATGCTGAGCAGGTTATGCTTTAACTCGGTCACTAGGCAGACATCCTTTATTACAGGAGAAGGAGGATGACCAATAGTACCATTACCTATGATATACCCTTTTAGGTTGTTGTCGAAGGATACATACCCTTCTCTCTTCATCGATAGTGATACGAAAAGATTTGCGTCTCCCGTCATATGTCGCGAGCATCCACTATCGAGAATTTACTTACTTCTAGTTGAGGAGGGAAGGTCCACCTACATCAAGAGTAGATGTGACCTTTGGTACCCATGTTCTTGAGGGTCCTGAAAAGTTAGTTTTTGGCATCCATGCATATAGATTTATATCTACTAATCTCCTAATTATACATTGTGGTAAGATGTGTCCATACAATCTATAATAGGTACAAATAGCATTCCTATTTATATTTGAAGCATGTTGATGATGTCTATATATAGCATGGTAAGAGTGGTGTGGAGAAGCAGGATAATGACTGTATGTGGCAGTAGGATGATGATTATTTCTATATGCAGTATGGTGATGATTTTGTTTATGTGCAACATAGTGATGATTATATCTATGTGTAGCATGGTGATTGTGTGTCGCAGTAGAATGATAGTTATGAGAATAATTTTTACGTGCATGTGGTTTGTGTATTGTATAGAATTGGGTGTACATGTAAGCATGTTTGCGTGCTGCAGGTGGATGACATATTTGAGTAGTATTATGCTTTGTGTGTGTCTCATGTGATTGGGTTTGAGGTTGAGCACTCTTCTACATGATTGATATGTAATATAGAACTTCTGTTATGTCCACATTAACTGTATTTGTTACGAGAGGTAGCTCATCCTCCTGATATACTATTTGTTGCCTTATAGCGATCAGCACCACAAAATCTGCAGGCGTCTTCATCCTTGTCATCTTTATAGTACAACATGCACCTGTTGCGACATGCATCGATTTTCTCAAATCCCATCCAGAGAGATCTTACCATCCTCTTCGACTGGTAGAAGTCTGTAGGTAACTTTGCACCTTTAGGCAAGATCTCTATAATCAACTCGATGATTCGGTTGTAGCATTCTTGAGACATATTGAAATCGGACTTGATGCTCAACAGTCTTGTAACCACCTCTAACGATGAATGATCCTCACAACCAGGATACAAAGGAGTCCTTGCATTCTCCAGCAACTCTATTAACTTTGCAGCATTGGATTCGGTGCTTCCTCAGCCGTATCATGATTGTCCGGATCGAAACTAGGCCCCACAGCGTCAAAAACCATGTTCACCCACACAAAGCTATCTCTTAGCATACAAAATCTTTGTATACTAAGTAGATAGCTTTATCTAACACCAATCAAGCTATCTCTTAGCATACAAAATCTTTGTATACTAAGTAGATAGCTTTATCTAACACCAATCAAAATCTTTTTACTTATGATGTTTTGAATATGAAGCTCTGCTTCAGTTTGGATTTACATTTTGCTCTGCTAGAGGAAGCCATAAGATTCATGATATCAACCGTAATTGATACTGATTCTGATACTGATACCGATACTCTAAACCTTGGTTAATATTAATATTTTCACACTTCTCTAGGGTGAAGTTGAGGTAGATATCATATGATACAGAATAGTCGGCTGAATGACCCGAATGAGAAGAAATAAAGTAGGGAGGTTCGCTCTATATATACACTCTAGGATACTCACTCTATGCACTATAGGTACTATGATATACTACTAGGATACTCACTCTATACACTCTTACTTATGCAAGACTTTTTAGGCAATCAACATTATACTATATTTTCGAAAAAATCTATAACTCTAATAGGCCCAAAAGGCTTGGCATAAGTAAATTCAATTTCCAGATAATATCCTATACCTTAGCTAATAGGTAATATCCTATAGATTAGGTAAACAGTCGCTATACGTCGCTGATAGGGACGTTCAGCGACGTTATTATGATACGCCGATAAATGCAAAAAAATAGCGACATTTTTAACCGGAGTCGCTAACACGGATACTTAACATAAGAGATAATAATATCTCTGTCGTCATGTGTTCCTTGTGAGCCCACAAGAAAAACTTACCTAGCTAGCACTTACCATGAAATACTTGGTGATACCAAGCTAGCACTTATAACTGTATATTTCTATACCTTTATATATGTATCTATCTATATAGATTATATATTAACCCTCACTAGCTCACTCTTTCAAGTAGTGGTCTAATGATTTCTAGACCAAGAGGTTTGGTACTTGTTTATTAATCGGGTAATTTTTGGGAAATTTTAATGATACTAGGAATCTAGACTTGCTTCTGTCCCTAGGATTTAGTTTCCATCTAAATTCCTTAAAAATGTCAATTCTAAATTCCCTATAAATGAATTCATATACCTTCTAAATTTCCAAATCAAAGTATTCACACAAACACACACAGATAATACATAACATGTGTATCGTGTCAGTGTCTATGTCAGCATTTTCTATGTCGTATCCGTGTCAGTACCTGTGTCAGTATGTGTGTGTCATATCTGTGTCAGCGTGTGTGTGTCTGTGTAAGCATATGTGTGTCATGTCAGTGCGTGTGCGTGTGTACGTCGTGTCTGTGTAAGCATGAGTGTGTCTGTGTCAGCGTGTGTGTGTATGTATAAGTGTGTGTATCGTGTCTGCATGTGTGTGTGTCATGTCTGTGTTAGCGTGTGTGTGTCTCGTGTCTGTATGTTTGTATCAGTGTGTCTGTGTCGCATCAGGAAAAGGGAGATAGGGTTAGGGTTTACCAGCATTGGTCAGGGTTGGGTCAGGGTTGCCGGGGCTGGAGCAGCTGCGAAGGGGACTGGTCAGGTCGGCGTCCGAGGGGAGCGTGGCCGCCGGAGGGAGGGAGTCACCGGAGGAAGGGGTCACCGAGGGGAGGGGGTCGCCGCGAGCAGGGGGTCACCGCGGACAGGGTGTCGCAGGAGGGAGGGGGGTCACCGGAGGGACGGGGTCGCCGCGGGGAGGGGTCGCCAGGCGGAGGGGAAGAGAAATTTGGGGAGAGCGAGCGGGAGATAACAATTTGGGGTGAAAAAAATAAAAAGTCGATCGGCCAGAACCCTATATGAAACATTTTAGCGATGTCGATAAAAACGCGTCGCTAAACATCGATGTTCATTAAAAAACAGGCGACGTACAAAAGGAGTCACAAAACGTCGCTGAATAAAAAAAAAACAACAACGTTCTGCGACTAGATTGCGACATCTGCTTTCCAAAACGTAAGGCTTGTCGCTAACTGTCGCTAAACGTCGTTGATAGTGACGTTCAGCGACGTCATTATGAAACGTCGCTAAATACCCAAAAATTAGCGACGTATTTGTCCTATTTATATTTTTTTTAGCGACGTATTTGTCCTATATATATATATATATATATATATATATATATATATATATATATATATATATATATATATATATATATATAATGTTGGTATCTATATGATACCAATATAAAATACATATATGATATTGTACCCTTGTTATCCTATGCATACCCATGACTTACCTTACTTCTAAGGTATTTATCTTTACCCTTAGAATTACTTTAACTACCTATACGTATATATATATATATATATATATATATATATATATATATATATATATATATTTATATATATATATATATATATATATATATATATATATATATTTTAAAAAAAAAAAATATATATATATATATATATATATATATATATATATATATATATATTTTTTATATACATATATATATAATATATATATATATTATATATTTTATATATATATATATATATATATATATATATATATATATATATATATATATATATATATATATATATATATATATATATATATAGCATATCCTTAGGATAATATGTTCTACCTAATACTTGACATACCCTATACCGTGATATGTTATAATACCTTAATTCATTAAGCATCCCATATTTTACACCATACCCTGACTACCTTACCTATATCCTATATGCCATAACATGTGTTCTAGTTTATTATTTCTATATGTACATATACCTATAGATATCTACATTTGATCATTGATACATATATGCATAGATATGTATCATAGGTTACCTACAATTGATACCAAGATACCTATATCCTTATCCTATGACATGTATAGCTATAGATTGTAGCAATATGTTTACCTATATACCTATATATCAATATACCCTTATATTCCATTACTTATCCAAATTATCCCAAGATACCCTATGCTTACCATATCCTACCAATCATACACACATAGACCAACTCATCCTACTCTTGGCACATGACATCTTGTTATTACCGATTACCTAGTTCTAATACCCAATATCTTCGTATCTTAACCAATATCTTATCCTCCTAGATACTTATCCAACTAACACTAATACTAATACTTGATACCAAATAGGATACATTACTCAAGTTCCAATACTCACTTACCCTTACTCATGATACTTGAGTGTCATGATACCAATATTCTCACGGTACCCAAGTATCACACTAGTAGCTTGCCCCAAAATTTAATACCTTGTCGCATAACTTATCTATACTTGGCTCACTTGATAACCACTTGTATCAACACTAACACACACTAACTAATACATATTACCTAAAATATATATATGCGTGTGTGTGTACTATATCATATATATACTTGACAACCTATGATACCTACACTCACTTGATATCCATACTACATAGCCCATAAGATAAACAAAATGCCTATGCTGTATAGTCAGCTTTCTACTTGAAACCAATATTGCACCTATTAGACCTATTCACTAAATTCTAGGATTAAAGTATGTCGTAGCCTTTCGTATCAGCTTTCAAAAAATTCAAACAGATCGCATTTTCGTATTCAAAAACTTCCAAAATCACAAAAATACCGAAACGCGTTCGTCTTTCAGACACCTGACACTCAAACAGTTTTACAGAAAGTTCTAGAACGAATTTGGCCTATTATTTTATATATATTTGGAAAGCTAACTTCGATACGATTTTTTTGAAAAATGGAAGATTAATCGGAGTCCTGAGTTAGGAGTTATGGCATTTCTAAGTTGATATGGCTGCTAAAAACGAGGATGAATACTATGATAAATTTAGGCTATTTTGGACAAAAGAACACATGTATACACCCAAATCTAACCGTACGTATAATGAGATACAAGGACACAACAGCACGTATCCTATTTAGGAAACATACACCTAATCTCGACTCAAAAAGGGACATAAAAATCCCTTTGTAGATACATATCAAACACTTGGTGGTCACAAATTCGTAACAAATATAAATTGAGCATAGAAATCAACACTGCTCATGATAAAAATCTAGATTTACCAAATTGAAAGCTTCTAATACCTAGATCTATCATTAGAAAGTCAAAAATCCACCTATAGGAAGGTTCCTATGGGATCAATAGGTGTTCCTAACCATAAAATTGGTGAAGAATAGAGATTTACCCAACTTGTGTGTCCCTCCTTTGGAGAACTCCGAATTTAGACACTGAAGGGATGAGTCGGACACGATCTCCTAGCAAACTCCTCTTCTATAGATCTTCTTGTGCTTTCCAATCCTCTAGGCCATCATGATGGTGAGGATGAGTGGAATTGGTAGAAAATTAGATTAGCTTGGAAAAGAAGAAGCTTTGGAGAAAATGAGGCTAATGAGTGAAATGGAATGAATGGATGAATTCCTAATTAGAAATTATCTCTTATAGTAAGGTTTTGGCCATGCCAAAATATCAAATTTAACCCTCTCCATTTGTCATGAATGGAATCTAATTAACTAAAGGAAGGCATCTCTACAACAAAACGAAATATTCCTTTCATGACAACTAAACTTAATTAATTCTAATTGATAAAGTCATGACTAACAATAATTAGCACTAATACTTACAAAAATCTAATTGGCTAGCTACTAACTGACATTAATATAATTCTAGACAACCACTAATATAAAATAATATATATAAGTAAAATAATCAACATGCAAATTTACCAAAATACTCCTATGTTAGAAAGTGGTAGTTACACACCGGAGACTGATCATGGTATTCCTGAGGATACAGGAGATGTAGTAGCTGATTTACCACTGGAGGATGCTTAGATTTAGTTAGCATTTTACTTGTTGTCTGGATTCTGTTACTAAAACATTTATTTGGGATGTACTCTATTTGAGGATTCATGCACTTGATATTCTGGATTGGATCTCTTGCAGATATTTCTTTCTATTTATATCTACATGCTTAGCGCTTGTGATTGAGTTAGATCTTATAATTATGATTCATATTTTTATTGCTACATTGGATGTTATTTAAGGTTAAACAACGTACTACCGCCGACTCTGCGACGTAGGCTTGACGTATTTCCATGTACTCGTACAAGAACTTTCGGTTGCGGGTCGTGACATATTGAGAAATAGCGCACCAACAACATCGATTACGGATATGACATTAGTACGAAGACAACAGAGTTAAAGAATTCAATAAAAAGCCCCAGGATGTAAATTCGTATTTTGATACCATTATGTCACGTCCCGATTCCGAAGAACCGATCATCCTCGCTTGGATGTGATGTCGCACCAGCCTAGGTTGTGCCCGTGCAAGACAATACTGTAATGTCCGATTATAGACTAAGCAACGGGATCTTCGCACAGAAGTTCCAAGGTAGAAACATTAAATAACAAAAAAAACACAAATATTCAAACAAAATGAGAACTCTTTATTGATAATTAGTAGAATTACATAGGTATGAAACCAATGTTATAATTACTCAAGTTCACTCTCTCTTTGAATACAAACCACTCTGCTCTTTCTTGTCTCTCAATACAACATAACTTGTCATTAGGCTTACAACTTGCAGATACTTTAAAAGGCGATGTTCATACATTATGTCATGTATAGGTGAATACTTCAACGCGGTCGCACGCCTCGAAATACCAAGGAACCCCATGCCTCAGTGCGTCCAAGCGAGCTCCGCCCTGATGATGCAAGTACCTGAACCTGTACATAAAAATCGGTGGGGTGTCAGTACACAACCGTACTGGTGAGTGAGCCACTTGTCCACCCATACAAAACCAACACGTTATTTTAGTGAGTGCAACTTATTCTTTTGTGGTCTTTCTAATCTTGCCTTAGGATCAATTGATTACATAGACTCCTGGCCTACTCGTGTTGCAACCAACGTGATCGAGCTCCAAATCCTTGTGACCGTACAACAAAACTTATTTGTGCAACATCGTGACCGTGCCTTGCAGCAACGTGAGTCTTACTCTTTTACTTGCCCTTTTTTAAACGACTCAAACACGAACTCACATCCAATGCCACATTTCGTGCCGAAGCACGTGTCTTTGCTATAGCCAAAACTTAGGCTTAACTACTGTAATGCATAACGTACAAACATTCTTTAGCTCATTCGTGTTGTGTTTACACTTTATGACTCAATTTAAGGCATACGTGCGGGTTGCCATGATCTTGCCGACTCAATCTACATGAAAGATCATACACTACCAAAATAACCAACTTTAGCGACGGCCACATCCGTCGCGAATCCGTCGGTAGCGACGGATATTTGATGAAAATGGCCGTCGGGAAATACGTCGTCGCTAAAATTTGTCCGTCGCTAAGCCGTCGGACAAATGATTAACCGACGGATTAGCGACTGATTACCGACGGTTGCCTTTCAACGGATTAGCGACGGATTAGCGACTTGTTCCCATCGGTTTACATGGCATATAATATTAAAATATCCGTCGCTAAGCCGTCGTAAATAGGTCGGTAAAAGCGTATCAGAGAGGTTCCTGATACGCAACATCGGTCGCTATTCCGTCGCCATCCCGTCGTTAACCTCGACGTTATAGCGACGGATTAGCGACGGGTAGGGCGTCGGCCTGGTTCTGGAAAGCTTCCATAATTCCAGAACCATGTCGACGGATAATGGGTCGCTAAGCCGTCGCTAGTCCGTCGTCATCCTCGACAGATTAGCGACGGATTAGCGACCCATTATCCGTCGCTAAGTCTCTGGAAACCTACCATATTTCCAGAACCATGTCGACGGATTTGCCGTCGCTAGGTAGTCGACATTCCGTCGCTAATATTAATTGTACCCAGTTAGCGACGGAAGTTCCGTCGCTAGTTGGTCGCTAGATCGTCGCTACCTGCAAATTTATTTCAACCAGTTAGCGACGGATTGTCCGTCGCTCGTCCGTCGGTAACTGCAAATATTTATATAACCCAGTTAGCGACGGATGTTCCGTCGCTAGTAAGTCGCTCATCGGTCGCTAAAAAGATATATCCGTCGCTAATTAGTCGCTAGTCCGTCGCTAAATGCAACATTAATAAAAAAAAATACAGAAACATTCTATTTCCTTTTCGTAAATATTACACATATTCATAATATCCAATATCCAAACATCCATGTACGATCAACAATATCCAAATATCCAAATTCATAATATCCAATATCAAACAGAAATATCCAAACATCTATGTACAAATATCCAAACACAAATACACAAATTCATAATATCCAAACATTCATGTACGCTTCCAAAATATCCAGAATTCAAAATCCAAAAACAGTACAAATATCCAAAAATAGTACAAATATCATTGAGATGGATCGCGTCGTCGTTCGGCTCTGCGGATGTACTCTTCCACCATGTACGCCGGCACCTGGGACAACACATGCTCTGGAAGCGTACGGAGCTGCTCTGGCGATATCAAGTCCATGAGCCCAATGAGCGCAGTATCCGGTACCAGGCGGACCTCGGCAGAACGGTCAAATGAATAACGTCCAGGGTCGGAAGGACCGGCAACCGCACTAGACGGACCGGGAGCAGACGGATCTGGACCGGGAGCAGAAGAAGGACGCGAAAGGCGCTCCAGTACATCCGACATTAGACTCCGCATTTCTGACATATCGGAGGTGAGAGTCGCAAGCTGCATCCTCATATCGTCCGACGGGGGCGCGGGAGGAGGCGGGGGCGGTGGATATCTCGGAGTCGCGCCCTGCAACGACGCCGCCAGGGAACCTACGCCGTAGACGCGCCCTTTATTAAAGCTGCCGACAGACTCTACGAACACGTCGTCGTAGCGAGCGGCCATAGAAGAGGGCGTCTGGGTGGGCGTCGTTTCACCGACAACCTCGGCAGGGGGCTCAATCTGACTAAGCGCCTCACGATATGCAGCCTATCCAATGAATGTGTTTATACTATAAGTTTTCCTAAGTTATAATCTAAATCCTATGTTTCCCTAAGTTATAATTTGAATCCTACGTTCACCTAATTAAGTTAACAATAATTATATTTCTAATATAAATCTCATAAACGTAATTACTTACATCAGTCGCCTGGGCCCTCGCGTCGACGAAGCTCCCGTCTGCCCACCTCTTGTGTGTATGCAGGAATACATCGTAGGCGGTGACCGACTCCGGCTCTCTCCCCTCCTTTACCGCCCGTTGTGCCTGCATACGAAATATACGTCGAATTTAATTAACTACGTATATTAATAGTACCGAATTTAATAGTGAAATGAATTTGCGGTATCTCACCAAATCTG
Organism: Iris pallida; assembly: GCA_029216955.1. Classification (NCBI taxonomy): domain Eukaryota; kingdom Viridiplantae; phylum Streptophyta; class Magnoliopsida; order Asparagales; family Iridaceae; genus Iris; species Iris pallida. The sequence goes on from JANAVB010035019.1 coordinate 7,033,214, forward strand.
CACGCGTCGCTGCGTGGGGCCTTGAACCTCCCGTATGCAGACCAGCGGCCTGTCTGCTCGCCTTCGCTTTCTCTGATTTCTCCCTGTACTGAGCAGTATTCATCTTATCCAACAGCTGCTCGTAGTACTCCTCCCGGAGCCACTTCTTCCTCGAATGCGCCGTACGAACGTCGTACACCGCATCCCGTATCTTCTTCCCGGCGGCGGCTTTGTAGGCCTTGCGAATCAACTCCTCGCGATGGGGGGGCCACCAGAACGTCGTCTGACATACAAATTAAATTATCACGTAATTAAAAAATTAGTGGATTAAAGAATAATTAATAATTAACCAAAAGATATATATATACCTTCATCTCCTCGAGCCAGACGTACTGCATGTTCTGAGGCACCTCAGAAAAATTGAGGTAGGGGCCATGGTAGTTTTCCCGGATAATTTGCCCGAGTATCCGGGCAGCATCATACGGGAAAAACCTACAAAGAAGCAAAGACTGGATTATTAACTTGAATAAATGAAACAAATTTAATAAATTAACTTAAATTTACTTACGTATCACCCGCGGGCCATAGCTCTCGTCGGTTCTCGCCTATCGGCCTCTCTGGAGGCGTCGGAGGATCCGCGGGTCCGCGGATGTACTCACCGGTAGCAGGATGAAGCTGAATCCGGGGGTACTCCGGAGCCCACCCTGCAGTAACTGATGGTGTACCCGCTGGTGCATCCGGGGGCGGAACGGATCCGCTAGCGGATGGAGTCTCAGGCCTCGATGAAGATGAAGGTCCATGCGCAGAGATAGATCGACGGCGGGAAGAGTCTGTGGCCGGGCTCTCCAGGTCGGGATCGGAGGACTCTATATCCGGGGAATGTGGAAGGCGACCACGACCGCTACCACCACGACCGCTACCATCACGTCCACGGCCAGTGCCGCTACCACCACGACCGCTACCATCACGTCCACGGCCAGTGCCGCTACCACCACGCCCACCACGGCCAGTACCGCCACCACCAGCACCACTACCATCACGTCCACGGCCACTGCCAGCAGCACGAGTGGTAGTGACCATGACCTGTAAATAGAACACATAAATATAATTAACAATATAGAAGTATAAATGAATATAAAACTGAACTAAAATATATATACCAGCAGCAGGGCGGCGAGTGCCGTCAAGACAATGAGAACTAAGAGTGCCATCTGTAAAAAGAAAATCATACAATAAGTAGATGATCGAACGACAAAAACATAAACTGAAATAAGAATGTGTCCGTCTAAACTGAATTCACTAAGTTAGTTGTAAGTGCTTCTAATATATACCGATATTTAATCTAATCATCGTTATCGTCCTCGTCCTCATCGTCATCGTCATCGTCATCGTTCTCATCCTCATTCTCATCTTCGACTTCATCTATATCATCATCCTCATCGTCGACTTCATCTGTATCATCATCCTCATCCTCATCCTCATCCTCTTCTTCTTCTTCTTCTTCTTCTTCTTCTTCTTCTTCAGGCTCAATACTTGGGACAAGACGCCTCTTTCTCCCCTGGTTAACAGCTAAGTCTTGTATATCAACCTCTTTCTCCCCTCTATTTTCCTCAGCATGAGATATATCGACATCTTCCACGTCCATGGTATCCGACTGTTGTCCCATGTATTGGGGCTTCTCGATCTGGTCCTCTTGGTATGCTGGGTCTCCAACGTTGAATGTATTTCTAGATTTAATCTTGCATACTGTCCCACCAGTCAAATCGATCTCTACGACTGCCTTGGGTAGCTTGTATAGTAGACTTGAACAGCCTGACTTGCTATCGCAAACGTGTCGGACCCTCTATACCTCCTGCGATAATTTATATCGACGAATCCAAATTGTTTATCGATTCTCCAACCGATATTTGGTCTCGTATCGAACCACTCACATTTGAACATCACAATATGCATATCATATGGGGCACTATATTGTAAATCTACAATCTCCCGAAGCACTCCATAATAGTCAAAGTCCGGCTCGTCGTCATAGATGGTGCCTCTTATGCAAACACCAGAATTCTTGGTATCGAAGCCGTCATTGAGAAATTCGGCATTTATAGCATGCTGAGTTGACTTAAACTTGAAGCCATTAACGACATAGCCTGACAAAGTCTTTGCATGCTTCTTCGGTCCCAATGCCAAATAACGAATGCTCTCATTTATGAGTGTTGTTTCAGGCAATAAAACCTATAAACATGTATTGATAATTTAAATATTTTAGCTGCATATATTTTAATGGTAGCCGCATAACATATTATCTCAGTTACTTACGTATTTACGAAACCAGGACGGAAAGGTACAATCAACCTCTCTTTGAAGTCCCTCATCTGTAATATATGGTGTCCTCATTTTGACTTCACCTCTAAATACACTGTTAGAGAGAATAAAAATAAGTGTAGTCACTTAATTCACCAAATTAGAGATTATAACGAGGCGTAGTCACTTACTTCTCCAAATCTCTCACTTCTTGTATGTCACAATTTAATAAGACATATCGGTGAGCGGTATCATACTCATCGTCGGTCAACCACCGTTTCTTACTAGCCCCAATAGGCTTGCCCCTTAAATTGAATATACCTCCATCCTCAACGTCTTCTTCATTCCTTTGAGGTCTATTTCGATTTGTCTCGACATGAGTATCGAAATAAATGGAGCAGAAATTTGACACCTCCTCGATAAGATATGATTCGCATATCGAAGCCTCTATATGAGCCTTGTTGCCAACTTTCTTCTTTAGATGGTGTAGGTACCTAAAGAGACAAATTATCTTGAGAATTAACAATGAATTATAAAATCCACTTAAATTTCACTTAAATTATATCGATTTTTATTTACCTTTCAAAGGGGTACATCCATCGATAATGAACAGATGCACCGACACGGACTTCGTATGCTAGATGAATCGGTAGATGCTCCATGCTGTCGAAAAAGCCCGGTGAAAATATTTTCTCTAACTTGCAGATTGTTAAGACAATCTTCTCCTCAAGTTGTACCATATGTTGCACCGTCAGCTTAGTTGAACAGATATCCCTGAAGAATGTAGACAGCTCGGCCAACGGAACCCATACAGCAGAAGGCAACAACTCTCTCAAAGCAATGGGCAGTAATCTTTCCATAAACACGTGGCAGTCGTGACTCTTCATTCCCGTTAGCTTGCGTTCATTGAGATCAACGCATCTAGACAAATTTGAAACATAGCCGTCGGGAAATCTTAAATTAGATATCCACTTGCAGATTATTAATCTATCTTCCTTGCTCAATGTGTATGGCGCTATAGGCTTACTTAATTGTCCACCAGCACCCCTTTGTATCAAGTTCAGATGAGGACGCTTGCATATCTCGGCTATGTCTTGTCTTGCTTTTGGATTGTCCTTCGTCTTTCCTTTAATATCCATGACGGTATTGAAGACATTATCGAACACGTTCTTTTCGATATGCATGACATCAAGATTATGCCTTATAAGATTATCTTTCCAATAAGGCAAGTCCCAGAAGATACTCCGTTTGGTCCAGTTATGGCTTTGTCCGAACCCCTCGACACGATGGTTCGATGGATCTTCCATTGCGGTGGGCAATTTCTTTACAGCTTCCCAAATATCGTATCCCAAAAATCTGGCAGGAGGTTGAGAAAATTCTTGTTTTCCATATCTGAATGCGTCCTTATTCTTTCTCCAAGGATGGGTCGCGGGCAGAAATTGACGGTGACAGTCAAAGAAAGAAGTTTTTCCTCCATGCCTAAGGCGGAACGCCTTACTATTTTCCATGCATATCGGACAAGACATGTTGCCGTGCGTACTCCATCCCGACAGCATACCGTATGCTGGAAAATCATTGATTGTCCACATGAGTGAAGCTCTCATCTGAAAGTTCTGTTTCCTGGAAATATCATAGGTCGTGACGCCGATCTCCCACAGCTGTTTCAGCTCATCCACCAACGACTATAAATATATATCGATGTTTTTCGTTGGATTTTTAGGACCGGGTATGATAGCTGTCAGAAACATATAAGGAGTCTTCATACACATCCATGGTGGCAGATTGTAAGGGGTAAGAATGACCGGCCAGCATGAGTACTGAGATCCCGACTGTCCGAAAGGGGCGAAGCCATCAGCACATAGCGCCAGGCGTACATTTCTAGGCTCTGCAGCAAAATCTGGATGACACAAATCAAAATGTTTCCATGCCTCTCCATCCGAAGGATGTGACAATTCTCCTTCGTCCTTTATACGTTCTTCGCTGTGCCACGTTATGTGTTCTGCTGTATTTAGAGACATATACATCCTCTGCAAGCGCTTCGTGATCGACAAGTAATGCATATACTTGTAAGGATGTCGTTTTCTAGTCGACTTTCCTTTTCCCTGTACTGGCTTGTAATGATCCGCATTACAGAAGCTGCAACTTTCTGATACGCAATTCTCTTTGTAGTACAACATGCATCCGTTGCGACAACAATCTATCTTCTCGTACCCCAGTCCCAGTTGTCGGACCATCATCTTTGACTTGTAGAAGTTTTTTGGTAGCTCTTTTGATTCCTTCGGTAACACCTCCTTGATTACTTCTGTGATCCGATTATAGCAAGCTTGTGGCAAGTTAAAATCAGACTTTATGTTCAACAACCGCATCGTCACTGACAGTACGGAATGAGTCTCACAACCAGGATATAGAGAAGTATCTGCGTCCTGAAATATGTCATAGAACTCCTTCGCCTCGGGATTAGGATCCTCCGGATCAAAATTAGGCCCTGCCGCATCATACACCATATCTCGTGCAAGGTTCTGCAGATCTCCATAATCAACAGAGCATCCGTGGTCTTCGATGACATCCGTTGCAGCATTATCATCAAAAGCATAAGTAGCAGCTTCCGCAGCCTGTCTTTCCGAATATAGTTCACCTTGCGATGACCACAGGCCGTAATTACGTACGAAACCCTTACGGGTCAAATGATCTCTCACAGTCACCACTTCTTCGTAACGTCTATTGTGACATTTAACACATGGACACTTAATTTTGTTACCGTCCATGTACTGAGCTTTGCTCATTGCATAATTAAGAAATACTTCCACGCCTGCCTGAAAATCGTCACTCACACCAATTCTACTCTCGTGTTGCCGTTTGTACATCCATGTACGATCAACAAAATAACGACTCATCCTCAATTTGGATGTGAAAATCTGTATCGTAAGACAAACTAAACATAAGAATAGCCCGATACCGATACTCATAAATTTGGATTAGGGTTAGGATGTTAGATATAAGTGAACTAGGTGATGTAAAGTACAATATAGGGAACTGTGAATGGACTGAAAGTTGCACATGAGAAGGTTCAATGAAGGGCCCATAAATGGGTTCACATGATAAGTTAGTAAGAATCCACATCACTATACATACTCACCCGTCTCAGGAGTGTGTCTGGCTCCTATTTAGAACAGCACAGATCCCAACATGTCCAGAATAGCAAAACAGAGCTCTACAATGTATATCGGTATCGGACTATTCCTACGAGTATTGGTATCGGCGATATCAATACTCGTGTGAATAGGAGATTGCAATATAAGTCTAAGCTATCTAGCTAACATGTATACTTGCATTTACATTGTATCATAACTTGTATCTAGTTACCTTGCTAATCATGTATATACTCTTAACATATATGTGAAGACACTATACTAACATGTATTTAAATCAAGGTTCAAAGTATCGGTATCGGAATCGGTATCGGACTATATATTCCTACGAGTATTGGCATCGGCGATATCAATACTCGTGTGAATAGGAGATTGCAATATAAGTCTAAGCTATCTAGCTAACATGTATACTTGCATTTACATTGTATCATAACTTGTATCTAGTTACCTTGCTAATCATGTATATACTCTTAACATATATGTGAAGACACTATACTAACATGTATTTAAATCAAGGTTCAAAGTATCGGTATCGGAATCGGTATCGGACTATATATTCCTACAAGTATTGGCATCGGCGATATCAATACTCGTGTGAATAGGAGATTGCAATATAAGTCTAAGCTATCTAGCTAACATGTATACTTGCATTTACATTGTATCATAACTTGTATCTAGTTACCTTGCTAATCATGTATATACTCTTAACATATATGTGAAGATACTATACTAACATGTATTTAAATCAAGGTTCAAAGTATCGGTATCGGAATCGGTATCGGACTATATATTCCTACGAGTATTGGCATCGGCGATATCAATACTCGTGTGAATAGGAGATTGCAATATAAGTCTAAGCTATCTAGCTAACATGTATACTTGCATTTACATTGTATCATAACTTGTATCTAGTTACCTTGCAATATAAGTCTAAGCAATCTAGTATTGGTATCGGCAATATCGGTAGTATCGGCGGTATCGGATCGAAGTATCGGATTTTTTTGGTATTGGAAAACAAATAATTATTAATAAATTATTTACATTAAAAACATATAATTTATACATTACCCCCCCCCCCCCGATCCCCCTGCCCTCTCCACCCCCCACCCCTCGCCCCCCGACCCCCCTGCCCCCATTCCCGACCCCCCCCGACCCCCCTGCCCCCATTCAACACCCCCCCCGACCCCCCTGCCCTCTCCACCCCCCACCCCCCGACCCCCCTGCCCCCATTCCCCACCCCCCCGACCCCCCGACCCTCATTCCCCACCCCCCACCCCCTGCCCCCATTACCAACACCCCCCCCGACCCCCTGACCCCATTCACCAACCCCCCCCCCGCCCTCTCCACCCCCCGCGAAGCCGACCCCCCCCCACTCCCCTCCCCCCCGGCCCCAAAATCCAAAATTAGAGAGAGAGAGAGAGAGAGAGAGAGAGAGAGAGAGAAAGAGAGAGATACCTGGTAGAGAGAGAGAGAGAGCCGTGAGAGAGAGAGAGAGAGCCGCGCGCGAGAGAGAGAGAGCCGCGAGAGAGAGAGAGAGTTTTGGGGGGAATGAAAAATTCCCCCCCGTCGGTTCAATTTAAGTTAGGGCACAGAACCTAGCGACGGAATAACGACGGAATAAATTAGTCGCTACACCGTCGCCAATTTAAAGGTGTTTTCCGACGGATATATCCGTCGCCAGTTAGTCGCTAAAGTTCCCGCCAATGTTTTAAAGATTTTACCGCCAACATTTGCGACGAATGAGCGACGAAAAAGAATCCGTCGCTAAGGTTCGTCGACTTAGCGACGGAAACCCGACAAATTTTTACATTTAAAATTGGAAAAAATTATGTTATGTTGTTTGTCGCTAATCCGTCGCTAAGATGTCGGAAACTGGTCGCTATTAGCGACGGAATACGTCCGTCGCTAAACTTCCGTCGGTAAAGTGGGGTATTTTAGTAGTGATAGCCCCCAGGCCTACCCGGATATGTAGTCTGGCGTAGACAAGTTCGATCGACGCGGGTAGCGAGCCAAGTCAAAAGTCATGAATCACCTGAGCTGTCATGCCCCAGAACCAGAATACTGGAGTACGGGGGACAGACACAGCTAGCTACGTATATTGAAGTAAAACCCACCTTGCAATACGGTCACGGCTGTCTAGATGCATGAGGGTTTATCTACAAGCCATCAGTCTCATATGGTCAAGAACAAATCTAGTGTCTTAATCTCAAGCAAGCAAATAAATGTTATAAGATGTTAGATCATCAGACATACAAAGTAACGCGTCCCAAACATTACATATTCAGATGATCATGAAGCTAGTCATACAAAATGTGAAGACTAACAAGAGTTAAGTAATACATGATCAACCCTAGGATTTGCCAATCATGTTACAGCCCTTAGGAAAATAGAAATTAAGTTTCAACACGAGCTAACACTTGTTCGGCGGCTAAACGCCTCAAAAGAATAATTTACAATAGAGTGGGAGAGCAAAATAAGAAACCCACTCGTTGCCAGCATTACGTCTGGTATTCACCATCTGGCTGGAAAGAAGTTAGATCCTTGGGTGCTACTCTGAAATCTGGTCAAACAAAACCAGCTAGGTCAGACCCCAGAAAGAGCAAGTGCCACAAGGGAGGCTTCACTTAAGAACTAAAACTAGCATATAATAAAAGAAGAACTGATAAAAGAGCATAGTTAAATAACATGAAAGACTGAGTTAACATAAAACATAAGCTTGCAGTAGGAGCAACAGGAGGTGGAATATAATTCCCATGTTAATCATGAGAAAATTCATTCAAGCACGTCCAATCAAGTCCTACGGCTTGCGATTGTTAGCTAACTAGGGTTATCACAAGCTTATTTACTAACATGATACAATGAGATGTTCCCGCAGTCACAAGCCCTGCAAACTATCCAGGTTATCCAGGTGAGGGTTATAAGAGTTATCAAGATTACTGGTGTACTTTAGTGCTTATGATTAAAGAAGTACAATACATGACAGTGTGCTAGAAATGTGACCTACTCGTCGGCAGGCTACAAGTCCACAGGTGTGGCCGAGCTAACGGGATCGCCTGTAAGTGGAAAATCTCTCAATATAACTACTTGATCAATCTAGTCATTAACCTAGTCAGATTCATTATGAACCCTTACCGTGGTAACCAGGAATCGATGTCCTAGACATGATACAAGACGAGACATGTAGCTTGTGCAGGCACAATCAACCACGGAGTCAAGGCAAGAGTTACACTAGCAAGACAGGAGTAGCTGTCGCAACAGCAATCAAGATTATACATGTCATGTCAGGTTTACTTGTCATATCAAGAGTACTTGTCCGGAGTGCACCTCGACGGGCCACTATCAAGAGTTATCAAGACGGGTTCACATTATCATGTTCAAGTCAAGTTCAAGTCCAGTCAAATTTGATCAAGCTCAAACTCTATCATACTTGACAAGTTATTAAGTCAGGTCGTCACAAGGCAAGTCAAGTACAGGGTACAAGTCAGGATCACAACATTACACTAAGAACTATGCGAACAACCATGGATATAAGCAACAAGAATTATCATGGCAAAAAATAGCGCAAGGGTCAAATGGGGCGCCGAGGACAGCATGCTCCCGGGACAACATTCGCCGGGGCCAGCATGTGCCTGGGCCAAAAGGCCCCAGGGCCAGAATGCACCTGGGCCAAAAGGCGCCCGGGCATGCTTGTGCCAACATGCGCCAGCACCAGCATGCGCCAGCATGTGCTATCATGTGCCTGCACCAACATACGCCAGCATGCACTGCTCTTTGTCTCCAACCAGCCTCTAAATGTTCATGGAACCCATGAACTCCAAATGGCATAAATCCCTCAAATCAAGTCGGAATCTAACTTTTCAAAGGTCAAAATTGGGTAGAACAAGATTTCATGCAACATGAAGAAACTAGTTTTCGAAAATACCAAGTTATAATAGATCAAAACCAAGAAAATGGAGAAAATATCAAAACATAGATCTACAAAAATGTAACCATCAAAACCAAAATCAAGCAAGAAAGACAATGGAATAATAAAATTTAAGATCCATCATGAAGCAAGTTGTACTTGCCTAGGGTTTCTTGGGTGTAGGTGGACAGGAGTAAATGAAGAAGATGAGAAAAAATAAATAAAAGTTATGGAGGTGAGAGAAAGAAGTTGACCTAAATACCAAACCTCTCCATCTCAAACCAAACCAAACCAAGCCAAGTCATATTGAACCAAACCAAATAAACCAAGACAACTTTAAAACAAGATCAAGCTAAGCAAGACAAGTCTAACTACGGTCCACTTGACAATTACTAAAAATCTGTATGCGTATACACAAAATACATAAAACGAGAGTGACAATTCTACCCACCTTAGAAGAATTCCATCCTCGAAATTTAATCAAAAGGCTTAAGGTATCGGGACAAGTTACACTAATACTGGCAATCTACGATTAGCAGTCAATCAAGCAATCATTCATGCAAGCAAGGAATTAAATGCATAAGGCATAAGAAAGATATTATACCTTATGAGTCAAAGATGTGTGGATATCGCGATCGAATATCATCCTTACATTCCCAAGTTGACTCACCGAATGAGTGATGACCCCAAGTGATATGGACTAAACTAATAGTCTTGTTCTTGAGTATCTTCTCCCTTCGGTCCAATATGGATACGGGCATTTCCTCATACGAAAGGTTGGTACCAACAACCAATTCCGAATGATCAAGGATATGGCTCGAATCCAGAATATACCGTCACAATTGGGATATATGGACTACGTTATGTACCTCACGTAATGACAGCAAAAGAGCGAGACGATAGGACACATCACCTACTCGCTAAAGAATATCAAATGGCCCTATATAGCTAGGACTAAACTTTCTCCGCGCGTCGAATCGAATGATGCCATGGGTAGGCGAGATCCTGAGGAATATGTGGTCGTCGATAGAAAACTCAAGAGGACGTCGATGAGAATCAGCCTAATGGTGCTGACGATCTTGTGCAAATCGAAGATGATCTCGGACTAGTCTGACCACCTCGATAGTCTGCGTAACCATTTCTGGACCAAGCATCTGCCTTTCGCCTACATCATCCAAGGCTAAAGGTGATCTGTACTTCCTGCCATACAATACCTCAAATAGGGTCATCTGGATACTGGCCTAAAAACTGTTATTGTAGGAGAACTCCACTAGATATAGGTGATCTTTTCACGAACCACTGAAGTCAAGTGTACATGATTGTAATATATTTTCAAGAGTTTGAATCGTGTGCTCCGACTAACCATCCGTCTGCGGATGATAAGCTGAACTAAACTTAAGATGAGTTTCTAAACTATCTTGAAGTCTCTGCCAAAAGTGTGACATAAATCTTGAATCTCGGTCTGATACGATATTGACTAGCACTCCATACAATATAACTATCTGCCTGAGGTACATCTCTGCTAGCTGATCCGCCGACTGACCAATCCTGAAAGAGAGAAAATGAGCTACCTTGGTGAGTCGGTCAACTATAACTCATATAGCATCTCTTCCAGCTGGGGATTTAGGTAACCCAGTTACAAAATCCATGGTAATATGCTCCCATTCTGGGATCGATAAAGGTTGAAGAAGTCCAACTGGTCTCTGATGTTCAGCTTTGACTTGTTGGCAAACTAAACAACAAGAGAAAAATTGAGCTATCTCCCTCTTCATGCCATTCCACCAGAAATACTGACGGATATCACGATACATCTTCATACCACCAGGATGAATTGAATACTGTAAACTGTGAGCTTCTGCCGTGATCTCTTGTCTGATGTCACCAATGGGTACACAAAGATGCCTTCCATGTCAGAGCGTACCATCTTCGTGAATACATAACTCTGCCCTTCGTCCTGCTTCACATTCTGTCCTAAGCCGCTGAAGCTTAGAATCCGTTGTTTGAGCTATCTTGATCCTCTCAACTATACTAGACTGAACTTGTATACTGGCCATCAATGCCACATTGGTAGGGAGAACTATCTCTATACCCATCTTTTGAAGATCCGCTAATAACTATTGTTGTGTTGTTAGAAAATAAGCTCCTGCTCTTCTACTCAACGCATCTGCAACTACGTTGGCCTTTCCAGGATGATACTGCAGGTTGATGTCATAATCTACTAATAGTTCTAGCCACCTTCTCTGACGCATGTTAAGATCCTTCTGGGTAAACACATAGTTAAGACTCTTGTGGTCGGTGAAAATCTCTACCCGATCTCCATACAAATAATACCTCCAAAGCTTAAGTGTGAAAACCACCGCTGCTAACTCCAAGTCATGGGTTGGATAATTTCTCTCATGATCATGAAGCTGACATGATGCATAAGCTACTACCTTGCCATGCTGCATCAAGACGCATCCTAATTCTCTGTATGAAGCATCACAATAAACTGAAAATCCTCCAGTTCCATCTGGAAGCGTGAGAATGGGTGCCCTCATCAATCCTTGCTTCAACTTCTCGAATGAACTCTGACACTCCACTGTCCAAGCAAATTGCACATCCTTGCGGGTCAACTATGTCAATGGTGCAAAAATTCGAGAAAAGTCTGACACAAATTATCGGTAATAGCCAGCCAATCCTAGGAAACTATGAACTTCTGCTACGGTGCTAGGTACTGGCCATGTCTCTATAGCCACTATCATCTGGGAGTCCACTTCTACTCCACCTTTGGTGATGATGTGACCTGAGTACGAAATGCGATCAAGCCAAAATTCGCAATTACTGAACTTCGCCACTACAATAAAAAGACCTATTAATGATGCTTGATAAGTGGATTTCATGACGGCTGATAAAGAATAAAAAAGCGTCATCAAAGTTCAGCAAGACTCTATTCTATGACGGTGTCCAATATAATCGTTATTGATAGTCTTTCGGTCATACGAGCGTCATGAAAAAAAGCACCAAAATTTAAGTCAAAACCTCCACTGCCCCGCACTTCTCCCGCACTTAAGAAAAATTCTAAACCAAGAAGCTCCACAGCTACTCCCCCAAGGCCTTCGAAGAAGCCCTAATTTTCCTGGCTCGCCTCCTCTCCGCCTCCCTTCTCTCCCCCTCCATCCTCTCCCCCTCCGTCGTCGACCTCACCTCCCACCTCGACACCTCCTCCGCCTCCCTCCTCGACGCCGCCAACTCCATCTCCGTCGCCCCCGACCACCTCACCTCCCTCAGCCTCCACCTCCGCCTCTCCCTCCGCCACGGATCCGTCCCCCTCTGGGACCCGGAACCCGCATCGCCCCCACTCGTCTTCCCCTCTCCGTCCCTCCCCTACCATGCGGGAGAGCGGCCACCTTCGTCCGTCGTGCCGTCTACGCCGTCGAGGCGGTCTCCGCCCTCGTGGTCGGCTCCGTCCTCACAGGCCTCGGCCATGCCTCCCTTTCCGGAAATTCCCTAATTTTTGACATAATTTCTATCAGTTGGTTAGGGCTTATTTTCTATTTGCTAGCTTCCTATTCATTCCTTTTCTGTAGAAAAAATTCAGCCATGGCGAGAAACGACAGCGAGCGGAGGGACGACCTCAAAGAATTGGACGACGAAGGGGAGCTTAATTTGTTGTTAGAGATGATGCTGTGAGTGTTCATTGGATGAACTGTTTATAGTAGATTGGGCATATTCCTACAATCATTGAATAACTTCTATTTTATTTTTCTTACCAGACATATTATGTGATTTACTTTGCAGGATTTCTACTCTATTCTCGATGTGTCCAAAAATGTAAGTAAATCTGAAATAAAAAGTGTTTAGTTTCTCTTAAATCTTTTATCTTGTTATTAACTTGTCGCTATTTTTATCTATTATAGTTGTATATATCTCTACTTAGTTTAGCTGACATCCATGTTTTACTGCTTTGAAGTGTTGTGATCAGTTGACCTTTCTAAGAGAGGCATTGTGTATGGTTCTATTTCCAAATTAACACCATTTTGTTTATGATTTTTAGATCCTACTACGGTATACAAATAACTGTAAACATATTGAAATTATATTTGAATTAGATTAGCGTTTATTTTAAGAGGGACCAGAGGACTTCTTTGAGCGACTTTGAGAACCTGGATTAGAAACTTGGGGTTGGGTGGGCGCTGTAGGAATCATTGACCTAATTTCTTTGCCAAAATAGGCGTTCTTTATTCACCATTAAAAATTTGTCTGCTGAAATATCTATGATATCTCACTTAACATGTTGCTAGCACATGGAATTCAACTTCTAATTTTCCCAGGTCTTAAACAACTAAGCCTGTTGGAATTTTTTAGCCTAATGGTTTTCCTAAGTTCACCATGGGCTTAAAGTTAAAGCTTGAAATTGATTAAGCTAATGATAAACCAGAACCTCCTTTTCTATGCTTACTAATTATTGTCTTTGTTAGAGTTATCTTCTATAAGTCTGGCATCAGCACAGGCTTATAGACGATGGAGGATAGAGAGGAGACAGAGGACAAATAATACAACCATAGCCAAGTCACTCTCAATCATGAACCAAGTTCCCCAAGCACCACCCTGTATTCTGCAATTCAGGCATGCTTGGAACCATTACTTGCTTAACCAACCCACTAAGAAATAATTCTCAGCATCTAGTTTGGGTGTTAGATATACCATCAGTTTATTTAATATGAGAGAGGATGATTCTTCTATTCTGTCTGATTGTGTTTCCATCTGCACCTTGAAGGTTACTTCTTCAAAGGTTTTTTTCTTTTTTTTCTTCCCATTTTAACTCTTTGATATTGCAGAACAAAGGTTCATTTATTGGAAAAGAAAGAGTGAAAGAAAAGAAGTAAAAGATCCGTGCGTGTGTCAGTGTCTGAATCGTACCTTCCAAGGCAAGCTTCTGATTAGGTCCAATAAAATATGGACATGCTAAAATTGGTTCCAGGTCCTAATCCATATGGTGTTGTGTATCATTGTTTATTTATCCTGCAACATAGAAGGGAACTAAATGCCAAAGTTGCTTAAATTTCTTTTTCGAGAATTGGAAAACTAAAATTATTTAGTTTCCCTGATGAGGATTGGCAGTTTCTTCGATGATTTAATTACTTTTATTTATATATAAACAGAGGGTCAAGTTCAAAGCTACTAACATGCATGCATCTTAATTTCACATTAGAAAAAGTAAAACTGAATTTGATGTGTTTCGACCAGTCTTGTAAACTCTCATTAAAACTGGTAGCATGCATCATGCTACTCTTTTGGTTGCATGATCTTAACAGTCTTTAGCATCATTGCTTGACACAACTTCAATAAAGAGAAATGATACCCCTCTTTCTTGTAGCAAGCTTTATTGATTAAAATCTGGTTCCAAATCTGCACATCCTTTCTATCTGATATATGTTTAGAAGCTGAGAAATGTTCTCTTTAAGGAACTTCTTATTTCAATTTAGTCTTGGCTGTAGAGTTGTCATTTTTCAGCAGCTTGGATCTACTGGCATAGTCATAGTCCTCGTGGAACAACAAGAAGTAACAACAATGCCTTTATCCCAAATTTCTGAAGTCAGTTGTTTGAATTCTCTTCCTTCATTTGGCTTTGTTAAGGGCCATGTCCTTATTAGTAACAACAATGCCTTAATTAAGTTTCTTCAAGCAACGTCAGTTAGCATATCTTCTTATTAGTAAACATTTTACATTATTTTTCTTATTCAGATTTTGGAAGTTTCAAAGCTTAAATACTCTTTTGTGGACAGCTTATCGGAAGCTTGCTAGAAGCTATCATCCAGATGTGAACAAGTAAGTCAACATATTTACATTAAATTTTGTTTTGTTGAGGTTATATATTCTAAAGCTTTATGTTTGATTAAGTATGTTAAATTGTTGACGTGCACTGGTAATATGTTGGCTGTAAATGCTAATGATTAGAAGCATCAATTGAAATTGGAAGTTTTATGTAAGTAATATACTCTTTGATTGTTTGGTAAAGAAAAGTGGAAAATTATGTGGTAATGTTTATTTGCTTGTTTGAGCATAATAGGTTATGTGAATTCATTCATCAGATAAATTATTAGCTTTTAGTGTTTGTAGATTAAATAGTTACTGATGTTAAAGTTTTATTACTTAAAAATTATAAAGGATCACATATTAATATTATTTTCCTTATCCTAGTTGGCTTCTCTGTATCCATTACATCTATGTGTTATTTATTTGCCAAGTAATTGTAGTTAAATTTAATTTAATCAACCACTCACATCCCCTTTCTATTTTAGAGAATCTGGAGCAGAGCAAAAATTCAAAGATATTAGCAATGCCTACGAGGTAAGATGCTGTGTGTCAGTTTATTGGCTAAACTACGTTTCTTGTCCTGTTATTTCTCATAAGAAAAATCCTATTGCAGGTACTGTCGGATGACGAGAAGATATCTCTGTATGACAGATATGGAGAAGCCGGTTTGAAAGGCTCTGGTATGGGCATGGGGGTAAGTTCCTACTACAGATAAAGAGAATTGGCAATTCCTCATATTTAATGTAATCTAATATATTTGGAAAACATATCTTTCAGGATTTCAGGAATCCATTCGATATATTCGAGTCATTATTTGAAGTCATGGACAGAATGGAAGGAATGGGCGGAAGCAGAGCTGCTCGCAATAATAAAATGTATAATGGTAGCTAAAGTACTCTATTTTGAGACAATAAAATGTAGCTAGCTAAAGTACTCTATATCTGCGAGATGTTGATGTACCTTATTTTGAGACAATAAAATAAAGAATGGTACTTTATATTATATTTTAATGTTTTGTTTGAATATGGATCAAAGTGGTTGTTTTCGAATTGAATTGAGCAGCGTTTGGAACGTATAACATGCAGTATTGAGCGTTATAAATGTGATACAATGACCATATACAGATCATCTATTCATAACGCTTTTAAAATGTCCTGACTTCTAAACCATATTAACTATTCATAACGGTTTTACATAAATATCCATAACGCTTTGAAAATAAAATGTAGCAGAAATTCAACCTATTAATGACGTTTTTGGAAGAATTATCTATAACGCTTTCAAAAACATTTATAACACCCATTTTTATAACGGTTGGATTGGAAAAAAAATGTCATGGTTCTTAATTAATGACGGTTTTTAGCCGTCATTAAAAGGTATTTTTGATGTAGTGTGCGTACAACTGATGCTCTCTGAGAATCTGAAGGACTATTCGAAGAGGCTGCTCATGCATTGCTTCATTCTTGCTATAGACTAAGATGTCGTCTAACAAAACTATTACGAACTGATCCAAATAAGGTATGAAGATATGATTCATGAGATCTATGAATACTGTTGGCGCATTGGTCGCCCGGAATGGCATAACGAAAAACTTCCAATGCCAATATCTAGATCTGAATGCCATCTTCGGAATGTCTTGCTCTCTGACTATGATCAGATGGTACCCCGACCGTAAGTCAATCTTCGAGAATACTGCCGCTCCACTGAGTTGATCGAATAAATTATCTATCCTTGGTAGGGGATATTTGTTCTTAATTGTTATAGAATTCAAGTTACGATAATCAACACATAATATTGACATACCATCCTTCTTCTTCACAAGAAGCATTGGGGCTCCCTAAGGTGATCCACTAGCACAAATGAATTCCTTGGTTTTGGGTTCTTCAATAATCTTGTACAGGATCTCCAACTCTGATGGTGCCATTCTATAGACTCTCTTTGACACTGGTGTCGTCCCTGGAATCAAATCAATGGTGAACTCTATCTCGCTCTCTCTGACGGCATGCCTGGAAGCTCTTCGAGAAATACGTCAAAAAATTCTTCTACTACTCTGGAAAACTGAACTGCTGCTGCTACTGCCATCCGCAAGATTGGTGGAGAAGGTTCTACTTTGCCTCTGGAAAACAAAAACTCTTCTTCGCCGGGAATACCAAAAATAATCCTGCCAACATAGCAGTATTCTTACGTATTGATCCTTCAACCAATCCACTCCTAGGACCACATCATAGTCGTCCATCGAAAATTTCTATCAATCTAGCGGGAAACTCTCTACCGCTAACTAAGATTTGACACGAGGAAAAGAATCTATCTACTCCCACAAGACCGTTACCAGTAAGTATATTGAGCCTATGACTCGGGCTCCAGTCCTATCCGTGTAGCGAATCGTGCAGACATAAATGAATGCGATACACCCGAATCAAATAATACTGATGCTGGAAAAGAGTTGACGAGAATGGTACCTGCCACCACCTTACCTGATGCTAATTTTTCTGCCACGGTCAGAGCCATAGCCTGACCATGTCCCCTTGGTGCTGGTCCCTCTGCTGGTGACCTCTCTGCCTGTTCTAAATCTGAGCTTAGGCCTGAGCATACTGTTGCGGCCTCTACTACTAGAAGGCTTGAGCCTGAGGCGACAATGGTCTCGGAAGCTGGTGCTACTGCTATTCTGCACTGGTGCTGGACCCCTAACCGATGGACTAGTTAGGGTTGGTAAAGATGAACTGGCTCTATGCGGGCAGTACCTTATCATATGATCCGGTGTCCCACAAGCCAAGCACAATCCCTATTCTCTGTGACACTCTGAAACCACGTATCCAGGCTTCCCACAATGAGTGCAGCCCATTGTGGAAGACTGCTTCTGCCTTTGTTGCTGAGGGTACGTCGGAGTCGAGTGCTGAACTGTCAAAACTGTGGTTGCCCTACTAGGAGCTCCAATGGTCAAAGCCCTAGCCGCCGGGGCTGGTGATGATGATTGAGATAACTGTCCATGAGGCCTCTTCCATCCTTCAGTTCAATCTACTATCCTCTGTGAAGTGTATTCATGCCGCCTTGCTGCTCACAAAACTATATCAAATATCTGGTGCTCAAACTGCTCTATAGCTAGAATAATCTCTAGGTGGAGTCCCTGCTAGAACCGCTGCTCTCGGTCCAATTCGATTGCCACCAAGGTGGGAGCAAATCGACCAAGCCTAGAAAATTCAACCGCATATCCATCGATCGTCCTTCCCATCTGCTTGAGATTGCTGAACCTTGTCTGAAGATCATACCGAGCTACTGCATCAAAATACTTTGTCTGGAACTTGTCACTGAATACCGCCCACAGGACAGGCATCAACAAACCAACTTCTAGCATCGCCCACCAGCTGCGGGCTAAGTCCAAAACTGTAGGCGCACAACGGCCACCATCTCTTCCTCTGGAATTCGAGCTGCCTTCAGAATAACCTCTATATCCTATAGCCAAGCATCGGCAGCAATAGCATCTTCACTGCCGTCAAAGAAGGTAGGGTTCAGACGCTTGAAGCTGTTAGCCACATTGTTCCCTTGATAACCAACTCTGTCTATAGCATCTTGTACTGTCTGGTACAGGACATCGTGCCGACGATCTTGTGACGCAAGCAAGTCCCAGATGAGTCCCATCAGGGTTCTATTGTCAGACTCTACAGGCGGGACTGGCTGAACTTGTGGCTCTGGATTCCCGGAAGGCATGACTCGGGATGCTGCTCCGGAGTGCTGGGCTTGGTCCATAGGTTGCTGCTGGTTTACTTGTTGCTGGTTCTCTGGGGGTGCTCCACCCGGCTGATCGGTAGGACCAGGAACAATGCCACTGAAAAAATAACATGGAGAACAATAAGGAAGGACCACGATTGATCAAAGATAGAAGCACCTTATCAGGTCAGGTTTTAGAAGGATTAGAAAATACGAGTAGAGATCAAGGAAGAATGCTGATTGAGACATCTATTTAGTAAAACCCTCACACATCTTGATTTACAAGACCTGTATGGGCCACCACTTAAACCGTGTCATGCCCAGAACCAGATTACTAGAGAGCGGAGGACAGACACAGCCAGCTACGTACATTGAAGTAAAACCCACCTCGCAATACGGTCACGGCTATCTAGATGCATGGAGGTTTATCTACAAGCCATCAGTCTCTTATGGTCAAGAACAAACCTAGTGTCTCAATCTCAAGCAAGCAAGTAAATATTACAAGATGTTAGATCATCAGACATACAAAGTAAGGCGTCTCAAACATTACATACTCAGATGATCATGAAGCTAGTCATACAAAATATGAAGACTAGCAAGAGTTAAGTAATACATGATCAACCCTAGGATTTGTCAATCATGTTATAGCCCTTAGGCAAACAGAAATTAAGTTTCAACACGAGCTAACACTTGTTCGGAGGCTAAATGCCTCAAAAGAATAATTTACAATAGAGTGGGAGAGCAAAATAAGAAACCCACTCGTTGCCAGGATTACGTCTAGTGTTCACCATCTGGCTGGAAAGCGGGTAGATCCTCTGATGCTACTTCAAAATATGATCATACAAAAACAGCTGGATCAGACCCCAGAAAGAGCAAGTGCCACAAGGGAGGCTCTACTTAGGAACTAAAACCAGCATATAATAAAAGAAGAAGTGATAAAAGAGCATAGTTAAATAACATGAAAGACTGAGTTAACATAAATTATAAGCTTGTAGTAGGAAAAACACAAGGTAGAATATAATTCCCCTGTTAATCATGAGATAATTCATTCAAGCACAGCCAATCAAGTCCTACGGGTTGCTATTTTAGCTAACTAGGGTTATCACAAGCTTAGTTACTAACAAGATGCAATGAGATGTTCCTGCAGTCATAAGTCCTGCAGACTATCCAGGTTATCCAGAAGAGGGTTACAAGAGTTATCAAGATTACTTATGTACTTTAGTGCTTATGATTCAAGAAGTGCAACACATGACAGTGTGCTGGAAATGTGCCATACTCGTCGGGAGGCTACAAGTCCACAGGTGTGGCCGGGATAACGGGATCGCCTGTAACTGAAAAATCACTCTATATGAACTACTTGAT
Source organism: Iris pallida (assembly GCA_029216955.1). Classification (NCBI taxonomy): domain Eukaryota; kingdom Viridiplantae; phylum Streptophyta; class Magnoliopsida; order Asparagales; family Iridaceae; genus Iris; species Iris pallida. Next base: position 7,053,407 of record JANAVB010035019.1, read on the forward strand.
CAATCTAGTCATTAACCTAGTCAGATTCATTATGAATTCCTTACCGTGGTAACCATGAATCCATGTCCTAGACATGATACAAGAAGAGACATATAGCTTGTACAGGCACAATCAACCACGGAGTCAAGGCAAGAGTTACACTAGATGTTTGCAAAAACAAAAGTCTTTTATTTCACAAACTTTGTAAGAAGATTATAATTGAATTCTGGAAAATTACAACTATAGGAGTCCGATCTGAATAACGATCGCTTTATCCCTTGGATGATGTGAACTTTGAAGACGATAGCCTCTGAAGAATGCAGCAACATTTGGACAAGAACTTCTGATCTCGGATGATAATAGTGATCTGATCCCCTTAATGAAGGACTTGAAACTCTATTTATATAGTTTTAGAAATAACTAATTTATAGTTATTCTGGGTTGCGCATGATGAACTGCGCTAGCAACAGACTGCGCAAACAGCGAACTGCGTTGGCATTTACTCGATCGTGGGCTAACAGTTTTAGACGCGTGGCATTGTTTGATTGAAATGTGCATGGTCGTGTACAGACGGTTGCCACGTGGCGAGCAATTGATGGCATGTAAGCCACGTAATAAATGTCAGTTATCTTGATGGATTGCGCCATTTGAAAAAGCGCTAGCATCAGACTATGTTGAGACTCGGGCTTGGTCAAACTGCACTGAAGTTGAGCTGTCATACTGCGCTAGCTGTACAGCTGTCCTCGAGCGCTGTGTTGCACAAGAAATGAAAGAACTCCTCGTTTATTGGGCTGTCAGCTTTCAGAAGATCGGATTTTTGTCAGGTAATGATGGCACTGCCACGTCAGCATAGCGCGCTTGAGTTGTAGCGCAGTTCAGCTTGCGCGTTTGAATGGTAGCACAATCTGCCTCCTGGGCAGCCCATTTAAAGAGTGCGCAATTTAATTTCCTCTGTTTATTTGATAAATGCAACTTGATTTTTAGGACCTACAAGACCCCCTTCAAAGTTTTCGAAATTTGAAAATATTCAACGTTTCGAAATACGTTGAATTTCGAATTTAAAATCAAGTTGCGGAAGTTGTGCTATGGCTGCGCGTTTGGTGGAATTAGCTCCGACTTTTGTGGCGCAATCAGAGGTAGCCGTTACACTTGAAAAACTATAAATAGTTTTTTTTCTTTCTTTCATCCTTTACTCATCTTTCGACTGTTCAAGAGACAAAAGCTTCCGTTCCTTCTCCGACTACTTCTTCTCCTTTCCGCCGACGATAGCGATGGCTCCCTAGCGTACGGCCACTGAGAAGGGCAAGGCCCCCGCCGAGATTCGACTCGGGTTGCGCCCCGAATTTCTTGTCATGAAACAGGTCATCCAGCATTGCAAGGTAAATGACGAACGAAGATCGAAACCCTTTTTAGGGTTCTTGATATTTTCAGACCTTCACACCTCTCTCTTTTTAGAGATTGATGGTATTTGTGCCACCCTGTTTAGGGTTTCGGTTGCATTCACAATAGTTTTCATTTTTATGAAAACTATACTCTTGCGCAATCGGATAGAAAGCGCTGACAAAATATTCGGCGCAATCCAACGTTTTGCGCAAGTCAGTTAGCGCAAACTGATGTCTTGTACAAGCTGACTGTGCTGGCGCACTCTGACAATTTACGCAAGCTGACTGTATTGGCACAATCTGATAATTTGTGCAAGCTGACTGTATTGGCACAATCTTGTGGACTCCAGGAGGATGCAGCCTTTGGGCCACACAGCTTTCGATTGGCTGAGGACAATCCGACCGTCACACCTGGTATATCGGTTCGAGGATGAATGCTATCTCGAGCCTTATCTTTCCAGCCGTTTTGTGCGCCAATTCGGTTATGACCAGTTCCATGTAGGTAATGCAATCACATGCCTACAAGAAAAAGGGTTTTTAATTGATGGAGCCCGGGCTTGGGCATATTACAATGCTCGGGACACCAGGACGACGTTCTCGATGCCGTCCAGAAATGATTGAGGTCCACGTATGTTGTATACGTACTCGATTTTCTATACATCAGCAAACACTTTTGCTGAAAACTTCAATCTGGCAGACAGCTTCGCAACTGAGACTCGATTTAAGAAAGGAGCACATATTCTGGTGCTTCCTGGTAATGATGAGGAGCATGAGCCGGCCGATGCACCGTTAGAAGCTTCAAGGGAAGCTAACTTCCCTGAAGAAGTTTACGAGCCGTTGTGCGTCTCCCTAAAAGTTGTAAAATCTCCAGCCAAGGAGAAGAAGAGGAAGGCCGAAGAACCTTCTTCTCCAATCTCTAAGAAGAAGATTGTTTTTGAATCATCGGAAAGGGTCATTACCCGGTCGCAATCTCGGCAACAGGCTGAGTCAATTCAGAGAGATGAGGCGACGACCCCGACCTCCATTCAAAGACAAGAACATGCTATAGACGTAGAGAGCCCGGAGAGACATCTACACAGAAAGAAAATAGTCTTCAGAAGAAAGAAAGTAGTCACTCCTCCAAGACCTATCCTGGCATCGGTCCTGACAAGTGCGATCGTCGGAGTTATGATGTCGTCTCCTACACCTGCCCTTGAGCCCAGACAGGAATCTTCCAATGCAGAGAAGAGGGACGAGGGTGTAGAGATAAGAGAGGAGATCGCGGAGACAGAGGATGAAGCTGCAAAGACAAGAGAGGCGATGGCAACTCTGATTCCAATCAACGAGTCAGAAACGTCTCTTGACGTATTACGATCTCCTACACTTGCACCAGAAACTGCCCATCTTCCGACTTCTCCAAGATCACTTCGTGATGAAAAAGACAAATTAATGATTGAGGCTCTAGAAGACTGTGACTTCGGTTTCCGTGATGATATAGATCCGGTCGCTGCAAGTGATAGCGAGGAAGCCCGAGAAGAAGGTGCGGAGGATGATGAAGAAACATTAGCCGAGACTGTTGATGATACTCCAAATCCGGAAGAGGATGCTAATGCTCATGCATCCCAAGAAAAGAATGCTGACAAAGCACCGGAGGAAGCTACTGTCACTGATCCAAGAGGTATTGGCTGATATTAATAATCTTCTTTTATAGGTTAAATAACTGACATCTTATCTTTCATTTATACAGAAATTCAATCTTTTCCACTTTCTTCAGCATGCACTCATATAGTACCAACAACAGCAATAGCTAGCAGCAGTCGACATTTTTCAGACAGCTTCGAAGCAGGAAGTAGTCAGGCAGTAATGTCTGAATCTACCTCTGCTAGGCTGCAACCTATATCAACAGACGACAAACTTGTCGCTAGACCCAGCAATGGTAAGCTTGCCCTTATTTTTGATCCTTTTTGATAGTCGTTAATGACAGCAAACTGATGGTGTTTATTTGATTTCGCAGAGGAACATCTGGGAGGGGCAACGAGCTCCACAATGGCTCCCTTGTCTAGAGAGACCTCAGTTCATGTTCAAGAAGCTGAACGTCCACCTGTACAAGCATCTGCTGCTTCAATTTCCACAGGAGTAGTTGCTACACCTGGCGCAACGGCTACTAACAGATTTATAATTGGTTCCTTCACCAACCTCTTCTTTACTTCCTTAGGACCCTTAGTAGAGAGGGTAATGGAAAGAGAGAATGTTGGTTTCATCACCATTAGAACCCCAACTACTTATCTGATAGGTGCTATCCGAAGTCAAGGCGATGAAGCTCAAGCCGCCTATCTTGAACACATATTGGATGAGCTAGAAGCATCAATTAAGATCTACAAAGATCTTAATCGGGGGGAAGTAGAGTCCCTAGTAAATACTGAGTTCGAGAGGACGACTCGCAAAGCTAAAGTTACAAAAGCTGTTTTTCAGACTTTTTTGGACACTTATGCCACAAAGGCTCCGGATGGAGGCGTTAGCGTCTGCTGCTGGGAAAAAAGAAAGGAAGGTTGCTGAGCTGAAAGCAGAGTTTGCTCGTCTTCAGGAAGAGTTAAAAATCGTTCAGCTTGCACTTGAGGAAGAGACGACACAGCATAAAGCTGCCGTTCAGCAACTTGACATTCTAACCCACGAGAAGAATGAGTTTGTCACTTCCCATCAAGATGAAATCGCTCGCCGCCTAGTGACCTTGCCATCCTTTGATGATGAATCTGGAATGGCAGAAGCTAGAAGGCGGGTGTTGGATTCGCATGAAGGACGACTCCAATCATTGAAGCAACAAATAGCTAGTTTGATGACACCTCCAGCTGAATAAGGAAATTTTTGTATTTTCTCTTTCTTTATGATATATCTTTTTGTAATGCCTTATATTTTGATTAATGAAAAGACATTATTTTTGTGGCTCTATTATTTTTTGCATATCCCATTAAGGATATAAATAATAGCGATGGAAAATATATTCAGAGGTTCAGGAAATGATGCATTTCTTGAGTTAGAAAATAATTATATTCATTATATCTGCTCAGAGGTATTGTGGACATGACAGAATATAATTCATTGAATATCATTATTTCGGTAGACAACTTAATCAGAGGTAATTATGTGACAAGTTGTTGATATGAATGAACGGATGAATCGTCAAAATGTATGAACGAAATGAATCGTTGGAATGAACGGATGAACCGTTAGATGAATTGAATGAACGGGTGAACCGACGAATGGATGAATGAACGGGTGAACCGTCAGATGGATGTAATGAACGGGCAAACCGTCAAATGAACTGGTGAACCGTCGGATGGATGTAATGAACGGGTGAACCGTCGGATGGATGGAATGAACGGGTGAACCATCAGATGGATGTAATGAACGGGCGAACCATCAAATGAACGGGTGAACCGTCGGATGGATGTAATGAACGGGTGAACCGTCGGATGGATGGAATGAACGGATGAACCGTTGGATGGATGTAATGAACGAACAAACCATCAAATGAATGGGTGAACCGTCGAATGAATGTAATAAATGGGTGAACCGTCAGATGAATGTAATAAACGGGCGAACTGTCAAATGAACGGGTGAACCGTCAAATGAACGGGTGAACCGTCGAATGAATTGAATGAACGAGCGAACCATCGGATGAATGTAATGAATGTTGCGAAGAACGTATTGTTTCGATGTTTCAGGAATCTTTGCCTATAAATAGAACAGAAATTTAGATGGAATGATCACTTTCACTTTTGACAAGAAAATATCGTCTGAAGATGGATCGAAGAAGGCTGAGATCGCCCCGAAGGTTGAAGCGGTTACTGAAGAACGTCCAGTCGAGATGACCCAGCACAAGCAGACAGAGGCGGGCAAAGGTTCGTCTGCACCCAAGCTAGCAAGGGATATCTTGGACTTCCTACTTGAACCAGGGACAACGGACGAGGAGGAAGCCAAGAGGATGGCCGCTTGTAAATTTTTGGTGGGTTCGAGCAAGGATGTTCTCGGCTCTTTTGCCGATTACATTTTTGAAAAAGACGGTAGTCGTCCTCGTCCTGTCTTTAAGAAGGACGATAGTGATTCTCGTCCATGATATCTTGTAACACCATTTATGATGAAATAAAATAAAATTTTATTTATGAATTATTTTGTCGTATTTACAAGAAATTCCTTTTACATTCATATATAGTATTTTTTTAAGGAATTTGTCATTGATAGGCATCATTGCAACTCGACCGTCCAACTCTGTAAGTTGATAGGCTCCATTTGAGAAGACTTTGCTTACGATATATGGACCTTCCCACTTCGCGTCGAATTTGCCTTTGCTCATATGAGTCATGGTCATAGGACGTCTGACGGTTAGAACCAATTCTTCTTTATTAAAAACTCTGACCTTAACTTTGCGATTAAAAGCTTTTGAGATTCGGGCTTGATAAAACTCAATATGTTGTTGAGCCAATAACCATTTTTCGTCGAGTGCTTCTAATTCTTGTAGTCGAAGGAGGTCGTTGTTTTCTGTAGTAAGCTCGCTGGCAATGGCAATCCGCAGGGATGGGATCTGAAGTTCCAAAGGTAGAACTGCTTCACAACCATACACAAGAGAAAAAGGTGTACAGCCTGTAGGGTTACGGACCATAGTGCGGTAGGCCCATAGACATTCTCCAAGTTTCTCACTCCAATTTTGTTTGTTAGTAGACACAAACTTCTTAAGGAGTTTGATAATAGTCTTGTTAAATGCTTCAGCTAAACCATTCGCAGTAGGATTGTAAGCTGTCGAAGCGACATTGTCAATCCGATGATCGTCACAAAACCTGGTAAACTTCTGACTAATGAATTGTGGTCCATTGTCGTGAATAATTCTTCGAAGTACACCAAATCTATAGATGACATGATGTTTGATGAAGTTGATGACGCTGCTGGTCTTAACTTCAGCCAGAGGTATAGCTTCAGCCCATTTGGAGAATTAATCGGTTATAGCTAGTATGAACCAATATCCTTTATAAGAAGGAGGATTGATAGGACCTATAATATCCATGCCCCAAGCTTCAAAAGGCCAGGAAGCAGCAGTTGGATGCAGAAATTTCGACAGTTGATGAAAAAAATCTGCATGGATTTGACAAGCTCGACATTTCCTTGCATATTCGATGGCATCCGATACCATAGAGGGCCAGTAGTAACCCATACGTCGGATACGGTCTTGTAGTTTAGGGCCTGGTTGATGTGCTCCACAAATACCATCGTGAGCTTCACGTAACACTTGCTTTGCTTTATCACCAGCAAGACAGCGTAAGAGAAGACCGTCATAAGTCCGCTGGTAGAGAGTCTTAGTAGTCTGATTGTAGTAGAATCGCAGAGACCGTCGACGAATACTCGTAGCCTCCTTGGGATCTTCAGGAAGTATATCATGGACCACGAAGTCGATGAAGGGAGTTCTCTAATCTTCACTGATAACATTGGTCTCAGTAAAATTACTGAACTCAATATTGCGATTGTTTTTTATGCAAAACAATTCTCGATTAGAAACAACCACCACCTATTGTCTTTTGACTGGTATGGCTAAGACTGCTACAAGATTGGCCAAAGCATCTGCCTCAATATTGCAAACTCGGCGGACATATTCGATGAAAAAGGCTTTAAATGATGTAGCCAATTGATTGCCGCTTCATGATAAGGCACTAGATCTTGATGACAAACTTTATAGGTTCCTCTAACCTGGTTAACAACCAGCTTGGAGTCGCCATAGACTTCAAGATATTCGATATCTAGTTGTTTAGCTAATTGAAGGCCAATAAATAGAGCATTGTATTCTGCTACGTTGTTGGAGCAGGGTTCATCTAGGGAATAGGCTTTTTGGATAGTTGACCCGTCTGGAGAAACAATAACCACCCCAACTCCTGCGACAATGGCGCCATTCGGCCCGATCCTGGATGCACCGTTAAAGAATAGACGCCAAGTAGGAAATTCTTCGGAGATCATATTTGATTCCAATGTCTTGTCTGGAATTTCATCGTAAAGTTTAGATATTTCTGGAACATGATGGGCCGCTAAGAAGTCTGCCAGTGCTTGACCCTTAACAGATTTTTGTGGAACATAAACCATGTCATATTGGGCTAACAGAATGGCCCATGTAGCTAACCGAGAATTGAGTGTGCTGGGTTTCTTCATTAATACCCGAAGAGGATTAACTCGGAAGATGACATGAATAGTTTGTCCAATGATGTAATGCCTTGTCTTTTAAACAGCAAACATAAGAGCTAAGCATTCTTTTTCAACTGGACTATAACGGTGTTCAGCATCAATCATAGTACGACTAAGATAGTAGATGGCTTGTTCATGACCTTCTTTGTTCTTCTGAGCAAGTAAAGCACCCAATGAATGGTCCATAGCACGGACATACATTAAGAATGGTATGCCAGAGATTGGTGGCACCAAGACTAGAGGGTTCATGAGATATTGCTTTATATCATCAAATGCTCGTTGATATTTTTCAGTCCAAATGAAAGATACACCCTTCTTCATTAACTGGGTAAATGGTCTGCAGCGTCCAGACAGATTTGAAATGAATCTCCTGACGTATGCAAGTCAACCTTGGAATCCTCGTAGCTGTTTTAGGTTGCGTGGAGGATGTATCTCTTGAATGGCTTTGATCTTCTCGGGATCCACGTGTATACCTTTAGAGGTAATGACGAAGCCGAGAAATTTACCACTAGAGACACCCAAGAATGACTTGGTGGGATTCTTTTTCAGCTGATGTTGGCACATTAGATTGAAGATAGTTCTTAAATCCTGGATGTTATCTTCCTTTAGACGGCTTTTAACAGCAATATCGTCGATATAGCATTCGACAGTCTTACGCAGATGATCTCGAAAGATGATACTTATAGCTCGTTGGTAAGTTGCATCAGCGTTCTTGAGACCAAAGGGCATCACTGTGTAGCAGTAGGCTCCGCGAGGAGTACGAAAAGAAGTGTATTTTTTATCTTCAGGATTCATCCGAATCTGATTGTATCCGGAGAATCCATCCATGAAGGATATCCTTTCGAACCCGTAAGTTTTGTCGATCATGACATCTGTGATAGGGAGAGGAAACTCATCTTTTGGACAAGCTTCATTAAGATCCCGGAAGTCGATGCAAACTCGAACTTTGCCAGTTTTCTTCAAGACTGGGACAACGTTGGCTACCCAATCTGGATGTTGTTCTTCTCGAATAAAGCCACAAGCTATAAGCTTTTTGACTTCATCATCAATTGCGTCCATCATTTCTGGCTTGAATCGCCTATGTTGCTGTTTGACTGGCTTTGCATTAGGCAAAATATTCATTTTATGAGTAGCAACTTTAGGATCTAAACCTGGCATGTCTTCATAACTCCAGGCGAAGACATCAATGTATTCCCGAATAAGAAGAATTAATTCTTGCCTATCCGTCTCGGGGAGATTTTTGCTAATGAATATTGGACGAGGTGACCCGTTTTCTCCTGCATCAATTTGAACCAATTGATCTTCGATAGGAGGTTCTCGTTGTTCAAATCGGAGTTCCCATTGGGTGTCCATTCGTTGAGCCCAAGGATCTGTTTCGGGATTATCTTCAATATCTTCGTCATAACCTTCTGGAAATTCAGCGGAGACCATGTTAGAAGATACAACCAATCGATGAATTTGGCCAATACTGGTGTCAGAATCCCAAGATCTGGAATCAAAAGAGTTAGAACGCTCCTCATTATCGGACTCGGAGGCTGCTGGAGATAATACCGGAGGTGAAGCATATCCGAGACCTCTTTTTGTCCTGTTGTAGTACATCTATGATTTTCCTTTCAGAACGGTCGTACGGATAGGAGTTCGTCTACCTTTACCATAGTTGAGGCCACTCTTGAAATCATAACCCATCATTCGGATGATGTTTTTTGATTGTTGACTATAACGACGAAGTTAGAGATGTCCCATATCATTATTTTTGCTATCATCCGTATAGCTAAATTTTTGGTCTGGTCCTTTACTAAAAAGTATTGGACTCTCGCCTCTCTTTCGAGAAGGGACAACAAAGTATGAATCATCTGGGTGTTCGAGTAAGACCTCTGTTTGAAGAGACTGTACAACTCCCATTGTAAATGACTGAAAGCTTTCTAACATATCCAAATAGCATTTAGTATGATAAATGACATCAGTATACTGGAAAGGAGATGATTTTTCATTGATTTGTACATCTGTATTTACAATAGGACCTTTAGCCTTAACAGGCTTGGTCAGATTGATTACAAGAGGGGGAGAAGAAGAAAGTGAATGAGGCTTGCTACGACGAAGGTCAATAATAAGGGGCTCAGAAGAGGTGAGCTCCCTTTTATCCTTATTATGAGATAAATCAATAACAAGTGGCTCAGGAGAGGTAAGCTGCCTTTTATCCTTGTTAGGACGTAGGTCGATAACAAGTGGCTCAAAAGAGGTGAGCTCCCTTTGATCTTGACCACCATCGGTTGGTTGCTTCCGGACTGGCAAGTGAATAGCCAGTGGTTTGGAGGACTGAGGATGAGAAACACACCCTTTAACAGGTATGATGAGGGTGTCATTGGGCACTGCTTCTTGTTCTTCTTCAGTATCTAAAGCCAGTACTACCTTCATGAACTCATCTTTATACATGCGAGCATCGTTACAATATACTTTGACACCTTTGAAAGGGTAGAGATCCGCAACCTCTTTTTGAACCTCTCCATTGTCATCAACGTACTTAAAATATTGATGGAGAATTGAAGGAACAATGTTATGTTCATGAAGGAATGGTCTCCCCAAAAGAGTATTGTAAGAGCAACCATGGTTATCTATGATATAGAAGGTCACCTTTATGCGAAGATTGTCTATTTGGAGTTTTAGGCTAATCTTGCCCAGAGGCTCACTTATTCCCTGGTTGAACCCCAAGATGGTAGTGATTGTGCTAGAAAGACTATGTATTGGGATCTTCAGTGCGTCTAGCATTGTCCTCGGCATGATACTGAGTGCTGATCCGAGATCTATCAGAATACGATCGACCTTCATCGTGTCGATGTATCCTGTATAGTGTAGAGGATGGTCATGCCTATTGTCTTCCATCAGCATATCATCCTGTGTGAAGGTAATGTTTGGAATTAACTCTAGCACACTGTGACAGTGGAGGCAAGAGACAGGCTCTGATTCTAGCTTCTTTAGAAAAGTTAAACAGGTTTCCGCCTGCATGAGAGCTTCACTCAGAGTTTCTTGAGTCTCTTTGGAGAGACGTAAGAGCTCAAAGATCGACAGCCTAGCCGGTGTATTAGCTAGTTGAGCCAAAATATCAAAATTATATGGTTTCTCAAGTCCAGAAGGGGATGACTTCTTCAAAGGCTTGTCAAAGCGGACTTCTTGTTTGCCTTTGTCGGCTGCTGTCGGCTTAGGGGGAATGGGTTCTAAAACCAGTGAAGACACAGCAGGGATGCCCTCAGTAGAAGCAGGTTGCACTGGAGCGGACTCAGAAGAAGAAGCAGTATTTTCTTGAGTTTCGGGAAATTCTCGTAGATAGGCTTTCCCTGACCTGGTACCCAGCAGGATTTCTTCTTCAACTATGGGGTCAAAAGACACCTTATTGCAGATCTTTGTTCTGCCCTTGGAGCAGTCTTTCTGCTTCGAAGGAGCCTCGAAGTCTGCAACAAGGTCTGGGTGGATCCACATAATCTCGCCGTTATCAAGAGATAGGGGAACGAGACCTTCACTCCGTGGAGGAGGAAGATTCTCGATCTCAAGGGTGGTCATGGGGATAAGGATTACACCATGTTGTACCATCTGTGGAAGGAAGTTACCGAACTGTACTAAGACCATGTTTGCGGTAACAGTCTTCTCATCTTGTTGAAGAGTGACAATGCCAGCATTGACTAACTCCTGAATCTTGCCTTTGAGCACATAACATGCTCGAATGGGATGCCCAATGAACCTGTGATAAACATAATATTTGGGATGATCAGTCTTACCGACTTCGTCAAACAATCGAAGATGCTCACGGTGTCGTTCTCGTCAAAGGAGTACTCTACTTTCGGACGAGTTTCCCTTGGTGGAGGGGCAGAAGAAGTAGAAGCAGATGTAGGTGAAGCTACGTTGACAGCCAGAGATTCTTTGTTCTTCAAATTGATGTTCAAAGTTTCTTTACCCTTGCGGTTGTTCTGGCGATTACCGCAGCTAGCTGTCGGGTGTTCATCCCGGTCGGGGTTAGACATGTGTACCCCCAACTGCTTGAACTTGTCAGCACTAACTTCAGCTGCTTTAGCATTGACAATTAATAATGGACAGTCTTGAAATTGAGTTGACCCCGTCCACATGCTAATGATAGACAAAAGATTTGTCTTGCAGGTATCTATAGTGACAGCGGCCGGAGTTCCAGGAGGCATCTTTAAAGCTTCTCGGCGGAATCTTTCAATAAAACTCTCAGCAGTTTTATTATGTCTTTGTTTGATCTTGTTGAGGGCCGACATGGTCATGTCATTGATTTCCTCATAAAATCGCTCCAAGAAAATTTGTTTCAAACCCGATAAAGAGGTGATACAGCCATCAGGCAAGCTCCTATACCAATCGTATGCTACACCGGCTAAACAGCCGACAAATTTTCTGGTAAGAGAGCATCATTTGGCTGAAGTTGAACAGTCATTACCTCAAAGTGGTTAATGAACTGACTCGGAGAAGTACTGCCGTCAAACAGTAAAATTGTGGAAATCTTGTACTTTGGAGGAAATGGGACTTTCTTCCATTCAACCGGATAGGGTTGTTTGATCCCCAATCTTTGTAAATTGTCCTTCTCTTTAAAAGCCTCAAATTGAGTACGTAAAAGTTTGACAGCTTCATTAGCATCCTCCGATGATGAAGAAGGAGCAGGCTGAGTGTTAGGAGGAGGAACAGCATGGTAAGTGCTACCCCCAGCTCCTGACTGACTGGGTGTGCGTTGAATTTGTACATGAGGTATTTGAGGAGATACTACCCCCAGACCTGCATTGCCAGGCACCGATGACGCTATAATCTCAGGATTTATAGCAGGTGCGGTCGGTAGTACTGTATATTGGGCCACAATGATAGAATGCATACTTGCGACCATTTCAGCCATGGTCTTCAGCTTATCCTCTAGTGCAGCTATTCGTTGTTCTTGATTTGCTGAACTAGAAGCGTCTGAGTCTTCAGTGACAACATAAGCTGTCACTTCTCTAGGTACAGTAGAAGATACTGTTTGTTCAGAACTTTTTCTGTATGTATCATAATCAGAGAAGGAATCATCTCCTGAATAAGAAATAGGGAGATGACCAGAGGGATCTTGGAGAAGATTTCCATGCCCCATTGTGTCTCGACTTCGGGATCGGGTGTGTCGAAATATTCATTCCGAAGATTCTTGGAGTAAATCTAAGTACCGCTGGCTGGGCCTTCGAGGCTTGCCGTGTTTGGAGCACTTTCTACCCCCAGTGTCTCGAGAAGCCATGTTGACGGAAGCATACAACACTTCATCTTCATCTTCTGACATTGGTTCAGAAGTTACAAAACTCGGACGATCGAAAACGGATCGTTTTGTTGTCTGACAACAGCACTTTATGACAACCTTGTGATTACAATAATGTTCAAGTGGTTGAACTAGAGGTGCTGAGATGTTGTCTCATTTTTGCTTAAGGTGCTCTCGGAGGTCAAAAATAATGACGGGACGAGAAAAAGTCTGAGGGATATATTCTTTGACCACATTCAGAACATGGTTTCGATTCTTCAGATGCCCCATCCTGGAAATTCGCCTCTGATGCAGGTTGATCTTTGGCATTGGCTGTTTGCGTTTCATAGAAGCTGGTCTATTGAGATAAGTCCGTAGATCAGCAAATTCACCCCCAGGGGTTTCTGTCTGAGATACTAGTAATTTTCCCTGTTTTGAGCGGGATATCCGGAGAGTTGGGAGATCTTGGAGTTCCGCTACCGGAGTAGGCAGAATACCTCTTTGATCAGTATATTTCCCTTTGGCAGGGAGAGAAGAGCTCTTGTTAGAGAGAGTTCTTGTACTGATTGGTGTCGAGGCACGTTCAGATGGATCTTCTACGGTAAAAATCGAAGAAGACTGAGAAAAGACCAAAGGACATTTTTCCTTGTTTTATGAAGAAGGGTTGGCTAAAAAGTATTTCCCTCTGTTATCTTCCAAGTCGTGGAACGAGGAAGTTCGATCGTGGGCCAACTGTTTTAGACGCGTGGCATTATTTGATTGAAATGTGCATGGTCGTGTACAGACGGTTGCCACGTGGCGAGCAATTGATGGCATGTAAGCCACGTAATAAATGTCAGTTATCTTGATAGATTATGCCATTTGAAAAAGCGCTAGCATCAGACTATGCTGAGACTCGGGCCTGGTCAAACTGCGCTGAAGTTGAGCTGTCATACTGCGCTGTCTGTACAGCTGTCCTCGAGCGCTGTGCTGCACAAGAAACGAAAGGACTCCTCGTTTATCGGGCTGTCAGCTGTCAGAAGATCGGATTTTTGTCAGGTAATGATGGCACTGCCATGTCAGTATAGTGCGCTTGAGTTGTAGCGCAGTTCAGCTTGCGCATTTGAATGGTAGCGCAATCTGCCTCCTGCGCAGTCCATTTGAAGAGTGCGTAATTTAATTTCCTCTGTTTATTTGATAAATGCAACTTGATTTTTAGGACCTACACTAGCAAGACAGGAGTAACCGTCGTAACAACAATCAAGATTATACATGTCATGTCAGGTTTATTTATCATGTCAAGAGTACTTGTCTGGAGTGCGCCTCGACGGGCCACTATCAAGAGTTATCAAGATGGGTTCATATTGTCATGTTCAAGTCCAGTCAAATCTTATCAAGCTCAAGCTCTATCATGCTTGACAAGTTATTAAGTCGGATCGTCACAAGGCAATCAAGTACAGGGTACAAGCCAGGATCACAACATTATACTAAAAACTATGAGAACAAGCATGGATATACACAACAAGAATTATCATGGCAAGAAATGATGTAAGGGTCAAAAGGGGCGCCGGGGACTGCATGCGCCGGGGACAGCATGCGTCGGGGTCAGCATGCGCCGGGCCAGCATGCGCCGAGGCCAGCATGCGCCTGGGCCAAAAGGCGCCAGGGCCAAGATGCGCCTTGGCCAAAAGGCGCCAGGGCCAGTATGCGCCAGCGCCAGCACCAGCATGCGTCAGCGCATGCGCCAGCATGCACTGCTCTTCTTCACCAACCAGCCTCTAAATGTTCATGGGAACCCATGAACTCCAAATGGCATAAATTCCTCAAATCAAGTCAGAATCTAACTTTTTAAATGTCAAAATTGGGTAGAACGAGATTCCCTACAACATGAAGCAACTAGTTTTCGAAAATACCAATTTTTAATAGATCAAAACCAAAAAAAAGAAAAGATCAAAACTAATTAGATCTAGAAAATGTAACCAACAAAACCAAAAAATTTAAGTTCTAAAGAGGCTTAGAATCAAGCAAGGAAGACAATGGAACAATAAAATTTGAGATCCATCATGAAGCAAGTTGCACTTGCCCAGGGTTTCTTGGGTGTAGGTGGAGAGGAGTAAATGAAGAAAATGAGAAGAAATAAATGAAAGTTATGGAGGAGAGAGAGAGAAGTTGACTTAAATACTAAACCTCTCCATCTCAAACCAAACCAAGCCAAGCCAAGCCAAGTCATGTTGAACCAAACCAAATAGACCACGACAAGTTTAAACCAAGATCAAGCTAAGCAAGACAAGTCTAACTACGGTCCACCTGACAATTGTTAGAAATCTGTACACGTAGACAGAAAATACGTAAAATAAGAAATAGGAGTGACATGAGCGGTACAATCCTGCTCAACTTTCTTGCTTTTCTCCTGGGCTGAATCGGTCATGTGGCCCAAGGTTCAAGGATGCGAAACATAGTCAACAAATTTCCCAATGATCATGCAATGGCCCCTACCTAACCAACCAGATGACTCAAACCAGTATTCATCCTCTTTCTTTCGATACTTCTCATGTAGCTCCACAAACCAGGGATTGCCATGACGACTTACAGTTTCGAGAACTTTAAATGTTACCATACTCTTTTCTGACTCAACTCAGGAACGACTTTTTTGATCCCCTCCTGCTGAACTTGAACAAGACGTGTTCCTTTGAAGTGCCACATGCATAAACTATGTCACACTCTATACGATGGATCTTGATGTCGTAGGGACGTGCACATGTTTAACTTGAACAGCCGTGTTCTTTGGGTGCCTTAACTCGTGTCATAAACCGTATGGCCCACATTAAAGGTGTAGGGCGCGCATGCTATGATAAGCAATGCGACCATGGAAATATCTAGACTACGACTGCAAGTCGATAGTCTATGTGCCAGTATAAATGTGACCTACTTTGTCTAAGTCGTCTCTTCTTTACCCAAGTTGTGGGATTAAAGGACCGAATGCCAACTTTAAAAGCTACCGTAGAGTTATATCTAGGCAACAAGCTAACCATTCCATGTTCTATACACATTTGACACAATGATATTATTCCCTTAATTAGCTATGTAGATTCATCTCTTTTATTATCAAGTCTATTCAGTGCAATAAAAATATCTATTTATTAGTGTGAAGGCTAAGCTGAGGCAAATTCATCGAAGCCATCCACCTTAGCGAGATGTTGCCTCGACTGAATGGGACTTCGAGAAAGCCATTGCATAGCCAAGTCCAAACGTCATTGCGTTTCGATTCCTTCGGTTGACCTGAGCGGGACGGGGCACAACAGTCGAATACCTGAGTGAATTTTTGTTTCATTCATTCACTAGTAAATGTACATATTCTTTTGCGGTATCTATCTAGCTAGCACGTGTTTAGCTCGTGTTTTGGACTTCACATCTTGCATACGGGCTAACATGATTCGTATGTATTATAAACTATAACTAAAGCTGATCATGTATATATTATTTATACTCTTGCTAATTTTTTATTTTGTACTACTTTTCATGATTATCTATATAGTTTGGGACGCTTTACTATTTTAACTTAGATAATCATATATCTTCTATCTTACTTGTTTGCATGTAATTGAGACATCTATGATTGTTTGACCTAGTATTGACTGTTTGATTGTATCGTAATCCCCATGTCTTATACAACCGTGACCGTTTTTCGAGGTACCGATATAATCAGATATGCGCAGCTGGCCTTGCTCTGTCCTCGCTCTATTATTGTTTCTGGGACATGACACGTATATATGACGAACTTGTGTAGATTGAAGACTAAAGTCCTGAAGTATGGAAAAAGACAAAGTGATTATGGATATGAAGACAAAAGGAAAGCGGTAATCAAAAGGTTTTCATCTAGTGGAATGAAGGTTAATTTCAAGTTTTGACGGTAAACTCGAGGATAATTTATTTTCATGTTGAATGACTTTTATTGAGGAGAACTGGAGGTTGTTTTATAGCAAGGAGATGGTTTTGGGAAAATCAAAATTTTACCAAAATTTGACCCTTTTTTTCAAAAATATTGCCAAATATATTATTAATATTTCAATTCCTTAAATTATATATGATTAGGATCAAGATTTTATTTCTTACTCTCTAAATAATTTTAGATTTTTAGGCCTATATAAAGTCCTAATCATCTTCAATTATATTAATAGAAATTAGATTTGTCTATTTTCTACGAAGTTGGTTCTGGATTCAAGTTCCAACAAACACTCAATAATGTGGTACAATATAGATTATCTCCATTATCAGCGTCAGCGTTCGCGTTCATCCGTCAACATCATCAATGCCTCTCCTTTCCATGACAGGAGATGGAGGGGGTAATAAGCACCATACATCATGGGGATTGCCCTAATTTTATCCCCCAGGTTAAACTACATATAAACATGAGGATGAAATTCTCAGAGACGCCGCAGCAAAAAACACAAGTAAATTGGTTGCGACACGTCTATGAACTAGTGTGGTAAAACTACGGAATCATCACTGTTCCCATCTAGTGTCTACTTGACAAAATAAACGAAAGTACCACCCCGGCCCTCTCCCTCACAATCAAATACTCCAAATTCTCCCAAGTAAGTATCATCCAACAGTGTATGGATCAGGGCGCCGACGCGCCCGGCTTGGGAGAATCCCCAAACCCCTCTCCGTCCTCCTCCTTCTCCTCACCCGCGGTCGTGGCCAATACTCCAGTCCCCACCAAACGGTCAGAAGACACAGCTAATCCTCAACAATCTGCGGCTGCGGCTGCGGCTGTGGCTGCTTCCTATTCCCAGCCGCAACCGCCAAGCCGCTACGAGTCGCAGAAGCGGAGGGACTGGAACAGCTTCCTGCAGTACCTCAAGAACCACAAGCCCTCGCTGGCCCTGTCGCGCTGCAGCGGCGCGCACGTCATCGAGTTCCTAAAGTATCTAGACCAGTTCGGGAAGACCAAGGTGCACGCCCAGGGCTGCACCTACTTTGGCCACCCATGCCCTCCCGCGCCCTGCACATGCCCGCTGAGGCAGGCGTGGGGATCACTGGACGCGCTCATCGGGCGGCTGAGAGCCGCCTATGAGGAGAACGGGGGGAGCCCGGACTCGAACCTGTTCGGTGCCAAGGCGGTGAGGATCTACTTGAGGGAGGTTAGGGAGAGCCAGGAGAAGGCTAGGGGGATCCCCTACGAGAAGAAGAAGAGGAAGAGGCAGACAATGACGAGCCGTACCGCTAAAGGATCGCCGGGATCGTCATCAGCTGCCGCAGCCGCTACTGTAGCCGCGGCGGATGATGAGAGTAGTAAGAAAGCTGCAGCTGCTGCGACTAGAGTACTTGCGAGTGGTGAGGAGACCACCAAGGAAGGAGAGGAATCTGGTACTGTTCCGCAACAGAGAGATGACTTGACCTGACATGATGGTCAATGCAGATCAAATTTCTGTTGGTATTAACTTGTTCATCTCTTATTATTTTTCTCGTTGATTGTTTATATACAGTAGGGTTAGCATACATATGTTTGTTCGGAATTCTAGAAGGCTAAATATATCTTCTTCTTTTTCTTTGTGGAGGCTGTCCAGCTATGGTGAAGGAAGGACAAAAACACACAATTTCCGATGAGGTTCACTCACACATGCATTCAATCTTCTCTAGCCGTGAGTGGTGAATCACGATGGTGATTGATTTGAAGAATAAGTATACATATATATTTTCATGCCATATTCTCTCTCAACACACCCTTGTGAAGTGATCATTAACTGGTTCTTTAGGACAGCTAGCCGACTGTATTAATTATTGTGTGTATACAATGACTTTTTTCTTTTTCATTTAAGCTATGAATTATATATTATACTTGGTTCCATCTTGTAGCTTGAGTGCAGAGAATATGATCCTACTTCACTTTTTTTGTCAAACACCTATGATCATGCATCAATAATATATACTCCATTGATCCCTTTTATACTGATATATTCTTCCTTCACCCATACAAGAAGAACACAACGGCACCAATTGGCATTTCTTTCTACCCCACTCCTCGGCTCCATTAACTGTACGGAGAAGTTTTAATAATTTCCAATATGATGACCTTGTTGTATTTGTATATGGTATTGTTTTTGGCGAGGATCAAACTAAGGGGACATTAGCATCGCTCATTCTTTATGGAATTCTGGGGTAATGGAATGGAAGATCTCCATTTCTTTCGTGGACTAGCTATTGATTCCAGTCTCGATTCGAGGTGTGTGGAAGAATAATTTGGGACATTGTGAAATGTTGACGAGAGTTGCGTCGAATGTGACGAAGGATCAGTGGCTAAACCAAGACTAGAATCAGAGCCAAAACAGCAGCACCGGTATACCGTGGCATACCAGTTTTTGAGGGTTCTGACGGTACACCGCGGTATATGTACTAACGGTGCCACTGTTTTGGCTGTACACCACGGTATACCGTCTGTCGGGATTTGGTTCAAAAGTGAGCCAAAGTCTGCAACGATTTGACCATGTGATATAATCAGGACGGTGATAATTAATGTTGGACTAATTTAGAGATTTTCGAATCATAAATTAGGATTACTTAACCTATATATGGAGGCTAAGGGCAGTTTGCTCAGGAATGGTCAAGGGAGAGATTCAGGAAGTTAAGTCCAGAAAAATATAAGAAAAAGTCCGTACTTTATGGCTCGTCTTTCGAGACAGACTGAAGAAAAGATTTGTTCGAGCAGTTGTTGTCTTCTTTCAGGAAGATCATCACAGGGTTGGGTGAGTGATATTAATTATGATCTTAGACTTCATTATTAATATTGGTGAGGGGGTTGAACTTGGAGGAAAAATGGTTCAACATATTTGTGTTCAATATTATATTATTCAGATATATATATTGAGATTTGTCCATATGACATAATCATCGAACATATACTTTGTTTGATCTATCTTGTTGCTTGCGTGAGTCAGAGAATTTTTTATCTCTAGGTGGGTTGATGTCATTTTCGTAGCGTTTTTCGACCAACAATTATCAGAGCTATCAGATTTTTAAGAGAGAATGTGCGACCATATATCTGGAGCAGATGAACACACGTATGATTACCCTCACATAAGGAACTAGGCGATCTGGAATCAAAGGTTGGAGAATCTACTCTAGTACAAATATTTGCATAGTTTATAAAATATGAAAACGCCAAGCCATCAGACAAATCTGCTGATAGATGAAAATTGTTGGAACAGAAGGTTGTTTTATTCATTCGTTAGTGATTGGACAATTCAGTATTTTATCACGTGCTCATAGGGAGTTTGACAAAAGCATTATGTTATAACTTGCATTCGTTGTACGAACGAAAAAAATAGGTCGCAACAAGGCGTTTCTTATTCGCAAAATGGTTATCTTAAATTACACGAATGGTGCTTTGGTGGCACAACATCTTAATAAGGTTCAGGACATCATCAATAAATTATCGGTGATGAAGATGGTAATTGAGGATGAGCTTCAGGCCTTGTTATTTTTTAGTTCTCTTTCGAAAAGTTGGAAGATGTTGGTGTCTATGAGAAACTCCACACCAGATAAAGTTATCACGATAGAGACAGTCAAAAGTAGTTTGTTAAATGAATAGATCCGACGTAGCTAGTCAGTATCGTCACATGAGTCCGCGCTGGTTACTTTCTTTGAAAGGGGAGACTCAAGTCACAATTGAAAATAGGGGGTTCTCAGGATCTCGAGGGTGGACCACAAGGTAGGCTGCTATCACTACAGAGAAAAGGATAATTTCAAACTGGGCTACATGAAGCTCAAAGGTGAGAAGACTAAAAGAAATGATGATCGAATAGATTTTGTAAACCCTAAAAATTTCACTATAGTTTTATTTTATTTTATTATTTTGTATTTGTTTTATTTTGGTATTTTTACGTTGAGTGCGAAAACTATATTATTTTTTATATACATATAAAAGTTTTATTATAAGATTTTCTTCATATAGGAAATAAGTATATTTTTCAAAAAAAATAGTATAAGGTAAATATTTTTATTTGCTTAAAGTTGTAAAATACGTCGCGTCGAGATTTGTCAAACTTTATTTTATTTTATTTTATTTATTATAAAAAAAACTATTTTATTTGTTGTAAAATTACAGGTGATAATTTAGAAAAATAACATTTTGTGAATAGTATGTTCTATTCGCATGCGAGGTACATGAAATTAAATTCATGTATATTTTTATATTTTCAAAAAATATTTGTATTTATTTCTAAAAAGGTATTTTAAAATGTTTAGATATTTATTGTGATTTAAAATGGAAATTTTGATTTTATTGTATTAGATTTTTAAACAGTTTTAAATTAAAGATAAAGATTTATCTAGTTCTAATTTGGATTTTGATTTGATTGAATTTGTTTAAAATCAATTTAGATTAAAGGTGAATTATCTAGTGGAGATTTAAATGAGTCATAATCCTTATCGAACTAGGAGTCCACCTCCTATATAAGGAGAGCCCATTTGCTCTCTTTTTTTAGAAAAAATTTCGCTACCCAAAATTCCATCCAAATGTGTCCGTGCGTTGTGTCTGTGTCCACCTTCCTCCTGTCAGCCTGTGTTGGCCTCGGGTCCGACCCCGGGTGTCTTTCCACAAAGTTATATCTGGAAATTGCTGAGAAATCCAATTTCGGGGTGGGCTTTTATGAAATGCCCACCCGCTGGATAAGTTTTATGAAATACCCAGAATTAAGTATTTTTACGTTAAATATTTCAAGATTTCCTTTTAGATGCCACCCGCTAGAAACTGCTATTTTTATAATACCGAAACTACCCCTCCGCGCGAATTGGTCATATATATGTATTTGAATTCAAAAAACTCAGATCTGGATTGCGATTTTCGTCTTCTTCTTCTTCACGAGAAATCTGAATTCCATTGCTCTCATATTCAGCAGAGATCGCAAAGATCGTTCGTAGTTCGGTGTGTTTTTCTTCAGTCGAACTCAGATCATCGCTCGTCATCATCATCACCATCATCATCATCTTCATCGTGGAGACATTTGAACTCAGATCTTCAATTGTGGAGAGAAGATCTTTCTTCTTCTTTTCCATAAGAATTATCATCGCTTTGAAAGAAGAACGAAACTCTTTATTCTTGAAAAAACTAAATTACACGTTTTAACACTGGAAATGACCATTCTCCGTCTTAATTAGGACGGAGAATGGCATTCTCCGTCTTAATTAGGACGTAGAATGCCATTCTCCATTTTATTTAAGACGGAGAATGCCATTCTCCATCCTAATTAACACGGAGAATGACATTCTCCGTTTTCGTCTTAATTAGGACCGAGAATGTCATTCTCCGTCTTAATTAGGACGGAGAATGGCATTCTCCGTTTTATTTAAGACGGAGAATGGCATTCTCCGTCCTAATTAACACGGAGAATGGCATTCTCCGTGTTTCTAACACGGAGAATGGTCATTCTCCTGCGTTTTAACACTAGAATGACCATTCTCCGTGATAAATTACACGGAGAATGGCATTCTCCGTCCTAATTAAGACGGAGAATGGTCATTCTCCATTTAATTTAGCACGGAGAATGCCATTCTCCGTTTTATTTAACACGGAGAATGACATTCTCCGTTTCATTTAACACGGAGAATGGCATTCTCCGTGTTTCTAACACGGAGAATGGTCATTCTCCTGCGTTTTAACACTGGAATGACCATTCTCCGTGTAAATTAAGACGGAGAATGTCATTCTCCGTCCTAATTAAGACGGAGAATGGTCATTTTCTGTGTAAATTAAGACGGAGAATGCCATTCTCCTGCATTTTATGGTTAGCAGAAACTTTGGAGGGCCATAACTTTTGACTGGGAGGTCGAAACGAGGTCCCGTTTGTCGCAAAATAAGCGTATCGTCGAGGAGACTGAAAGTAACAGCTTCACGGTTAGACGGCCTTTCGAAATTTTAGATTCGCAAAAAAATGATGTTTGGACCTCCGTTTTAGCACTTTGTCGTTCGTCCCGGTCTTTCCGAAATTTTTCGACGAGTTTTTGAAGATTTTTGAGGATAAAACCTAGATTCGAAAGTGAGCAGCGTATGGAAGAAGATGGAGTATTGAAACATTTTTTAAGAGCAGTTTTGTGGGTGTTTCCAATAAATTAACAGGAAGGGCAAAAGGGTCATTTGGAACCTGCTTTGGATAAGTTTCTCTAATTCTGGGCACGCGATGAAAGTTTTTTTAGCGGTGGGTTTTACATAAAACTTTTTTAGTTTTTGGGCATTTCATAAATCTTCCCAAGTTATATTTACATATACATCCAGTTATCCTCCATCTCCGTGTCCGACACACCGGACACAACTTCGACTCCACCCGTGTCACGTAGGATACGATCCCAATACACAACTTTTTTGTCGGACACCCCGACACGTAACACCCGAAACCTAACCTAACTCAGCCACCTGCTGCCCTGTGTCGCCGCACCTGGTCCTCCAACTCCGACCAAACCCACTGCCATCACCACCACCCACGTCACGGCCACCGCCGCCACCAGTTATCCTCCAAACACCCCGCCAGACCACCGCCTCACCCCTCTCGATTCAGTGTCGAGCCACACAGCATCCCCATCACCGTCCGTGACTTCTTCATCCGCCCTAACTCCGTCAACAGCATCACCCCGTGCTCACCCCCGACTCCCCACCAGACCCCGCAGCAACGCTCACGGCCATCCCGGTGGCCGCACGAAGAAAACCCACCACATACCTCCTTCCACCGCACCAGAGCTGTTGCGGCCAGTCGACCTCGCCTCGGTGTCGCTAGTCCTCGAGCACAGTGCCGCTGGTTCCTTGCGCCGCCCCTGAACCTTGTGCCAGCACCACCGCTTTCCCAGATCTCGTCCTCCGCTACCGCCATAGCTCCGCCGCTGCGACTACTCTCTTCTCCGACGAGCGCACAACCGCACCACCTCGAAGCACCGCACAACTTCGTCGGGGACCAGAATTCGGCGACGTCGTCCTCTCCCGCGATGCCGATGCGTCTCTCCGTTCTCCGTCAGCCGCCTCCGCCAAGCTTGGGTAAGCTTCTCCCCCTTTTCCCCAACACTCCCTCGTCTCCCCTCTCAGTCACGAACCCTCTCTCTCTCTCTGTCTCTCTCTCTCTGTCTCTCTCTCTCTCTCTCTCTCTCTCTCTGTCTCTCTCTCTCTCTTTCTTCTTCCCTCTCCCTCCCTCTTTATACTTAGATTTTTTTGTTCTCTCTCTTCCTCTCTCACTTGAGAGGCAGCAACGGTGCTATTGTGGTTATTATGGTTAGATTTTAGTTATTATTGTTAAATTATTTTTTGATATTAGTATTAATACCTATACAGTATGTATGTATGTATATATAATATTTAGATTTTATTTCTAAAAAAGTTTATATAAACAATAACAATTTCTAAAGAAGTTATTAATTCTTTTCTAAATAAATAAATATATTATTATAGATATTTTTCCCAAAAAATATTTTTCATGCTCTCCACACACACACACACACACACACACACACACACACACACACACACACACACACACACACACACACACACACACACATATATATATATATATATATATATATATATGACAAAATTAGGTTTTATCCTAAAAATGATTTTTCCTAGATTTTCAAGGATGTCTCTAGAAATATTTTTAACTAATAAAATAAATTTTTAAGTATTTATCTAAAATTATTTTCACTAGTAAATATTTTTTTAAGTATTATAAATATTTTTCTAAAAAGAGTATATGCATTATTTACGTAATCCCTTCGATCATTGATTCTTGACCTTGCATAATCCCATTTTATCTATTCCCTTGTCAATTATGTACTTCATTATGTTGACCCTAGATAATTTGACTTTTCTGGACTCCATATAACAGTTTGTAAAACCCACTACCTGGATTTTATTAATAAATGGGTTATACTATATTTAGTTGTTAATTATAATTTTAGACTATATTAATATTATTATTATTATTATTATTATTATTATTATTATTATTATTATTATTATTATTATTATTATTATTATTATATAGTCGAAATATGGGAAAAATAAAATTTTATTTTTTATTCATAAAAGATTAATCAATATAATTGATTGCAATGGCTATTTAATTATTGATTTTGGCTAGTTTAATTAGAGCCTAATAGCTAAGCCCATAAGTTAAGCCTGTAGTTTTAGCCCATTTTCTATCCGAACCCATTAATCCAACTCTCTACTCAAACCCGTTAACCTAAACCCATTAACTAAACCCATTCAACCCCACTATCCCAATCATCCGGCTACCCCATATGAACACTCCCTCTCCCAGATCTGCAACGTATCTCTACGTGCAGATCAAAAGAGAAATCGCACTCTCTCACAGAAACTCCACAGAATATTTTTTTCTCCCAAAACCTTCACAAAAACTCACCTAACTCCCTCCACACTCCTCCTCTTCCAGATCCAATCACACCCTGACACTCTTCGCGACGCCTTGAGCATTTTAACACCTCATTCGAGGCATTTTAGCGCGACCCCGACCGGCCAACCGCCGTCGACGAGCTCGCTGACCTGCCGATTGCCCGCGTCAGCGACTCCCGCGGCTGCCCGCCAGAGCCCGGACGGCCTCCCCGCCGGCTGCCTACGCCTCTCGTACAGCCCCCGACGCCCCCCAGCAGCCCCGTACGGTTGTCCCCCACGCAACCTGCACCCCGCGCAGCCCAGCGCGGCCTTCCGCGTGCCCTCGCGCATTCCCCGTGTGGGTTCGTGCGCCGTGCTGATCCCGTTGGCATGTCCTACGCGCGTGTCCCTGCCGTTTCGTCGCCTTTGCGTGACTCTGAGGCCGAAGCAACCCTTCGATTCTCCTTCTTCAACCTTCTGGTAGGTCTTTCTGTTATAAGTTATGTTCATTTCCAGAGTAGAATTAGATAGAAAACCTTATTATCTGCCCGACCGGAATTGACAGAATAAAGCTTTGTCAATTTCGGAATAGTTAGGTGTCCTAATTTGGATTGTGATTGCTAATAATAATACTTATGCCTTATATATATATATATATATATATATATATATATATATATATATATATATATATATATATATATATATATATATAGAGAGAGAGAGAGAGAATAAATGTTAGTTTTTACTCCTTAATAAATCATGTATTTATCTGCGTGATTAAAACGTTTTCTCATTAAGTATTAATACAAATGCTTTTTGTAATAAACTCATTAAAATGATTAGTTAGCAATTATTATTGCTATTGTCTTATTAAATAAAGTTTAAAGTATTTAATTACTATCCTTATGTATATTCCTAAAATATTAAGTATTTCTAAATAAATGATTCTCGTAGTTTTATAACTATTAAAATGGTATTTTTGATTTAAAAGTATCGATTAAAAATACTATGGTTAGTTTATGTAAATAAAACACTATTTAACTTTCAAAAGTATTTTATGGGTATTTTATATAAGTAAATCTAATTAGAATATTAGTTTTAGGAAAAACCTGTTTATTAATTACTAGTAAATAAAATATAGTATTTCTCACATTATTTATAATAAATTGTTTTATTAGAAAATCGTTTTCAGCTACCAATTATAATAAGTGGTTAAAGGCATTAAAACAGTTATAGTTTTATTAATTAAAACCCATAGAGTGGTTTCTAAACCGGATTATTAAATCAATGTAGGTTCCAGGGCCTAAGCCTGAGGCCGTATCTCCCTGTCACCCTTACAAGCACCAGAAAAACTAAGGCAAGTTTCATACTATTCATGTTCGCGTTTTAATTAATAATCAAATGCACTGCATCAATAGGAATATATATATATATATATATATATATATATATATATATATATATATATATATATATATATATATATATATATATATATATATATATTGTACCGACACTGACTCATGAGATCTCTCTCGGACCCCAAATTGATTGCTTGATTGACTTATTGACTCAGGATTTGGGGAGCAGTATAGCAACTATGACCAAAGCCATGTTACTAATATTGACTCTCTCGTGCAACCCCTATTGCGCAGGGGGTTGAGCCGTACCCTATACAATCATTAGGCCCAATGTTAGTATACACATTGAATCTACCAGCCGATTACAGATTGCTATACGCTCAAATAACTATTGAATCATTGTTGCTCTTGAGATTTCATTGCCTTGTTGTCTCTTTGTTATTATTTAAGAAAAATATAATAATATTTTTAAGCTGCTCTTGCATAATTTATTATTTATTAGAATAATGGATATGGATATATGTTCTTGCTCCCCTCCTGACTGGAGACCAATATTTTTAGGTGATTACAACGACGAGGAACTTGCCTTTAGTTCCTACTATGGTCCCGACCTGGGTTCCGAGGAGGTAGTTGAGCTCGGACAGGGAGCCCAGGAGTTTTAGCCGCACTTGTCATCTAGTTTCTTTCTTTGTTTGGAAATTGTAATAAAAGAACAAAGTTGTAATAATTGAATGCTTTCTGCTTGTGTGTTTGTTCCCGATAGACATCTAGTTTATTTCAAATGTTTTAAATAAAAGTTTTCTATTTTCGCAGTTTAGAATGTTATGCATTGTGTTACTACTGATTGATACAACTTACTGCCGTCATCTCACGACAGTGCAGGCTGGACATGATCCGACTGGACCTAGTATCTTGGGATCGGATCATGACATATTTTTAGTGGTGGTCCATGCAAGTCAGTTCTGCAAATTTGGTCTAGTCAACTTAGTCTAGACAAACATGCATTCCTGCAATCTGACTTTAGGTTAAGAATGACATTAGGAAAGGAGACTCTAAAAAAAATTAGACTACTTAGACTATTTTCAACCCGTCACAACATAGGACCGAATTTATCTATTTATATAATCTATACTTGCTTGTTTGTTTCATAGGTTACCTTGCTTATGTTTGTACCTAAACCTTTCAGAGGATGGAGAAAGGAAAGATAACCCATTCTGGGCCTACCGTCGAAGATGTTTCATCCTCTGAGCACACCCCTATTCAGGCCCAGTCTGACCCTTCTCCGTTGTAGCTCACTGATCGTCCTCATGCTCCACGGGCTCCTTACACTGCTTATATTTCAAAAGTGCATGCAGCATCCCCGATTCCTCCGAAGACCACACCACCACCTGCTAATGTAAATCCTCCCGCTGCTCCACCAGTGCCAGTGGACCCCACCGAACTCGTAGGCCTGCTACGAGGAGTTCTTGAGGCCCAGAGGGCCCAAGCTGAAGCCAATTGTGAGCATACCGCGATTATGAGAGAAGGCATGGAGAATGCCCATAATGTGGCTATGGTAGCACTAGCTTCATCTCAATCCGATCAGAGGCTTGCTAAGGTAAAACAAGAATGAATTGTTAAAAGTTTTATGTTCCATTGGAGAAACTCAAGTCTAATAAGCAGCTTATTGTCCAAGAAAAGGTCGAAAACATCGAAAACTTTAAAAAGTTGGACCTGCCATTTCAAAGGAACAGAGGGCCTCATCAACGCAGACGAGTGGTTGGATGATATGGAGCGACTCCTCAACGTCGTTCGACTCCCTGCTGACCTTATGGTAGAGGCTGTCGCTCTACAGCTCAGAGATCTGGCTAACATTTGGTACATAAATGAGCCAAGATTCTTGACTGGAGGAAGCTCCTGACGTTCCTTCAAGAAGCAGTTTAAGCGAAAGTTCTTTCCGGAAGCCGCCCTAGAAGTCATGGAAAGGCAATTTCATGATCTAAAGCAGGAAGATCACTCTATCGAAGAGTACGCAGCTGAGTTCAATCGGCTTGGCAGTTTTACACCCCGTCTGGTAGAAGAACCACTGGCGCATACCAAAATTTTTTGGCACAGATTGCGAGAAGAGATTCGCACCTTGGTAGCTGTAAATGGTGAGAAGACTTATGACAAGATGCTGAAAGTGGCTCAAGATGTTGAGGCCAGTTCGCCTGCCCGACCCAAGAGGGAGCATCCATGATCCAGCAGCAACTATCATGGCAACTCCAAGAGGCCCAACAACAACAATACGTCATCCTATTCCTAGCGATCTCAGCAGACAGTAGCACCCAACAGAGCACCCCAGCACAATCAATCGAGGGTGCCCAACTGCACCTATTGTAAGAGGCCCAGTCACACTACAGAGATCTGTAGGAAGAAGTTGGGAAATTGCCTTGCTTTTGGATCTGCTACTCACCAAGTAAAGGACTGTCCCACGACATTCAATAAAACTAGAACTGGACAGTAGTGATGCCCACTACCTACCCAGCAGCAGCAGCACTACAACCAGCACAGAGCAGGGCAAGCTTTTGCCTTGGTCGTTGAAGAGCCAGAGACAGAGCCAGAGACTAAAGGAGATGTCATCGCAGGTGCAATTTTATTACACTCGCACCCGGCTTTAGTTTTATTCGATTCTAGAGCTTTACATAGTTTTATATCATCGAACTTCATTGATGTATATCACATAGATGTAGGATGTAGTAAAATAATTTGTAGAGTAATGACCGGAGGTGGACCTATCCCAATCACGGAGACTTGCACCTGTCCTATCACTACCTCAGGTCTTACTTTCTTGGCACCCCTTCTAGTAATGCCTCTCCCTAACTACGATGTGGTCTTGGGGATAGACTGGCTAAGTAAGCAGCATGTCCTGATAGACTGTCACCGGGGTTGTGTCATCTTTAGTCCACTCGGAGGACCCAAGTTCGAGGTGGTTCGAGCACCAAAAAGCATGGGGTGTGTCTCCTACACCTCCATTACAGAAGATACCGGACCCCCTCATCCCCTTATAGTAGAATTGCTAGATGTCGTCCCTGACAATCTTCCAGGATTACCCCCTGATCATGACGTGGAGTTCACTATTGACCTAGTATCTGACTCTTCCCCTATCTCACAACGATGCTATAGTGTTACGCCCTAAAACTAGAATATTGGTAAGTAGGGATGGACCAGGCCAGCTACGAATACCCAAGTACTCCAATACTCCAAAATAACGTATAAGCTGTATAGATAGGGGTTACTACTATAAACAAACAGTCAAACCTAGGTCACATGATCCTAGATATCTCAATCACAGTCAAGAAAAAATGTACAAGGATATGATCATCAGGCATATAAGATAGTAAAGCGTCCCAAACTATAATATATAGATGATCATGAAGCTAGTAATACAAAATGAAGAACTAGCAAGACTAAGTAATACATGATCAGCTCTAACTGCAGTCTAGAAATATACAGACCAAGTCTAGGCTAGTAGGCCAAAGGTCAAGTCCAAAACACAAGCTAAACACGTGCTCGGTGGCTAAATGCCTCAGAAGAATATGTACAGAAAAGAGTGGGTAAGAGAAAGAACACCCACTCAAGCCCTCTGGTACTCCAGGTGGTCACGATCGAGTGGAAGGTCCGAACTTCTCAACTAAATCTGGTCAATACAAAACTAGTGGTGTCAGACCCCCAATAGCAAGTACCACAAAGGAAGCCAAACTATGAACTAAAATCAGCATGTAAATCATAGCAACTCTAAAGTAAAGTAGTAAATACAGGACAAGAATAATATAAAGGTACCATAGGAATATGAAAGAAAACTAGAAATATGTAAGGAAATAACATGTGAATATACAGGGTATGTAGCATGTGATAAAACCGAGCATATGGGACAAGTTGTAAGGACAAGCATACGCGACATGTAGTAAAACCAAGGCTGTAGGAGAAATGATAGCATGTGAGAAAATAGCAGGAAGCTAGGTACTGAAATAAGATAAACTAGAACAAGACTAGACTAGACTAAACAGGAATGGACTCCATCCATCAATCACGACCAAACAATGAGTATGACTTGATACTTTAGCTAACTAGGGTTGTCACAATCGTAATTACTAACATATACAAGTTTGAGAAATCTGATCCAGTTACCTGCCCTGTAGACTACCCGAATGATCCAAGCCAAAAGAAAAACAAGTATAGTAGACATACCGCAGTAAGATACGTGTATCCTAAGGAAGTGCCCCACTCGACGGTATGCTGAAAGAGTCCTCATCATAACAGATAGCTCCAAATCCCTATTAGATATATATAAGACCCGAAATAAGGGGTGCAGGTAACCAGTAAAGTCTCACCTCCCAATGATCAAGATAATCAAGCTAGTTATATAATTCCTAACATTTTCATTTAGGAATTCGGGTGTGACATTCTGCAGAATCCATCCTAGACATGAGACATGCGAGACTAGACAAGACAAGCAAGATTGTGCACTACAATAAGCCACAACAATACATGACAATATCAAGACAAGTGTGCGCTACGACGAGCCGTTATCAAGGAGCTAAACATATACTGGAATCAAGAGTGCACCATGATAGGCCACTATCAAGCAAGGTAGGAAAAGACATGTATAAGAGTGCAGCACGACGGGTCACTATCAAGTAAATAATGGACATAGCATAGACTGTAAGGTACAATAAATCTGGAAGGGCATAGCAATACATAGTGAGCATAGAAGAATATATGAACATAAGCTAGTGGTAAGTGTAAATAGAGTGTACAATCATTCTCTAAGTATACAATATCATCTCATCATGTTAAGAATTCATTACAGTCGAAGAAAATATCAAAAACGGACAAAAAGGGTAAAAACAGACAAAAATAGCCTAAAATAGCCAAAATCGGTATACCGGTAGTATACTGCGGTATATCGACGGTATTCTGACTAAAGACAAAGTTTTGGGAAGAAAATCGGTATACTGTCGATATACATCGGTATTCCGTCGGAATTCCAATTTTCTGGACAGCAACAAAATCCCAGAATTTGCCAAAACTTGTTTCGGCCATAAAAACTTTATTTTAAATCAAAATTTAAATTTTTTAAAGTCAAAATTACATAGAATTAAATTCTCTACAACATGGAAGTATTAGTTTAAAACTAAAATATTTGATAGATCAATACCACATAATACTCCAAAAATAGGTTCTCGAGATACTGAAACGGGTTCGTATTTCCACCAAACTAAAAATCCATGGTATACAAAGCAGGTGAGGGCCTCATATAACATATGTGACCAAGATCCATGATGGTAACACCAGTATCACTCTCGATACTGAGTTTTCTACTAAGTCAATATTAGATTTTAACAGAAAATCAAACCTAGTTCTAACCAAATTTAGAAACATACATATAGACAAGAATAATAAGGAAAACATTTTTAATAAAATGAGTTTAGGACAATTCTAAGCATTTAATACCAAAGAAAAACAAAAATGACAACAAAATAATATGGTTCAAGAATTTGGCAATATGTACTTGCCTAGGTTAAGCTCCAAGCCTAATCTTTCACTCCACCACCAAGAGGGATATGAAACCATACTCTAGGCCTCAAGGCCAAGCTTTCCTATGCTCTTGAGAATGAAAGTGAAGAGGGAAGGAAGAAAGAATGAAAAGAGGAAGGAGAGAGAAAGTAAAAGAGTATATATAAGGAGGAATTAATCTTGACCGTTGGATGGTGATCCATGTCAAGATCTAAGTCAATCATGGTCGTCCAAAGAAAACCAAGTATCCATTGGGTAATATGGTGCATCTCCACTATTCATGAAAATATCTAAACACTATTCATCAAAATATCTGAAACACTATTCACAAAAATATCGAAAACACTATTCATAAAAATATCTAAAATAAAAAATATCTAAAATATGGAAAAATCTGTCCGGACGGTATGCCAAGTATACACCGGTAAACTGGCGGTATGCCGATCAAGGAAAAAACCTACAATTTTGGAAAAAAATTAAAGCGTTCCGAAAACCAAGAAAATACGACATACAAAATCAACCCGAAGGAGGACAAGGAGATGAAGGATCAGATCGACGAGCTCAAGGCACAGGGATTCATCAGAAGTGGAGCTTCACCCTGGGGGCACTAGTCTTATTTGTGTCCAAGAAGGACGAAACGGTCCGGATATGTATAGATTACCAGGCATTGAACAACATCACCATCAAGAATAAGTATCCTCTCCCTAGGATTGACGACCTCTTCGATCAGTTGAGCGGAGCGAAGGTTTTTTTTTCGAAAATTAATCTCAAGTCTGGATATCATCAAGTCAAAGTAAGGAAAGAAGACATTCAAAGATGACATTCAACACCAAATATGGACAATATGAGTTTTTGGTCATGCTCGTTGGACTTACCAATGCCCCAGCAGTGCTCATGAACTTCATGAACAAGGTCTTCCATGAGTACCTGGACCAGTTTACCGTTGTCTTTATCGACGACATCCTGATCTACTAGAAGACCAAAGAAGAACATGAGCACCACTTGCGGATAGTCTTGGAGACATTAAGGAATGAGAAGCTATATGGAAAGCTGTCTAAGTACAAGTTCTTCTTAGACAAGGTGGACTTTCTCGGCCACGTTGTCACAGGAGAAGACATATTAGTGGATCATAAGAAGATAAGCTGTCGCAGAGACGTGGAAGACGCCCAATTAAGTTGCAGAGATCAGGAATGTCTTGGACTTAGTTGGTGTCACAACCCGGTCCCAAATTATTGGGTCGAATCGGAACATGCCCAGCCTGCACCGTTGTGAGATGACGGCAGTAAGCTGTATCCACTTGCATGTAATCTCAATAACACAATATATTTGTCACAACTTCTAAAATTACGAATATTAAAAACTTTGTCCAACAGAAAGATACATCTGATACATCTGATAATATAAAACTGAAATAAACTGTCTTAAATTCAAACATAATAGCTAGAAAGGAAATGTCATCATCTAGAAAGTTGGCTCATCAGCTCCGAGATCAATATCCTCCGATTGGAACTCTGGCAGCACAGCTGGGTAAAGCTCAGGATCATAATAGCTATTAATCAATAGCTCAACTTCATCAATAGGACCTATTGGGGGTGGGGGATCCAGTCAGGAAAGGACTAAAGTACAATTATGAATATCTAACAATTCAACTAATAATTAGAAATTTACAATTTTAAACAGTTTGAAATACTTGAACAATATTTTCCAGTAATTTTCCAACAATTGAAAACAATGTGATTTGAATAGGTAATGTATATGACCGGCTTGGATTTTACAATAGTATCCTAGCGATACGATACGACTTATCCCCATGTTTAAGAGGGATAAGCTCGCATAATTATGTAATATGAAGGTATTAGTCATAAAATACTACACTACTTCCCCAATATCACATAATCAATAACAATCAATACTCTAGAAGAGAGTTCCGTGTAGCAATATGGTTTAAGCTTGCAATATTACAATTACTAATTAAATTGAAAAAATAAACACAAACATACTTGCCTTGGTTTATGACTAGATTGGAAGTCGGTACCGGGAAAGTCAAACTTGTCCTCGAAATCCTACAGTTGAGAAGGTCTGACTTAGAACCATTATCATTGAACCATATCTAGGTGTGCTAGTTACAATCTCTAAAATTGATCCTAGTCAAGTTTTATGTTATTCTATCATAACACGTTTATCGATGCGATTTAAATCATTAATTTAACGAAATAAAAGTCAAGTTAACATTTATTGGGAAAATTCGCATTTTCCGATTATTTGGCAAAATTTTGTATTTTGTAATATATCTAGAACTAGATTTTTCTTTAAATGAGAAAAACGTGAATTTGTTTAAATAATACAAACTTATATTTTATTATTAACTAAATATGGGAAATTTTATTTAATTTTCTATATAAAATAAATATTTAATTTATTATTCTACGCGTTTATCGATAACTAACGAAACCAGAAAAATCAAAAGAAACCAAAACTATACTACACAATTACAAAACCACAGAGAAAGAAATAAAGACTGGGCTTATGCCCTTACAACACTTTACATAAATTAAATAAATTAAAGTAATTAAATTGCTGGTGAACTCTGAACACCGGGAAACGGTCCATTCAGCAGGCCGAGGCCCTGCACTCAAAATACTATTGGCCAGTAACACGTTCTAAAATAATAATTTAATTTAAAATATAAAAAATATGGTAAGTCTCAGACTTGGTCCAAAGTGTCACGTTGCATTCTAGCTTATGCCTAAACGTCCAGAAATTCTGGTTTCGTTTGCATTTTGCTAGGGCCCATGGACCAATATGGTCGTCACCCGAAAAGATAATTGAAAACCAATAAACAAAACCGATTGGAAATCCTTTTAATAAATCTTTTGCAAAGGTCGGTTTTGAAATAATATTTTAAAATCATTAAAGGAAAACTGGGCAGCATCTCCTCTGTAACTGGGATAACCCAATAATGGGAAGATAACAACCAAAATATTCCAAACCAGGAATAACACCAAACCAAACCACACAAAATAATCCCAAATCAGAGATACCAAATATTCAATCTAAATGTAGATTTTTATTCCAAATCCAAAATCAATAATCACAACATACAGAACACTTTCCGAAAATAAAATTCGAAAAACCAAAAACACAGAACCATTCCTAGAAGAATGGTCGCAGAATGATTCCGAAAAGTGTTCGGGAAAATCCAAAACCACAATCGCAATAAATCGATCTGATTCCCACAGCGGGATCGGGGACCATGTCATCACTGACTCTACAGGAGGGACGAACTACTCTGATTAACAGAAATTATACAATATCCATTGGTCGGGGAGCCGCGGGATAATCTCGAGAACGGAAACGGAAAGCGCTGGACATCGGGATCGGCCACAGAAAACCGAAACAGCGGCTTCGGAACAGCAAGCCGAACACGGGGAGGTGCTAGACCGGGCATGGATGGCCAGATCGGGGCTCGGGGTCGAACGGCGAGCGGCACACGAGGCGCGCGGGGACTGCGGCAGCGGGGTCGCTGCTCGGGTTGGGATCGACGGCGGGAGGCGCGCCGGAGGGAGGCGGCTCGGGGGTCGTCGTACACAGGCGTCGAAGGGGCCGAGGGGGCGTAGTCGGGTTTGGGTGGAGCCGGCGGCTAGTACACGAATTTTGGGAAAAGGGGAGAGGAATGATAGAGAATGGATGAGAAGAATGAGGATTTATATAGGGAAAAAGATTGGGGTTACGGAAACGAAAAGGGCAGCCGTTCGGGAGGGCCGAGGGTCGTCGGTCGTTCTAGAAGTAGAACCGAGGGCTCGGCTCGGGTCGTCGCGAGAGAGACAAAGAGAGAGAGAGTATTAACAGAAAGAAAGGGAATTAAAGGAAAGGGAAAGGAATTCTTTTCCTTTAAAAAGAAAACAAATATATATATATATAATATATACTATAATACCTTTAAGCATGATTCCGAAAATCGAGATTGGCTCGGATTCGAACACGGGTTCAGGATGGTCAAGCCAACAATCAAAAATTCACTGAATAATAATTTTTTTTTAAATAATTTTCCTAAATTAACAATTTAATAATAAGAAGAATAATAATTTAGCAAACATTAAATCCAATTAATTAAAAATAATGAAACCAAAAATTACGAATTTTACAACCTTTCCTCCTTAGAAAATTTTGTCCTCGAAATTAAAGGATAGGGTTAGAAAATACCTCAAGTCTCAAACAGATACGGATACTGCTCCCGTATCTCATCTTCTCGCTCCCAGGTAGACTCGCCTGGGGAATTGTGCCGCCATATGACTCTGACTATGGGCGTCACAGAGTTCCTGGTTTTCTTCTCACCTCTGTCTAAAATCGCCAATGGCTTCTCTGGTACTGTGAGACTGGGTCCAATCTTCAGCTCCGAATGGTCCAAGATGTGGCTCGGATTCGGGATGTAGCGTCTGAGCTATGAAACGTGGAAGACGTTGTGCACGCCCTCAAGATTAGCTGGAAGAGCTAATCGGTACACTACTTCTCCGACTCGGCTTAAAACTTCGAATGGGCCGATGTACCTGGGACTCAGTTTTCCTGCTCTACCGAACCTGATAGTTCCTCTGGTAGAGGAAATCTTGATGAAGACACTATCTCCTACTTTAAACTCCAGTGGTCGACGACTGCTATCAGCCCAATGCTTCTGTCTGTCCTGAGCAATCCTGAGTTTGTCTCTGATCATCTTTACCTTCTCTGTTGCATCGGTCACCATCTCAGGTCCAAGCAATACTCTTTCTCCTACGTCGTCCCATGCAAGTAGAGTGTGGAAACGACGTCCATAAAGTGCCTCGAACAGATTCATACCGATGCTAGCTTGGTAGCTATTGTTGTAGGAGAATTCTACCAAGTGCAAGTGGTCTTCCCAAGACCCTCCAAATTCCAAGACGCAAGATCTCAGCATGTCCTCTAGTGTCTGGATTGTTCTCTCTGATTGTCCGTCAGTCTGGGAATGGTAGGCGGTGCTGAACTTCAATTGTTTTCCAAATTTGTCATGCAAGCTCTTCTAGAAGTGAGAGGTGAATCTGGTATCCCTGTCAGATACGATACTTACCGGAACTCCATGAATCCGGTAGATATACTGCATGTACAGTGCTGTCAACTTCTCGGTGGATAGACCAACCTTGAAGGGAATAAAATGAGCTGACTTTGTCAGTCGGTCAACAATAACCCAAATGGCATCCTTCCCTCCTTGGGATCGAGGCAGTCCTGACACAAAGTCCATCGTTATGTGTTCCTATTTCCACTCCGAGATGTCTAGCGGCTGCAACTGTCCTACTGGTCTCTGTCAGCTAGCTTTAATTTGTTGACAAATTAAGCATCTAGCCATATATCTGGATACGTCCTTCTTCATTTCGTACCAGCACACTACAGTACGCATATCCCGATACATTTTATTAGCTCCTGGATGTATGGAATACTGTGACTGGTGTGCTACTTACATCAGCTCATTCCTCAGTTCGTCGGTTGGTACGCAAAGCCTCGTACCATGCCTCAATTCTTCGTCGCTGACGATTGAGAATCTTTCAAGTGTTCCTGCCAGCACTTGATCTCTGAGTTTGCAAAGCATCTCGTCTTAATTAGAATTGTATCTCCTTGACTCTATCCATCAGACTTGAATGCACTTGCAACTGCATTATTGATGGATCATCTCCAGGTACAATGGCTTCTCGTCCCAGTTTTTTCATTTCTTCTTCAGGCAGTACAATCTCCAGTCCAAGCTTTTCTATGTCTTCCAACAAATGCTGCTCCTTGGTCACAAATATTGCCATCGGGTATCGACTAAGTGTATCTGCAACAACATTTAGACTTACCCGAATGATACTGCAGGTTGATGTCGAAATCTTTCATCAGCTCCAGCCATCGCCTCTGTCGCATGTTCAGCTCCTTCTGAGTAAAAACATATTTAAGACTTTTGTGGTCTGTAAATATTACCACTCTCTTTCCATAGAGGTAATGCTTCCACAGCTTCAGTACAAATATAACTGCTACAAGCTCCAAATCATGCGTGGGATAGTTCTTCTCATGAGTCCGTAATTGCCTAGATGCGTAAGCAGTTACTTTCCCATGTTGTTGAAGAACACAACCCAATCCTTTACCAGAGGCATCACTGTAAATTGAGAAACCGCCGGTACCAGCGGGTAGAGCAAGTATTAGTGCCGTTATAAGTCTCTTCGTCAGTTTCTCAAATGCTGACTGTCAAGCTTCAGTCCACATAAATTCTTCGTTCTTCCTTGTGAGCTTCGTCATCGGCTCAGCAATCCTGGCGAAGTCCTTCACAAATTTCTGGTAGTAGCCAGCTAAGCCCAAAAAACTTCTAATTTCAGCAACTGAACTTGGTGTACTCCACTTCTCAATAGCAGCTATCTTCTTTGGATCTACAGAAATTCCTTCTCCTGTGACAACATGGCCTAGAAAATCTACCTTGTCTAAGAAGAATTCATATTTAGATAGCTTACCATAGAGCTTCTCCTTCCTTAAGGTTCCCAAAACTTTTCTTAGGTGCTCTTCATGCTCTTCTTCGGACTTCGAGTAGATCAGAATGTCATCGATAAAGACAACGACAAACTGATCCAGGTATTCATGGAAGACTTTGTTCATGAGGTTCATGAATACTGCAGGTGCATTTGTCAGTCTAAACGGTATGACCAAAAATTCATACTGTCCATATTTGGTGTTGAACGCCATCTTTGGAATATCCTCCTTCTTGACCTTGATTTGATGATAGCCGGATCTGAGATCTATCTTCGAAAATACTTTAGCTCCACTTAGTTGATCAAACAGGTCATCGATCCGGGACAGAGGGTACTTGTTCTTGATGGTGATGTTGTTCAGCGCCCGGTAGTCAATGCACATCCGTACAGTCCCATCCTTCTTGGGCACGAACAAGACATGTGCTCCCCAGGGTGAGGCTCCATCTCTGATAAATCCAAGGGCCTTCAGCTTATTGATCTGGTCCTTCATTTCCTTGGCCTCCTTAGGGTTGACTCTATAGCATCCCCGAAAAATAGGGAAAGAGCCGAGAACTAGGTCGATGGTGAATTCTACATCTCGATCCGAGGGCAATCCTGGAAGACTATTAGGGAAGACGTCCATAAATTCTGCTATGATAGGGTGAGGAGGTCCGAGTTCTTCGGTGATAGAGGAGTAGGTAATACCCTCCATATCTTTCGGAGCTCGAGAGATTTCAAACTCCGGCTCTCTAGGTGGGCTGAAGAATACACATCGTCTGTGACAATCTATCAGCGCATGCTGGTTACTTAGCTAGTCCATTCCTAGGACTACATCATAGTTAGGTAAGGGCATCACAAGTAAGGGTGCTAAGAATTTATGTCCTGAGATAGTTATAGGGCAGTTACAGGTCTCAGTGATGGGTATGGGTCCACCACCAGTCATAACTCTACATATCTTCTTACTAAATCCCGTAACTAGGTGGTGTACAGAGATGAATTTTGTTGCTATAACTGTATGATGCACCCGAATCAAATAATGCTAAAGCAGGATGCGAATGCACATAAATGGAACCTGTGATGACATCAGCGGTGGGTTCCTGCTCTGGCTCATCCTCATCTGCTGTTAGGGCAAAAGCTCGTCCAGTCTTCTGTTGGTATTGTCCAAACTGTTGTTGCTGAGTGGGTAGGGGAGCCTTCTGCTGTGTTGTTCCGGTCCTGTTGAATGTCGTGGGGCAGTCCCTCACTTGGTGGGTGGCAGACCCATAAACTAGGCAGTGTCCTAGCCTTTTCCTGCATATGTTCGCCTGATGTCCTAGCCTCTTGCAGAAATCGCAGACAGAAATCTGCTTCTGAGGCGCTCTGTCATTGGTCCTCGTCTGATGGTGCTGCTGCTGGTGGTGAGAAGGCCTGTTGTTATTGTTGTGGTTGGGCCTCTTCTGGTTACTCTGAAAGTTGCTAGTTCCAGAATACTCCCTCTTTGAACGAGCAGACTGACTCTTCTCTATATCCTGGGCTCGTATTAGGATCCTATCGTACATCTTGGCACCGCCTGCGATCATAGGGGTGCGAATCTCTTCCCTCAGGCCATACCTGAATCTTTCAGCACGATCGGCGGGGTCAGCAACCAAGTTCTTGGCAAAGCGACTAAGTTGACCAAACTCTACCGCATGTTTACCAACCGTCATGTTCCCTTGCTTCAAATTCTAAAATTGTCTTTCCATCTCCCGTAACTCTGATGTTGGGAAGAACTTCCTGTGGAACAACCTCTTGAAGGTGTTCCAGTCAAGCTGTCTGTCCTGGAGTCGGGGTTAATTTCGATACCAGGTGCTTGCTACATCTAGTAGTTGGAGTCCTACAGCTTCAACTTGGAGGTCATATGGAAGTCGAGCGACACTGAGGAGACGCTCCATGCTATCGAGCCATTCGTCAGCGTAGATAATTCCCTCGGTTCCCTTGAAGGGTCGAGGGCCTAACTTTTTGAATTTCTCAATATCTCCGACTTTAGCAGGCCTTGGTTTCGATTGTGCTGCTTCTCCTTTCTCGAGGACATCCATAGCCACGTTGTGGGCATTCTTCATACCTTTTATCATAATCGCAGTCTGTTCGTGATGAGCTTCAGTTTGGACTCTCTGGGCCTCAAGCACTCCTCGTAACAGGCCTACGAGGTCGGTGGGGTCTACGAGTACTGGTGGGGCAGCTGGATCGGGCACTACCACAGGGGCTTGCTGTTTAGTCCGGAAAGATGTAGGATCTGTCACTTATGTTGTAGTAGGGTAAAATCCTCGGAGTGCTGGTGCATTATGGGGACGATCGGTCAGCTACCGAGGTGTAGGATCT
This sequence comes from Iris pallida, assembly GCA_029216955.1. NCBI lineage: Eukaryota > Viridiplantae > Streptophyta > Magnoliopsida > Asparagales > Iridaceae > Iris > Iris pallida. The sequence continues at coordinate 7,094,287 of JANAVB010035019.1, forward strand.
GGACTTGATTGAGGAGGTGGGGTGTGATCGGGTGATGAAAAACCATCTCCAGCAGTGTTGGTCTTGTCTGCGGCCATACTCTGGAAGGTTTAGGATTGCAAAACATAAGCAAGGTAGCCTACTAGTATATAACAAACAAAATATTTATTTATAATATATTTCGGTCCTATGTTGTGATAAATTAATATTCTAGTGTTCTAATTATTTCTAGATATGTTTACCTAAGTTATTGATCAGACCTGCATGGGCCACCACTAAAAATATGTCACGACCCAGTCCCAAATTGTTGGGTCGAATCGGAACATGCCCAGCCTGCACCATTGTGAGACGGCGGCAGTGAGCTGTATCCACTTGCAGGTAATCTCAACAACACAATATATTTGTCACAACTTCTAAAATTACGAATATTAAAAACTTTGTCCAACAGAAAGATACATCTGATAATATAAAACTAAAAAAATGTCTTAAATTCAAACATAATAACTAGAAAAGAAATGTCATCATCTAGAAAGTTGGCTCATCAGCCCCGAGATCAATATCCTCCGATTGGAACTCTGGCAGCACAGCTGGGTAAAGCTCAGGATCGTAATAGCTATTAATCAATAGCTCAGCTTCATCAATAGGACCTATTGGGGGTGGGGGATCCAGTCAGGAAAGGAGCAAAGTACAATTATGAATATCTAAAAATTCAACTAATAATTAGAAATTTGTAATTTTAAACAGTTTGAAATACTTGAACAATATTTTTCAGCAATTTTCCAACAATTGAAAACAATGTGATTTGAATAGGTAATATATATGACCGGCTTGGGTTGTACAATAGTATCCTAGCGATACGATACGGCTTATCCCCGTGTGTAAGATGGATAAGCTCGCACAATTCTGCAATATGAAGGTATTGGTCATAAAACACAATACTACTCCCCCAGTATCCCAGAATCAATAACAATCAATACTCTAGAAGAGAGTTCCGTGTAGCAATGTGGTTTAAGCTTGCAATATTACAATTACTAATTAAATTGAAAAATAAACCCAACCGTACTTGCCTTGGTTTATGACTGGATTGGAAGTCGGTACCGGAAAAGTCAAACTTGTCCTCGAAATCCTACAGTTGAGAAGTTCTGACTTAGAACCATTATCATTAAACCATATTTAGGTGTGCTAGTTACAATCTCCAAAATTGATCCTAGTCAAGTTTTATGTTATTCTATCATAACACGTTTATCGATGCGATTTAAAATTATTAATTTAACGAAATAAAAGTCAAGTTAACATTTATTGCATTTTTCGATTATTTGGCAAAACTTTGTATTTTGTAATATATCTAAAACTAGATTTTTCTTTAAATGAAAAAAACGTGAATTTGTTTAAATAATACAAACTTATATTTTATTATTAACTAAATGTGGAAATTTTTATTTAATTTTCTATATAAAATAAATATTCAATTTATTATTCTACGCGTTTATCGATAACTAACGAAACCAGAAAAATCAAAGGAAACCAAAACTATACTACACAATTACAAAACCACAGAGAAAGAAATAAAGACTGGGCTTATGCCCTTACAACACTTTACATAAATTAAATGAATTAAAGTAATTAAATTGCTGGTGAACTCTGAACGCCGGGAAGCGTTCTATTCAGCAGGCCGAGGCCCTGCACTCAAAATACTATTGGCCAGTAACACGTTCTAAAATAATAATTTAATTTAAAATATAAAAATATGGTAAGTCTTAGACTTGGTCCAAACTGTTATGTTGCATTCTAGCTTATGCCTCAACGTCTGGAAATTTCGGTTTCGTTTGTATTTTGCTAGGGCCCATGGACCGATATGGTCGTCACCCGAAAAGATAATTGAAAACCAAACAACAAAACCGATTGGAAATCATTTTAATAAATCTTTTGCAAAGGCCGGTTTTGAAATAATATTTTAAAATCATTAAAGAAAAATTGGACAGCATCTCCTCTATAACTGGGATAACCCAATAATGGGAAGCTAAAAACCAAAATATTCCAAACCAGGAATAACACCAAACCAAACCACACAAATAATCCCAAATCAGAGATATCAAATATCCAATCTAAATGTAGATTTTTATTCCAAAACCAAAATCAATAATCACAGCACACAGAACCCTTTTCGAAAATAAAATTCGAAAAACCAAAAACATATAACCATTCAAAGAAGAATGGTCACAGAATGATTCCAAAAAGTGTTCGGGAAAATCCGAAACCACAATCGCAACGAATCGATCCGATTCCCATAGCGGGATCGGGGACCATGTCATCATTGACTCTACGGGAGGGACGAACTACTCTGATTAATAGAAATTACCCAATATCCGTTGGTCGGAGAGCCGCGGGATAATCTCGGGAACGAAAATGGAAAGCGTTGGACAGCGGGATCGGCCACGGAAAACCGAAACAACGGCTTCGGAACAGCAAGCCGAACACAGGGAGGTGCTGGACCGGGCACGGATGGCCAGATCGGGGCTCGGGGTCGAACGGCGAGCGACGCACGGGGCGCGGAGACAGCGGCAGCGGGGTCGCCGCTCGGGTCGGGATCGGCGGCGGGAAGCACGCCGGAGGGAGGCGGCTCGGGGGTCGTCGGGCACAGGCGCCGGAGGGGCCGAGGGGGCGTGTTCGGGTTCGGGTGGAGCCGGCGGCTAGGGCACAAATTTTGGGGAAAAGGGAGAGGAATGATGGAGAATGGATGAGGAGAAAGAGGGTTTATATAGGAAAAAGATTGGGGTTACGGAAACGAAAAGGGCAGCCGTTCGGGAAGGCCGAGGGTCGTCGGCCGTTCTGGAAGTAGAACCGAGGGACTCGGCTCGGGTCGTCACGAGAGAGAGAGTATTAACAGAAAGAAAAGGAATTAAAGGAAAGGGAAAGGAATTCTTTTCCTTTAAAAAGAAAAACAAACATATATATAATAGGCTAAATTACAACTTGATACCCTCAACTATTCGAGTTTTTCAACTTGATACCCTCAACTTTGATAGACATCAAGTTGGTACCCTTCCACTAACAGTATTAAACAGAAATAGAAAATAACACAATTGTCCCTCTCACATTCTCTCTCTCCCCTTCTCTCTTTCCAGCCCCCCCTCACTCTCCAGCGATGGCAGCCAGAGGGGGGCGTCACAGCAGTGATCAGTAGCAGCAGCAGCAGTTGATGGGGGGTCATGCGGGTGGGCGCACAGCCGAAAGAGAGCGTGGGCGGTGCAGAGGGAGGCGCGGCGGCACGATACTGCTCGGGCAGCGAAGGGGCAGGGGTTGCGGGGGTGCGGGGCTGCTGCTAGGAAGTACATCACGAGGTTCTTTGCCGTGTAGTTCCTCCCTTGAAGGTGCTGGCGGCCTGGCCGAAGGTGCCAATTCTGTCAGTGGTCCGGTCCCACCTCTCCTCCTCCGAGGTGAGGTCTTTCGTTGGCCCCTCCCCTTCCAATAGGTGCACGTACTTCTCCTGCTTCTTGGAGTTGACCTTCTCGAGGATCTCAGAGAAACTCTCATTGTCCTCGCTGGAAGAACGCGTCTAGGGTTAGGTTTAGGTCATCGGGGAAGACGATGGATCATCGGGGCGGGAGCCAGTCGAGGCGGTCGCGGAGCATGGGAACGTCGGAGAAGAAATCGCGCTCGATGATCCTTTCAATGGCGACGACGTACGAGTCCTCGTCGAGGATGGTGGGGCCCGATCGCAGATGGGGTCGTAGGTGGGGTCGAGGGGCACGGTCGATAGGGGGATTGGGAGGGGTGCGGCAACTGCCGGAAGAGGGGAGGAGAGGGGAGGGGGAGGGGGGTGGCTGGAATGGGAGAGGGGGATGGGGATGGGGATAGGGATAGGGATGGGGGTATTTTAGGAAACTTTTACTTTTTTAATTTTTTTATTAGAAAAGTTATGTTTAACCGACGGAGGGTATCAAATTAAAAATTTATAATAATTGAGGGTATTAAGTTAGTACCTATCAAAGTTGAGGGTATTAACTTGAAAATTTTTAATAGTTGAGGGTATTAAGTTGTAATTTAGCCTATATAATATATACTATAATACCTTTAAGAATGATTCCGAAAATCGAGATTGGCTCGGATTCGAATACGGGTTCAGGATGGTCAAGCCAACAATCAAAAATTCACTGAATAATAATTTTTAAAAAAAATAATTTTCCTAAATTAAAATTTTAATAATAATAAGAATAATAATTTAGCCAACATAAAATCCAATTAATTAAAAATAATGAAACCGAAAATTACGGGTTTCACAGTTGGGTATTACAGGAAATTCATGAAGGACTTTGCAAGAATTGCTGAGCCAATGACAAAGCTAACGAGGAAGAATCAAGAATTCGTCTGGATTGAGGTGTGCCAGGCATCATTTGAGGAATTAAAGAGAAGGTTGACATCAGTACCAATATTGTCGCTACCCTCAGGATCAGGTAGATTCTACATCTATAGCGACGCTTCCGACAAAGGATTGGGATGTGTACTGCAGCAGCATGGAAAGGTAATTTATTATGCTTCTCGGCAGTTATGAGACCATGAGAAGAATTACTCGACGCATGACCTGGAGCTAGCAGCGGGCATCTTTGTTTTAAAGCTTTAGAAGAACTACCTATACGGCAAAAGAGTAAAGATATACACGGACCACAAAAGTCTCAAGTATGTCTTTACATAGAAGGAGCTCAACATGCCAAAGGCGATGGCTGGAGCTAATGAAGAATTTTGATGTCATTTGCAGTACCATCCGGGTAAGGCTAACGTAGCTCCTGATGCGCTTAGTCGGTACCCGATGGCTATGTTTATAACAATGGATATGCATCTTCTTGAAGACTTGGAGAAGCTTGGGCTAGAGATTGTGTTACCAGAGACATTGATATTGAAGCTTGGAAAAGAAGCTACTGTACCAGGAATGGACTCACCCATGATGCAATTACAAGTGCAGTCCAGCCTAATCAACAAAGTCAAGGAGACTCAATTCCAGGATGAGACATTGTGCAAGCTAAGAGACCGAGTGTTAGCCGGAATACTTGAGGGTTTCTTAATAGCTAGAGATAGAACATTAAGACATGAGATGAGGCTTTGCGTGCCGACCAATGAATTGAAGAACAAACTGATGCATGAGGCACATCAGTCGCAGCATTCCATTCATCCAGGAGCAAACAAAATATATAAAGACATGAGAGTACTTGTATGGTGGCTTGCGATGAAAAAAGACGTGGCAAATTTTGTCTCCAAGTGTTTGATCTGTCAACAGGGGAAGGCAGATCGTCAGAGGCCAGCAGGATTGCTGCAGCAGCTTTCTATTCTGGAGTGGAAATGGGAGCATATCACCATGGACTTCGTAACGAGATTTCCTAGATCCAAAGGAGGAAAGGATACAATTTTGGTAATTGTAGACAGCCTGATCAAGTCTACCCACTTTATCCCTTTTAAGGTTGGTCTATCCACTGAGAGGTTAGCAGACCTGTACATGCAGAATATCTACAGGCTTCATGGAGTTCTAGTCATCATCGTATCAGACAGAGATAGCTGGTTCACCTCATGCTACTGGAAGAGTCTACAGAAAAGCTTGGGTACTCGGCTAAAGTTCAGCACCGCATATCATCCACAGACCGTCGGACAGTCTGAAAGGATTATTCAGATGCTTGAGGACATACAGAGATCATGTGTTTTATAGTTTAGAGGATCTTGGGAAAATCATTTACACCTGGTCGAGTTCTCATATAACAATAGCTACCAGGCCAGCATTCGTATGATACCATTTGAGACATTGCATGGATGTCATTACCGCACTCTACTAGCATGGGACGATATAGGAGATCGAGTTATGCTGGGACCATAGATGGTTATGGATGCTACAAAGAAAATGAAGATGATCAAAGAGACTTTGAGGATTGCACAGGACCGAAAAAGCATTGGGCAGACAGTAAACGCCAAATATTGGAGTTTGAGGCAGGAGATATGGTCTTTGTCTGGATTTCTCTAACAGGAGTCATTATCAGATTCTGTCATACCCCACTCCCAAATATATTGGATTAGGGCCTAACCTGGCCAGCTGAAACGACCTAGAGTGAACTGCCCAATTTAATGGACTCACTTAGGCGTACTATGCTGTAAAAGTAACTAACCAACAAAGGCAATCATCTAAATCTCATCCACAGATAACCTAGAAAGGAAGTACTAAATATAAAAATAGAGTAGTCTGAATGTCCAAATACAACTGAAATAAAAATACAAGTCTGGTGGAAAAAATCCCACAGTACATCAAACTGAAAGTACATGAATGGAAGATAACTAGCTAAGAGTATCAACTAACTAGATAAGAAACTCTCAGCCCAAGTAGCAGCATACCGAGGTCAAGGAAACTCCTCAGGGTAGACCTCATAGTCCTCAGCAAAGTCTCATGCCTCAGCTCCAGTACCGTAGATCGTCGAGTATAGGTGCTCGTCGGGATCTGGAAATGAACCAGGTCCTTAGGGGACATAGCAAGATACAAATAAAAACATGGCATAAAGTAAATACTAATAAACACATAAGGGGGTGAGCTAACCAGTCTAAGTAAATGCATATGAAGACAACTTCGGAACGTATGGGTGGGCAATTAAGGGAATGGCATCGGAGCACGAGCCGATGTAAACATACAAACACTAGTATACCTCCCGACCGTACCTAGCGCACAACTAGTGGCCGTTGCCGGATGTATCTCCTAGTGAGTGTATGGCCCATAATCGAGTATCCATGCTCATATCTAGGTATCACTGAGGCTAGAATGAAGTAACAGTCTATCCCATACGCCTACTGGTTGTCTTCTCCGCCCAGTGATGTACAAGTCGCATCCACGACCCAAACATCTGCTCTCTATGAAGAGTCAGCTATCTAGAACCATCACTACCTTATATGTGCCGTCACACGAACCACTCGTACTGATGGCCAGTCGAAAGCGACAACGCGTGCCATGATCTGATCTCACTCAGTACCGTATCGTAACACGTGTCATGGTCAAGGGAGTCGTAACAACAACTCCGCAATCTAAGGGTATGTCGTCTAGAACTAGGCCAAGTATCGATGCCAACATCGACTATGCCCGAGGCAATCTCGGACTCTACTAATCAAGTCTACGCTAACAAGAGTATAATGACGTATATGTAAAGACAGTAGTACAAGGCAAGGTATACTTGCCTTCAATCCAACAATGTGCAAATAGTGCTCCGGTCCCTCCTGCCTCAATCACGACGTCCAAGAGACCTACAATCACACAACCAAGACTTACGATACGGGAGAAGAACATCCATGACTACGTATCTAATCACACACAAAGTAGAGGGTACGTTCAACGTAATAGGCACCACATTCCAATACTAAGTTACATTTATCCAAAAAGGTGCACAACCACAAGTTACACATGACAAGTACATGTACGTAAGCATAGGAATGTACGTACACTAGTCCTTTATTTGAAATCACATATTTGTATATGATTGTACATAGAGCATGTATATATATATATATATATATATATATATATATATATATATATATATATATATATATATATATATATATATATATATATATAAAAAATATATATATATATATATATATATATATATATATATATATATATATATATATATATGAGGGCACGTTTTGTGAAGGAAATATATATACAAATTGTATGTATATATAAAATGTGTTCACAAATGAGGCTACTAGGGTGTAGACACATAGTTTTAAAAAGCCTATATATAAGGGTATTTCATACACGCATGGAAAAGTAGGTACATATATCTATATATACATTTGTCAGATCCCTATTTTAGAAATAGGTATATGACTGTATTTCGACTGTATTTCGTATTTTGGAGGATTTTAATTTTTGGGGTATTCTTGAAATTTTTATTATTTTCTTGGAGGTAATTTTATCCTCATTATTATTATTATTATTAATTTTCTTGTTCCTAATCTGCCCTCCAAAATATCTACTCCCCCTCTCTCTCTTGTCATTTCACTCCCTCACATCATCCCTCTCTCCTCCCTCACCTTTCCCACTCTCACCTACTCCCCTCACTTTCTCCTTACAGGAGAACACCCCCCCTCATTTTTCCTCTCTCTCTTCACTCTCCCGTTCAATTCTCTCTCTTCCTCACCCTCTCCCCGAGCCCTCTCTCCCCAAAGTTCGACCCGGCCAGCTTCGCCGCGACCACCACCACTACTGCTCCCACCACCACTTCCACGACCATCATCATCATCATCGCCACCCCTCCCGGCCTCCGCTGCGGCCGCCACCACCAGCACCGCCCTCACCGCCATCTCCTCCGCGGCCTCCGGCCCCCTCTGCTAGCGCCACCGTCTCCCCCACTTTCCGCGACCACCACCACTACTTCCAGCACCGCCCCCATCCTCATCGTTGTCGTCGCCTCCAATGTCCCCTTCCCGACGACGAGCCTCGGCCCCTCCTTCTCTCTCCCCTGCTGGAGGTCAAGAGCTGCCGGCGAGCCACCCCGCCATGGCTGCCCCGGTGAGCCCCGATCTCTTCCGCCCCTTCCTTTCCTCTTTTCCCCGGCGGCCAACACCACCGTCGTGTCGTTGTCGTGCCCGGGCCAGCACCGCCTCGAGCGACGGAATGCCCTTGGGCCCCGTGCTGCTCGAGCAACGAGCCAGCCTTAGGCTGCATGCTATTCGAGCCACGTGCCTCGATGCACATGCTGCCTCGAGCAGTACGCTGCTCGGTTTGCGTGTACCTTCTTGGTTTTCGGATGCCCTCGATTCACGTGCTGCCTTGGGCAGCAGGATGCCTCGAGCCCCGTACTGCCTCGGGCACCGTGCCCCATTGGTTTGTGTTACCTCATTTTTTGTGTCTCGGCCTTTGTGCCCATATTGGTTTTCGTGCCGCTCCGATTCGCGTACTCACATCGATTTGCGTGCGTACCCCAATTTCTGTGCCATATCGATTTACGTGATCCTTGGACTTTGGGTTGTTTCAATTTACGTGCTCACCTCGATTTGCGTGTCACGTGATTTGTGGACCATTCTGTTATTTATGATTTTCTCGATCTACGTGCATATCTCGATTTACGTACATGTGTTTCCTATTCATCTCGATATTCGTGCCATCTCGATTCTCGTACGCATCTCGATATACATGCACGTCTCTGTTTACGTGATCGTATCGATCCGCATACCTTAGTTTTTGTGCCCGATCTATGCACTGCTTGCGGGATCCACACGGTATAGCCTTCTGCCATCTCTTGTGATTATTCTATTATTTTATTATTTGGTGCTGATGATTATTTATTGTGTTTTCTGAGGATCTCGATTGGCATGCTAGCTTGGATCGCGACTGCCGAAGACTTGCTTACCTAGCCGAGCCCTCTAGGCAAGTATCCCTTGCTCATCGGCGGCTTTTGCCATCTCTTCTGGATTTTATTGTATTTAATTTATTGTAAAATGTATAACCATGAGTAGTGTAGCTTAGCAGTAGAACTTCCATGATAACCTAGACTAGCTTGGTCCGATACTGGAAAAGACCGTATCGGACGACTCGGATGGGTCATCCACACCTCCGAGGACACGAGCACGACTCACTTGTACGGATTGTCCCCATATGTCCCGTGTCCGACTCGCGGTCGGGTAACAGCTTTGGCTAACTTTACCTGTGGCGGTAATTGTGTTTGGGTTAGGGATTTATGGACATGTGTTGTGGTGCGCCCTGCGAGGCGGTTATTTTATTATTATACATGTTGGCTTGGCGCCCAGTACACATTGTAGCGCTGCTGGAGGCCGGGACTTAGTGGTCTCGGGTTCGATTGGTTTCCAGTACGCATCGTAATGCTACTGGAGTCTGAGACTTAGTGTTCTCGGCTATCGATTTGTTCCCAGTACGCATCATAGTGCTGCTGGTAGCTGAGACTTAGTGTTCTCAGCCTACGATTCTGCGATTCTGCGGCGGGTTGTGCCGAGTGTTTTAGCCCCTATTCGTAGGGTGCTCCCATCCAGATTGCAAGGGATACTCTGCTGGATTTTTCCAGAATTCTCGGTTGGGAATTTGGTTCGAAGGATTGGACAGAACCATTCCTTTGGTTTGCAAAACTGAACTCATGCATGTTCTTCTTGGTATAGCATCCCGGATCTCATTGCCTGCTAGGTAGACTCCCGACTAGATTAGTCGCCTAGCGTCTTGACCTGTCCTGTCCGCCGGATTGTGTAAGTAGAGCGGTTCTACTCGGGTGAAGGTCTGCAACCCTGGTCCTTGTTTGGTTTAAGGGTTGTGGATCTGATCCAGAGTGGTTCACGCAATCCTTGCATTTCGACTGTATCACCCATTGGACTCTTGACCCGTGACCCTTCTTTTAGAAGTGTTCTAGTTTAGTTTGTTATCCCATTGTCTGTCCTGTCCTCCGGATTATATAAGGAGAGCGGTTCTACTCGGGTGAAGGTCTGCAACCCTGGTCCTTGTTTGGTTTAAGGGTTGTAGATTTGATCCAGAGTGGTTCACACAATCCTTGCCATCTTCCGACGACGTTGATTAGTGTTGACCCATGTGTTGGGATTATGATCTTATTCGAGGATTGACTATGAGAAGATATGATATTGAGATAGTGATAATGGTAGACTAAGTGGATTCTTAGATAGTATTGCTAGTTCTTTGGTGATGTTCTAATTTGATCAGATATATCTTTGAGGACTTTCGGATTTTGATATTGGTACGAGTGTCTCACGGAACGAATAGAATATCGAGGGTATTATTATATAATTTTTACTCGACTTCCCAAACGCCCAAAACTGGGTACCTTTATGTATTCCGGTAGTTGGGGAACCTGGTTTGATTGCTATGTCTTGGTAGTTGAAGGGCTTGTTTTCTAGTAGCTTGTGATTATTGACTAGAAGGATTCTTGTGAGTCAGAGGGCCTAGCATTGTTAGGGGGATGAGCTTGGTATTTGGTGGTTGTCTTTACTGACGTGATATTCACTCCATCATGGATGGGAGACTCTTGCTAGATTGATCTGGTGGATGGACCGACTTGATGATTGGAGCTGTAGGCTCCCATATATGCTTGAGATGTTATTATAGTAGAGGTTCTGGTCATGTACTTGACATGATATCCATGCCACGATGTGGGCAGATGACTTCTTGTGACTGACAGATTTGTCCTTGTCCCAGACCTGACTACTTGTACCCGTGCTATAAATCCAGCTTACCCTTTGAGGTACTGGCCCTGACCTTGCACTGCGGTGCCCCTTGTCTACTGGCACTTTGAGGTGCTACTTTCATGATTATATGGCATTGCGATGCCATCTTGACATTCTAGCTATATTATATGATTACCTGCATGGGTACCTTGGTAGTTGGCTTATAGTCTTAGCGTGGTTAGGATTGCTTGCTTTTTTGTTGCATAACACTAAGGATGGATCACAACTGGGACTACAGATGCCGAGGTTGATTCTTACTTAGCGTTCTCGTACTGAAGTACGACATCTAGGAGGATGATCATGTGACCACGACATGTGATTCCGGATAAATGTATGGTTAATCTAGGCAACTTAAACTGGTAGAAGCATTAGGGAGAACGGAATCCCGAGATCGTGTATTACCAGCCTTATCCCAGATATTAATCATGACCTGCATGCTGGCCGCTACGGATATTATTACCATTCGTACTAGTGGATGGCAATATTCGGCTACTTATGTACTATACATTATATACATGGCATGCTCGGCACGGTGGCCTTACGAGGGACCGGTGGTGACATGCAGAGCCCGGTGGCCTTACGAGCGATCGGTACTCTTTTTACATGCTATACTTGGCCTCGCTAGCCCTGCTGGGACGGCACGATTTGAGGATTCCCATACTTGCATTGTTGGGGTAACCCAACCTCCACATAGAGAGCCGTAGGCATTTTGAGTGGCCGCTTATTCTCCTAAATTGTATGGCTTGTTGCTTGCTAAGCTGGCTGGCACGTAACGCTGTCCCGGTGCGGTAATTCATTCTCTTATTCTTGTTTGATGTAGGGGTGAGTTACTGTTACGATGATAGACTACGAGTTCCAGTTGGCGATGTAAGCATTAGTGGATGTTAGGATGACTGTGATGATTGTTGGTTACTTACGTATTAGTATTTGGATTGCTGCCTTATATTCTGTAATCGTGCGTTGGTACCGCACGATCCCTTACCTTATTTACTGTTTTTAGATGCTATTTCTGTCATATTTCATCATGCTGGTTTTCTTCGCCCGTCCTTGAGCCTTCTTTTCGGGTACTTGCGGCGGTTGGCCTGACCAACCCTGGATTGTTCCCAGATTTCCAGTGACCGACCCTGTGGATCTTCCAGACTTGACTTGGAGGACGTGCTTCAGTTCCTGATCCTGAGGGAACTGTGTGGGAAGGTATTATGTCTACATTATTTCTTATTGTAGACTCTCGGATTTTCATAAGAGTATTTCCTGCTTTCTATATGATTATCTCTCTTGATATTGTTTCATTGTGATTTGCCTATGGACATGAGATCGGATTAGGCCATAGATTGGTTGCATGCTAGGATACCCAGTAAGACTTGACAGCCGTCATCGCCGTATAGCGTATTCGTACCTTATACGGTGTAGCTGGCCTACGTTCGCCCCCGTATTTCGGTACTGGGGCGTGACAACATTTGTATATATGGAAAGAGTATATATATATTTGTACACACACACACACACACATATATATATATATATATATATATATATATATATATATATATATATATATATATATATATATTTTTTTTTTTTTTTATATATATATATATATATATATATATATATATAGACAGCCGTCATCGCCGTATAGTGTATTCGTACCTTATACGGTGTAGCTGGCCTACATTCGCCCCCGTATTCCGGTACTGGGGCGTGACAACATTTGTATATATGGAAAGAGTATATATATATTTGTACATATATATATTCTATATATATATATATATATATATATATATATATATATATATATATATATATATATATATATATATATATATATATAATGAGACTAGAAGTAATTATATATATATAGTGTATGTATATTTATACACATGTATACATAATGGGACTAGAGGTGTATGTTTAAATATGAAAAAAAGTGTACGTATTATATAAGGAGTATACATATATATATATATATTTTTTGTTTGTATACATATATATATATATATATATATATATATATATATATATATATATATATATATATATATATATATATATATACATTGTGAAAGAGTATTTATACATATATATGTACATAATGTGCATAGAGTATATATGTATAGGACATGTGTATATGGTAAAGTATATATATTTACTAACATTACACATTCATAAGCACGTGCATGGGTTCTTATAACAAAAGTTTAGGGATTAAATCTGTCTATTACATGTATACACCTAAATGTAAACACATACAATATGATGAACAACCATTCAATCCTTCACAACCCAAGATATGAAATGTATATATCTACATCACACAACTAATTTTTATCACTCATTTATATATATCAAGAAGCTTTGACACATGAATATTTTCAAAGGAATTGAATAAGGAGAAGAAGTGTACCATAATGGAGATGATGGAGGTGATGGAGGGAGGGTGGCTGCCGCCGGCCTAGGGGAGCTGCGGTCGGCCATGGAGGGCTGTGGTCGGCCAAGGAGGGTGAGGAATGCTGTGAGGGTGGTGGTGGAGGAGAGGGGGCTGTTGGTGAGGAGAGGGTGGTGGTGAGGTGAGGGTGGTGGTGAGGAGATGGTAATGAAGGAGATGGTGGTTGTGGTGATAGTGCTCTCGGCCAAGGGGGTTGAGGGGCTGCTGGTGGAGGCTGTGGTGGAAGAGAGGGGCTGTAGAGGAGGTGGTGAAGGCTGTGGGGGCTTTGGAGGAGGTGGTGAGGAGATGGAGATGGTAGTGGTGAAGTGAAGGTGATGAAGGATGGAGGAAGTGTTCGGTTTTTGAAGGGGATGAATTGGAAACCGAGAGGAGAGAGGAGAGAGGAGTGAGGACCGTAGGAGAGAGGGGGGTATGGCTGTCGGTTATGGGGGGTGAGGGTGAGAGAGTGTGTGAGAGGGGGGTATTTTCTAGGAAATATGAAGAGTTATGGTGGTGATGTGTGTGTGTTTGAAAATAAAGAGAGAAAGAGAGAGAGAGTGGTGATGTGACATGTGGTGTGTGGTGTTTTGAAGGAATAGTTGGTGTTGTGTGTTTCGGTAGGGATGAGAGAGGGTGTCATGGTGCTTTGGTTGGGTCCAATTGAGTTGGGTTGGGTCACAATTGAGTCTAATTGGGTCTTAGTAATTAAAATGACTTAAATTAGCCATTTATAATCATGGTTAAATAAATAGTATATAGGGAGTTAATTGGATGGGACACAAGTGGCATGTGTGTAGTAGGCCCAAAATGATCTGTGTTCATATCTTGGGTCGACAAGTTTGGGTCAAAATGGTGTCTCCAATACAAGTTGGAATTAAATGTGACTCGGTGGGGTAAATCGAGATTGGGTGAAATGTCCAAAAAGTTGTGCGATAAAAATGAAACACAAGAGGGTGTGTCTTAGTGGGACACAAAGGTCATGGGTGTAGAACGTCTCGAGTAGATCATGCATGACAAGTTGGTTTGGAGAAAATGACTAGTCTTGTGCTCCTAATTTGAAAATCACGGTAACGTGTCGACAATAATCAAAAATAAAAGTGGGAAATTATTAATAACTCAGAAAATCATAATTGTTCATATTAAATTCCTAATTGCTCTAATTAAATCTAATAAAAAATTTAGAGAGCTTACAATCTATCCACCTTAGAGAATTTTGTCCTCAAAATTTAGTCATATAATAACCAGTAAGATAAAACAACTGACCATAAATGCATGCATACCTAGCCCCACGAAGAGACGGGGAAAACGCTCGCGTATCGCATCCTCGTGCTCCCAAGTCGATTCGCCTGGTGCATGATGCCTCCAAGTGACACGAACTAGTGGGATGGTCTGACCCCGCAGAACCGTCTCTTTCCGGTCCAGGATCTCCACTGGCTGCTCCTTATAAGATAATCTCGGCCCGACAGTGATCTCCGAGTGGTCAAGGACGTAGCTATGATCTGGCACATACCTTCTCAGTTGAGATACGTGGAACACATCATGAACACCCTCCAACAACTGTGGCAATGATAACCGGTAGGCAACCTCTCCAATCCGCTCTAGCACATCAAAAGGTCCAATGTACCTTGGACTCAACTTTCCTCTTCCTCTAAACCTGATGGTACCTCTGGTTGGTGAGATCCTCAGGAAGACATGGTCTCCCTCTCTGAACTCTAGGGGTCGTCGGTGTGTGTCCGCCCAGTGCTTCTGCCTGTCTTGAGCTGCTCTCAAGTGCCCTTGGATTTGCTTCACCTTCTCCACTGTACGAACCACTAACTCTGGTCCTAGTATCTGTCTCTCGCCCACATCACTCCAACAGACTGGAGAACGGCACTTTCTGCCATACAACGCTTCGAAAGGGGCCATTTGGATACTGGCCTGGTAGCTGTTGTTATATGAAAACTCCATTAGGTGCAAGTGGTCCTCCCATGATCCTCTGAAATCTAGCATGCACGCCTTCAACATGTCCTCCAGCGTCTTAATGGTGCGCTTTGACTGGCCATCTGTCTGCGGATGGTACGACGTACTAAACTTCAGTCGAGTACCAAGGCTCTCATGTAGGCTCCGCCAAAAGTGCGATATGAATCTCGAATCTCGGTCAGATACTATACTAATCGGTACTCTATGAAGTCGCACAATCTGCCTTATATACATCTCCGCTAGGGCTTCTGTAGATTGTCCCACTCTGAAGGGTAGGAAGTGAGCTGACTTGGTGAGTCGGTCCACCATCACCCAAACAACATCCCCTCCACTCGGGGTCCTCGGTAACCCAGTAACGAAGTCCATCGTGATATGCTCCCATTTTCACTCCGGTATGGAAAGTGGTTGGAGCAGTCCTGCGGACCTCTGGTGCTCAGTCTTGACTTGCTGACACACCAATAACCTGGCTATAAAGCGGGCTATCTCTCGCTTCATTCCATGCCACCAATAATACTGCCTCAAGTCTTTGTACATCTTTATACCTCCTGGGTGAATGGAATATGTTGAACTGTGCACCTCCGTCATCAGCTCCTGACGAAGCTCCCCATTGGGAACATAGAGGCGATCTCCACACCTCAGAGTCCTGTCCACATGAATGTGCAGTCCGGTCTGCATACCGGCTTCTGTCCTCAGTTGAAGTCGCTGAAATCTGGCATCTGGCGGCAACGCAGCTCTGATCCTCTCTACCAACGAAGACTGCACCTGTAGACTAGCCAACTGGCCATCGGCTCCTGGTAGTATCACCTCGATCCCCAACTCTCGCAGCTCCTCCAAAAGATGGGTCTGAGTCGTCAACATGTACGCCATATGCCTCAAAGCATCTGCTATAACGTTTGCCTTTCCTGGATGGTACTGTAGCTCGATCTTGAAGTCTTTCATTAGCTCCAACCACCATCTTTGTCTCAGATTTAGCTCCTTCTGAGTGTAGAAGTACTTTAAGCTCTTATGGTTTGTGAATATCTCTACCCTCTAACCATACAAGTAGTATTTCCAAAGCTTCAGGGCAAAGATAACCGCGGCAAGCTCCAAGTCATGGGTTGGATAATTCTTCTCATGAACCTTCAGCTGCCTCGAAGCATAGGCTACTACCTTCCCGTGCTGCATCAAAATGCATCCCAATCCCTTTCCGGATGCGTCGTTGTAGATCATGAACCCTCCTGGTCCGGACGAAATAGTCAGAAAAGGTGTTGTGGTGAGGCGCTTCTTCAGCTCATCGAATGCCACCTGGCACTCCTCTGTCCAGATAAACTCTTGCACCTTCCGAGTCAAACGGGTCATCGGCTCAGCGATCCTCACGAAGTTCTTTACAAACCTCCGGTAATACCCGGCAAGTCCAAGAAAACTTCTCACCTCCGAGACATTGGTAGGGGTCGGCCATGTCTCTACGAACGAGATCTTCGCAGGGTCCACAGATATACCCTCTCCTAGATGACGTGTCCGAGAAAAGAGACACGATCCAGAAAAAACTCACACTTGCTCAACTTGGCATAGAGTATCTCGTTCCTTAACGTCTCTAACACAATCTGCAGATGCCTCACGTGATCCTCGTGGCTCTTCGAGTACACCAATATTTCATCGATGAATATGACCACGAATTGATCCAAGTACTAAAGAAACACTCTGTTCATCAGATTCGTGAACAGAGCAGACGCATTGGTCAAACCAAAATGCATCACCAGGAACTCGTAGTGACCATAACGAGTCCTAAAGGTCATCTTTGGAATGTCCTCCCTCCGCACCTTCACTTGATGGTAACCCGATCTCAAGTCGATCTTCGAAAACACTCTGGCTCCAGTCAATTGATCAAACAGGTCATCGATCCGAGGCAAGGGTTACTTGTTCTTGATGGTCAGTGCATTCAGGGCTCTATAATTAATGCACATTCGGACAGTCCTATCCTTCTTTGGCACAAATAAAACTGGGGCTCTCCAAGGTGAAGCACTCGGTCGGATGAATCCTATAGTCTACAAATCCTCCAGCTGAAGCTTCAACTCATCTAGCTCCTTCTTCGCCAACCGGTACACATTAGAAGAGATCGGTGCTGCTCCTCGTACTAGCTCGATGGAAAACTCCACTTGTCTGTCAGGTGAAAGACCTGGCAGCTCCTCCGAGAAGACGTCCATAAACTTTGCAACAATCGACGGTGGTGCTGGCTCCATCGCCATGTAGACACTGACGGATCGACCTACTCCTCGCTCTACGGTCCCACTCATAAACTCGAACTCTGGATGATCTGGCGATCTGAATATGACACCCCCCTCCAGCACTCTAAGACTGCATGATACTGGCTTAACCAGTCCATCCCCAAAACAATGTCGAAGTTTGGCATAGGAAATACCAAAAATCGAGCTCTCATCTCTCTTCCACATACAACCACGGAGCACGTCCTATACGTGCTAGTGACTGGGACGATCCCTCCACCCGAAAGAATCCTCCAACTCTTGGATAAGGGTGAGGTGGCTACTTTGTGCATAGCAAAAAAACTATTAGATATGAAAGACATAGTGGCTTCGGAATCGAACTGTACAATAGCAAGCAAAGATGCAACTAAGATAGTACCTGTGATCACCACTCCCTCTGGCTCCTTCTTCTCCGGTGCCATAGCAAAGACCTGTCCTCTCCTCTGGGCCTCTATCTGCTGACGGTACTGCACCTACTGTAGGGGCAGTGGTCCCCGCTGATATCCTAGCGCTTGCTGGGCTGCTGTCGCTTGTGCTGGTGGCCTGGGTCCTAGGGGAGCTGGCCTGGGGGCCAACTGCTGAGCTCTGTCATTGATCTATGAGAAGTCCATGGCCTGATGTTGTCCCGATCCGCACCTCAAGTACTGGTTGAGCCTCTTTCTGCACTCCCTCTGAATGTGTCCCTTCTTGCCACAGTAGTAACAAGTCGGAAGCTCCCTCTGCTTGTACGGGGTGGCTCTCTGCTGCTCATGATGGGTCCCCGGGCGTCTGGTCGGGCCTCCCGTATGAAATCTGGCTGGTGCAGCTGTCTGAGTAGGGCGTCTTGCACTCAACGGATCTCGGTTGATAGCTTTCTGGACTCTGGCCTCGGCTAACACCTCATCGTAGGTAGTCCTCGACTGTGCGCTCATATACCTCTGAAGCTCCTTCGTCAGGCTGTGATGGAACCTTCGGGCCTTCTCCCACTCATCTGGTAGCAGTAGTATGCCTAACCAGCTGAGACGACTGAACTCGACGTCATACTCGTCTACGGTCATGTTCCCCTGCTTGAGGTGGAGGAACTAATCGTAGAGAGCATCTCGGATGGTAGCTGGGAAGTACTTCGCCTTAAAGTACTCAAGAAACTGCTCCCAAGTCTTGTTCTTGTCGACTTCATGCTCCTTCGAATCCAACCGATAATGGGCATTCCCCTCCATCTGAGTCCTCAATGCAGTCATCCATAAATCAGCAGGTAGCTGCGAAGCCTCCAAGTTTTTTT